>JANRGV010000051.1:98649301-98712490 GCA_024734035.1 Alethe castanea | reverse complement strand
ATGCAGAGATCCACCCACAGCCCATGGGGAGGTGCCCATGCTGGAGCAGGTGATGCCTGGAGGAGGCTGTGCTCCAGGGGGAGGCCCGGTAGAGGGAGAGGGGCCCTGCTTCCAGGCTGGAGCAACCTGTTCTTGGAGGACTGCACCCTGTGGAAAGAGAGACCCACACCACAGCAGTTTTGGGAGCACTGTGTGCCCCTGGGAGGGACTCAGCTGCAGCAGGTGCAGCAGGGCTGCTGCTCGTGAGAATGGACCCACACTGGGGAAGGTCACAGAGCACTGTCTCCCATGGGAGGGCCCCCATGGTCTCACAGGGGAAGGACTCCTCTCCCAGAACAGCCACAGAAAATCTCGGTGATGAACTGACCAAAACCCCCATGCCTTGTCTCCCTGTGCTGTCAGTGGGAAGGAAGGAGAGGCTGGGGAAAGAAAAGGTACTTTAAGTACTTATTTTAATTCTCATTATTGTCCACTGATTCTTTTAGTAATAAATTTCACTTTGTAACTAAAGTTGAGCCTGTTTTGCCCTTGAAATATTTCTCTCAGTCCTTACCTCACTCATGAAGTTTCTGTTAACTTTGTTTTCCCCCTTTCCCTCCTTTGCCAAGATGTGGCAGAGGAGGGTGAGTGAGTGACTTTCATGAGTACCTGGCGTTGAGCCAGCGTCAAACCATGATACCAAGTATAAAATTCTTTATTCAGTATCTCAAGGGCACTTACCTGTTTGCTAATGTACATCCATTAGGCTTTACTTTTCTGTTTTTCAGGAATAAGCTTATTTGCCTGCATAGTGAAGTAATTTTACAGTGTTTCTAGCTCCCATTTCCATTTGTTCTTTGCCAATGGATTCAATGGACCATTCTTAGCTGCAGCCTAAAATTGTTGATTATGGCTCACACACACACATTCAATACTAAGCTCTGGATCAGCACTAGTAAATTCAGACATATAAACATCTTGAAAAGGAGCCACCAAAAAGGGAGATGCATGGTAAGAAATGCATGGTAATCTGCCAAGAACTATTATAGGTACAAATGAACATAAGAGAAAATAAAAACAGCAGAAAATCCTAAAATTCAAACTTACTCATGTAAGATGCATGACAGCCACAAGAGAGAGGAAAAGCACTCGCTAGAATGGAGAGGAATCACTTTATATATGAATGAGAAATCTTTGTTCAAGGAGCAATCCCTCATTGCATCAATATGCTTCTAGGATGGTTCCACGAACATACAGAAGAACAAGGTACAGAAAAGGATGCAGAGAACAGCAACACCACTCAAGGCAGAAAAGGCATCTGAACAAGAAAACAGTATATATACTAGAAGTCTTCAGCCTGGAAGAACAAAATCAAAAAAGGATAAAATAATGGTCTACAAAATCATAATTTAGAAACTAGGAACATCAAATAAAATGTTCAGAGATCAAAGAAAAAGGAGGTAGCTTTTTGAATGATACATGTTTTAACTTCAGAACTCACTGTGCCTGGGTATTGTGTACAAGAAAGATTGCATAAATTAAAGAAAATTTTAGATATGTTTTCTGATGGAAAAAAAGGCACAAAAGGTTACAAGACACGAAAAGACACTCTATCTCAAGAGGTGTCTAAGCCATGGATGTCTGGAAGTTCAGCAGACATATTGAGGGAATACGTGTTGGGGCTTTTTTTCTTTCTGCTCTTTGTAAGTTCCTGTTAAAGACAGAGTACTTGCCTAGGTGGACCTCTTGTCTGAATCCCTCAAATTACTTCACACACTTCATACTTAAAAAAACTTAACACTTACTTTTCTACCTGTTGTTCAGACCTTATTTTCTCATATCTTATTTTCTACAAGCTTTATCACAGTACAACTGTCAAAATACCTGATTAACATCATTTTCACATTATATTGATATAAAGTGCATAGTGTCAATACTGTGTTTTTTCAAAAGAATGAGCTGGTTGCAGACTTCACTAGCAAGCTTTTAAAAATTTAAATCCACTGCTGGAACAAGTAAAATCCCAGGATTTCTAAAAATACACTTAGCTTTTTTGGTGGATGAGCAACTGAAGCATTTTTACACAAAGAGACAAACTTCAGGGACTAATTGTCTAGTGTACAGGGAAGAGAGAAGATGGTAAGCACCAACTACATCTAAGATAAGGGACAGGCAGACACGAGTCAGAAATCACCATTACCACAGCCACAGCAAGGATTTTGGGGGCCATAAGCACATTGACCCAGCATTGCACACAGCAATAAACTGCATCCAAAAAGCAGCTTCACATCCCTTGCTCAGTGAGCAAGGCCAATCAGATACATGGCAGTGTCACAGAAAAACACTGCACAACAACAAACCAACTGCATGGGTAAGATAACATGTAATCAGTGTATTTTTGCAACACCCAGGTCCCTGAGTAGCTCAGTATTCAAGCAGATGACCAAAGTTGGGCTTGGAGGAAAAAATGTGATGTTATATGTAGTTTTTATGCAGGAAAATGTCATACATTAGTCATACTTCTTAAGACACATGGCAAAGCTTTAACTGGCTGCTACTGAGAGTCCTTTCAATCTGGAGGATGAAGCCTCTGCCTAACATGCAGTTTTGTAGAGCCACATCTGTACACACATGAGCATAATGTTCCATCAGTACAATGTCTCTGGCAAGATACTGCCAATAGACTGTGAAGGAAGGGCTGATTGCAGCCTGATCAAATAATTGAGGTGAAAAATAACGTTAAATTAAACTTCTGACCCTACACAGAGACTTGTTAGCTCATTACAGTCCACTTCCCTTCTGGAAATATTAAAGGGGGGGGAAAAAAAGGATAACAACTTAAACTAACTAGCAGACTCTGAAATAATAGCAGAATTAGAGAAAAGCTGAAATCTAGCACTTAATAAAGTCAGAAGACTTAATAACAACATAAATCTGGGAAAATATTAATCAAGATCAAATTTGGCATTAAAAATATTCAACACAAGAGAAGAATTAAGACGTTCCATCACTCTTTCCTGACCCAAAAGATGGCACAAAATTAATATAATGGACAGCTTAAAATATTTAGATTCTCACTGTTACATCTGCACTTTTTTCACATTTACATGGAAATATAAGTATATTTCTGTATAAAGACGTGGTTAAATGACCACACTAACTTGCTTTCCATTAGCATTTCTCACTGTTGCCATCAACCAGTTGCAGATGATCTATTAGCAGCTTCTGAGATGAAATGTAGTCTCAGTACTGCCAGGCACACACCATGCTATGGGATACTGATTAGACCTTAAAATGTACATTAGAAAAGCCCAGCATAATTTTCAGAAGAAACTATCAGTCTCTAATGCGTGAAAGACCCCAGTCAGAACTTCAGAGTTATATTTTGATGTAAGCATTTTCTGTCTCTGTGGGAAGTTCCCCTTTATTTTCATAATTTTCATTTCAAGAGCCTTTTGCAAACTGCCTAAACCTTGCTGAGATTTTACTTCCTATTAGCTGACTCAAGCCAGCCAAAATCTTTTTTCCCCCTCTGGTGAAAATGAGGTTGGGCAATTCATATTTTTCATCAAGATCCTGATGGTAGCAAATGTGCCAAAAGGGGTCCCTGGGTTTCATGTTAGGGTTTTCCCAAACCTTCAGCATCCTTAGGCTGCTGCAGGCAGTGGGACAGAGTGAGCCTTGCCTGAGCTCACCGTGCCCTTCCTTGTGTGTGAGGTGGATTCTCCTGGCACTGTCTCAGGGACCCCTGGGGTGTGTGCACAGCCACACATCTCACAGGCAGTGCAAGAGCCAACAGCAACACACACCCAGCTTGCAATAAATATGTGGGCAGTGTGTGGGATGGCCTTTGCAGACAAGAACACAACTGACAACTGTTTATTCAATTATTAAATTAACTGAATAAAGACTAGCCTACATTGTGATGTGGATTACCCTAGAGACAGTGAACCAAAAAATATTAATGACACTTGTTGGTAGTCAAGCCTCCTGGCCTTTCCCACTTTCTGTAAAAATTTATTTTGTCATCTAGTTTAGGCTTCAAAATACAGCCTTCATCACAACGTGTTTCTTATTTTTCAAACAAAACACTTGAAACTGAAAGAAAAACCCCAAGAAAAGCTTTTAAAGAATTCGGAGGCATTCTGTAGTACTGTCTTTATTCTTAAAATGGCTATACTGAACAAAAATAATATGCTTTAAATTACTGCATGAATGAAAGAAGTGTCTCACAAAAATAAATAGCAGCTGCAACACTTTTGGCTTTTAAGGTTGGGGAAATCAAAAGCTTTGGATTTCTAAAGAAATCAACCTTTCTGTTCCTTATTGGGCACAATCATACAAAATTATGCCCTCAGCACAGGGCCAATGTAAAATGAGAGCTCACTGTAATTTATTACTACAATCTGTCAAGCTGTTAAGTTGGGATACAGTGTCCCAAATAAAAAGAAGTTGGACATAGTATGACCATGCTCCTTTTCTCATAGGAATGTCCCATGACATGGAAGATGGCAGCAGGGCCTTGTAAAACACTCAGTTTTGTCACCAAGAGACAATTCTTCAGAGGAATTGCTGGTGGTCAGTTGAAATGGTCATGAAGGTGCTTTGCATCATTGGGCTGGTCATTGTAGAGGGAGTATTGAGCAAACCCAGCCCCCAAAGGCTAACAAGGTTTTTAATTGCTGCAGGACATCAACCTGGGATAATGGTGACCCAGTCCTGTCCAGGAGTGACTTCAGCAGATGAGCTGAGAGGGCTCTGGGCCCCTCCCTGTTTACAGGGCAGGATGCAAAGGCTGGTGTTGCCCATAGCTGCCACCCTTCCTCCCCACTGCAGTTGGCCACATCCACCCTTGTCCCATATACCCAGCTGCTGCCATTAATGCAATATCAATTATTCTACCAGTGGCTATTTAAGTCTAAAATCCAAGGGTGAAATCAAATGCAGGCAAGAATGAACAATCTTACAATATACTGTAAGCAAATAATGAATCCCTGAACCAATTTTTCTAGTTTGTGGGATAAGGGGGGGAGTGTTGTTCAACATACCAAAGCATCTATGTTCCCATTTCTTCTGTGGGAAAGAATTTGAGTAGCATGCCATGGAACAGGCAGGGAACTTGAGGTATGTCATGCAAATTTATGCAGAGCTGACTTAAAAGAATAGAAGCAGATTTTCTATATATATGCATGCCAATTACACCATATAATTCCATTTTTATTTCTCTTCTGTGTCACCCTCCCTTCAGTTTCCTGCTTATCATTTCACACAAGCACATATGTGGGACCACACCTTTCACTTGCACAAACCAAACAAAACAAACCAGCTATTTTTAAGAATCCATGGGCAACTATTCATTCAAAGCTGTTCAGAGCACTCATCTGGGGTTGCTAGGTGACAAACTATGTATTCACCTCTCTCCTTATTACCAAAAGAATTTAGCAAGAGGAGTAAGAGATGTAAATGATTTAAGCACTGTCCACACAAACTGTGTCAAGCCTGCAGAAACTTGGGCTGTCGACTCGCTCATACTTCTGTGAAACTTTATCCTCCCCAGCTGCAGGGAAGTACAAGTGTCAATTAGACAGAAGCTCCATCACACTCCTGAAAATGTTTTTTCATTATCCTGATTGGGAGTCTAAATATTTGGTTGTAATTGACACTGCTTAAATGAGAAATGTCAGTTTATAACTTGATGTTGCAAGTGCTTTTTCTTTTTTTTTGCTTTTGTCAAATTCATTGTTGTTGCCAATACCCTGATCATGAAAATATGAATGAATATGAATGACTTTAAGACTGGTAACTTTCAGGAAGGCAGCAGTACTGTGTGTCATAGATCTCCATGTAGATCATTGCTAGAGATACCTCTTGAAAGAGTGCACTGCTATACAATGGATCTTACTGGACATTTAGCCACCTTAAACTTTGTGATAAAGTCCTGCACATTCCACAGCCTCATGGTATCCACACAGATTGGTGTTTAATGTCCTAAAATATCTTGATAGCTAGCAAATGGTCACAGATGTTTTACCAGGCTTTTATGAGCTTTACTTCCAAGGCTGCAAGGTGCTATTACAAAAACACAGATGGTCTGAGGATGGCTCACATAAAAAGTAAAAAGGACTGGCAAGATCATGAGCACAGGGTAATGGAATGGTACAGCAGAGCAGTCATCATTCATCCAAAACTCCCACTGCTCTCAGTGCAGAGTGAAACCACACAATGAACTCCTCAACCCAGTCACCTGAGCCTGTCACCTTTCCTTTTTCACAGTGAAA
Organism: Alethe castanea; assembly: GCA_024734035.1. Lineage (NCBI taxonomy): Eukaryota > Metazoa > Chordata > Aves > Passeriformes > Muscicapidae > Alethe > Alethe castanea. The sequence continues at coordinate 98,706,233 of JANRGV010000051.1, read as the reverse complement.
TGTGCACTAAGATGCTGTCCAAGGTGCAATGCTGCTTTCATGTACCTTTCTTCTAGGCCTGTGTGGTGCTAAATCCTTACTTAAAAACCTAAGGATGTGTTGTGCAGTTCACGGTTCTGTATGCAGACAAACTGGGTTCACTCACACCATAGATATTTGGAATAAAAAGAGCTTGAAAAAGAACAAGTCACATACGGCCCAAGCCATTGGTTTGCATGTAAGAGCCCTAGAAACATCACACAAAGCCAAAGACACATTTGGTGTGTTTATTTCCAGATGACTGCAGGCTAGATTTTGTAGGTGCACAGACAGGAGGAGAGAAAGGGACAACAGCTGGTTTTGTTCTCTCTGGACTGCAAGCAATGGTTTCCTCGACTTTAGGTGTTAACTGGCATTTTAAGGACAGTGGGAGGGGAGGGGATGTTGGCCTCCATCCCACTCACTAAGGAGACATAACTGTATCAACACCAGCTTGTAATTTAGTGTGTGTTTCCATGCACTCGAGGGGTACATTTAGAAGCATTTTTCAAGTGTGGGTATTGGAAAGTGACTCATCAGAAACAACATAAAAAATTAAAACCTGAATACTGATCACCCTTTTCTCTCAATGCCTTCCTAAAAGTAGGATTTTAAAACCTTGTATATATAGTTATTCTAAGGATCATGCTTCCAGTCCTTCCACTCACTCCATGCAGATTTACTTGAGGTCTTTTACAAGCTCTGGTTTAATAAATATATGCATAAATTATTCACCTTCTTCCCTGCTCTGCTCCTCTTATCTGCATATTTCTGTGACAGCACTCCTTCATTTCTTTGTTAAAGTCATGTCATTCGGCATCCCAAATAATTTATTTGGAATTATTTAGTCTTCTAAAATTAAACTGTGTTAAGTTAGGTTGTCTTGGATTGATCTGACTTGGTTTTCTTTTCTGAAACCTCCCAGATTCCATGTCTCCTAATAGAGAATATTACTGGCCTCAGTCTGCAGCATGGCTGAATCAAAAAACTCAGCACAGAAAACCAAGTAAGCAAGATATCAAAATTCTCAACCTGAAAGAAAAACAGCAGCACCAACCATTGATTTTTCAGGGGCCACATCTTCCTGCCCACTGACATATTCTGGTTAAAGGCTTACGAGTATAAACCCAGAATGACTTCATTGACTCTGACAGAATAACTTCAAATTTACACAGCAGAAATCAGGATCTCAGTCCAGCTCTCATTTTGTAGAAGATAGCTCAATCTATAGCTTTGCCTAGATAGAAGTAGAACTTATGAGCACAAAACTGAAAAACAAACAAGAATAACCCCAGGAAGTAAAACACTTTGGAGCCTATATCCACTCTTGTGCAGTTCTATTTCACAGCATCAGAGATTAATTCGTCCCTTTTTGTTGGCTGCAGTAACTCCTGGTGTTATTCTACATTGCTACATTTCTGTTTTTGTTTTCTTTCATGCCAACAAGACCATGAGTAGGCGTCCTATAAGATAAATCTCACTAATTTTAAAAAAGACAAGCTAGTGAACAGGAGGTGATAAATGCTATGCTGCCTACTCAGGTTCTGTCGCATAAGATGTCACTTCTTTATTTTAATTATATTTTCTGCCAACTCACAAAAGCCAGCGATTTCTACAGTGATTTCTACCGATCCTACCTTTTGCTATGAAATTATTCTGTATGGCCAACTGCAAAAAACAACATCTACTTGTTTCTGTCCCGGTTTTTTTCCATATTCATTTTATGGCTGCTTCCTGATGCTCTATAGAAATTGTCTGTTCAGGAAATGTTAAAGCATAAATAACAGCTTGTTCATTGCAAAATGACTCAGACTGCACACAGAATTAATTCTTCTTTCAAGCGTTAGTAAAACACATAGGGAGACTTAAAAGATCATCTGCATTTTAGACACAGTTTTGCTACTGCATGCTTACAGCTAGCTAGTTTTGATAAAAAATTCTACTTGGTTAAAAAAATTGAAACCTAAAGAGCCGTGGCAGGTAAGAATTCTTGTAATCCTAGAAGGTGAATTACACTCAGCTTGGAGCAACACCAGCTGTTTGATTGGCTGCTGACATAAGCAGATGCTTTGAGCAGAAGGGCCACCCCTCACAGACCTGGGCTGAGCAATGCCTGCAGCTGAAACAGCAGCATGTGCACATGGACCACAGACACAGGGATGAAATCCCGCATTTCACCAAAATAAAATTCACTTTGCAAATGGGAATAGTTAAAAACAAAACCCACTTGTTAAACCAGAGGAAACCAAAGCCTGAGGAGAGTGAACCAAGACTCAAGTATAAGGATTAAGTTCTGGAGGTGTTGTTAACTCAAGGTTCGCACCAGATTTAGTACTTCTGTGAGTGAAGGAGGTGGAACTGTGGCTTTGACTAATTTTATTTGAAGTAACATATCTTAAGGAATATTTTCAGTAACAGAGTGAGAAGCAATGAAAGAAATTGTTTTTTATTATTATTATTATTATTATCATCATTATACTAAACTGGAAATCAAAAGCAGGAATGAGAGAATGGATTTTAAGACAGAACCTAATCTAACCAAGAGTAGGAAAAAAAAGAACAGCACAGGAAGGTCAGATAGTATAATCACACTGAGGGGCCATCAGATAGCTGAATTATGCTGCAGACAACTTCAGATCCAAGCAAGTCAGAACACAGCCATTATGCAAAACTAGATTTCTGAAGTAATCAGTGTTGTGATTTTTGTACTATAGCTGTACAGCTAGATTGGTAGTATTTCTGGTCATGTATCAACCTCGAACAAAGGAAGAACATAACTGCCTTTTCATTTGACCATTTATATTTCATTAATCACAGTGTCCTTATTATGCAGAAAACTAGATTGAAATAGAGATTGAACATAAAATTAAATTATACCGCAAGTAAAAATATAGATTCCCTTATAGTTTATCCTTGTCAAATGAAACAACCAGCAATTCAATGATCTCTTCACTGTGATGGGCCTTCTAGGGACTCTTTGCTCAAGGATAAATGAAGTTCTCCACCCTTTAGGTGCCTGGAGCACTTCTCTGTAGAAATACTGATCAATTCAAACTCCAGCTCTGCATAGCAAGGAAGCTTAGGGTTTTCAAAACCATAACCTGACTTAGTTTCCTGGATCCATCTCTACTGCTAGATCAAGTAAAGCACTACTTGTACACTTGCACAGACAAGTACAACTAAGGCAAAAACTGCTAGGAAACCTCAGCATTTCTTTCTTGACACATCGAGCATCTGTATGGGGTGTGGGGGGTACAGAGGTAAAGCTCCTTTCTCCTTCCTTTAGGAAAAAAGTGTAATGGAACATCACTTACATCACAGGATTCTTTAGTTAATGTTTGATTAAATTTAGAAAAGACATTTTTATGTCCTTCTTTACATTCCTACATTTTGAATTTATCAATGTATCACCCATATTTTCTATGTGAAATCCATATTTGCTTGCATTACAGCATGTAAGCCTTAGGAAATATTTTTCACAAATCATTTGTATTTCTCTGAAGAAAACTTTCTTCTACTATGAATTTATGCAAAGTTTTTTCTAAGTATAAATAAATCTTCCTGGCCTGTAATTTCTCTGTTTGTGTGAGACAAACATTGGGCCTATGCATAACTGTGTGCTCTTTCGCAGATACACCTTCTCACCAGAGGGGATCTGGTTTCTTTGTCCCCCAAGAATCTTGCATTTGAGAACATATAGAGCCCTTATTTTCCCCATCTCTGTGGGGATTTGGAGGGCCTTTCTCCCTTCTTTAGGTCACTGTGTGGCAGTCAGGGCCTTGCTGGGGGAATTTTCCTGACTTTACACTCAGGAGTCTTGGGCTCACAGATCTACACTACAGTGAACAAGATGGTGATGGAGATTATGACCTTAGAGGTCTTTTTCCACCCTAGTGGATTCTATGATTCTATTATTCTTCACTGTAAATGGCCTTCATGCAGTTCACAGTGCCACAATATTCCGTATTCCCTGTGTATCACAGGGAATACTCTGTATGCACTTCTTATTCAACACAAAACTCCTCACTTCTGGCTCTCTGTAGGGGTTCCTCCTGAAGCAATTCCGTGGATGACAGGTTTGCTATCAGAGAGCTTTGAGTACCCTTCATCACTTTAAGAGGTTTACACACTTTAACTGTACATAACTCTCATCTGCAGTAAGTGCTCATTGAATGAACATGTCAACATTGCATGCAATGTGAATATAATATTTATTTGGGGATCTATAGAAGCTTCAGAAAGTCACTGTGAAGTTGAATCATATTTACTTTTATATGCTAGGAAACCTGCACAATGCTCGGAACGAACCAAGAGCTCCAAGGTGTGGAAGACTGCACTCAGTTGTGAAACTCCCCCCTCCCTGCAGGGAAGGAATGATGGGGTATTATTGGCTTAACTCTGCTGGTGTGAGAGGAGCTGAGGAGGCATCATAAACAATCAGGGACCCCTAAAGCATCCCCAGACCCATTCCTGAAGCCTTCCACCAGAGGACTGCAAGTGATCCAGAGGTGTTGCAGCAGATCCAGTGTCTGTTGCAAGAGACAGTGTAAAACTTCCCCCCCCACACAGGGGAGGTACCTGGGTGTTCTTCCCTCCTAGCTTGAGTGTATTTTAACCCATCAGATTTTGTGTTCTGGGGGCTTCCTGGGGGGATAGGTCAACACCAAGATCAAGATCATCACTCCAACCAGCAGCAACAGTCAAATCTCATTGCAGATCCATGGGTGGTGATTATGCATCTTTCTACTCTTATCCTTTCTTTTTCTTTCTTTTCCTTATACATTTTCTCAAGTAATATTTTTATGCTGTCATATTATTATACTGTATATACACCTATGATATATTACTATAGCAAATAATAAAATGGCTGCAAATTGCTTTCCATTGCAACCAAATTGTTCTAAAATAGACTCTACACAAATATACATGTATATATACACAAACAGCAATAATTAAGTGTTGTTTCACTCTAATCTGCCCCAAGGGATCCATCAACAAGAGCTTGGTTTCCTCTCACCTTTGTGGGGGCGGGTCATAACACACGGTATAACAGAAAGTCTCTATGAAGTGCAGATCTCCTCTTTACTCCCATTTATTTAGTGCATGACTCTGAAAAAAACCAAAGCGTTTGTAGAGTATAAAACCCAACTCTCTGTACTTTCTAGAAGTCTTCATGGGAGAAAAACGTTGTATACAGAAATATTAATTTCTTTTCACCTTGAAAAGCCTGGCTCTATGAAACAGCTCTTCTGCAAGTCAGATCCTGGTTGTATTGCCGCTCTCAGGATCCAGCTTGGTAGCTCAGGCACTTTCTGCCTTATTTAATGCACAAGAACTACAGTCCAGTAGGACACAGAGAACCAAAATGGCTCCTTTTACCTTAGTATCTCAAGCAATTTAGCAAATGATTAATAAGCAGCTCAGTCATCTCACCAGGCACCTCTGGGGACAAGGTAGCGAAGGGGAGCAGCTAGATGGGAGCTTAGGTGGTATTGCTGCTCTCTAGAGGGAAACCTGTTCTACTCCTTAACTGCAGCCTTGGGCTCCTTGTCTACATGCATGGCACCATACACAGGATTTGAACAGTTCTGCTATTGGGTTGATGTTACTTTCTCCCTTCCTTTTTTTCTTTTTTTACTAAGTTTGCAATCAAACAAAATTACCACAATCATAGAATATGTTCAAAGGAGAGGTAGATCAGAAAAGGGGAAAATATTGAAAGTTTAAATGCTGGAACAACCATGCTCATTCTCTCCAATGACAAAACTACCAAAGTTAAAAGAGGCAAAGGAAAGATCTGACCCAGCACCCAAACAAAAAGTCATTGCTGCCAGGTATATAACTACATGCATGCTCTCACCAGATCTTGTTCCAAACAGAGCTGTGATGAGACTGATGATCTCATGGTTCACTTTCTGCAAAATCCATCTAGCACAGACAAAGCCTAGCAGGTGTAGAGCATGAGAAGTTCATTTCTGGCTCACCAGTAGTCAGGAGGCCCACTATGAGCTATAAAATGTGCACCTAGGTAAATGAGGCTTGTAGTTGATGGATAATCCTAGCTCCTTCTGTTCAACAGTGTTAATGAGGACTCTAATTGGGCAAGTGAAAAAATCCTCACATCAAAAATTCCCCTGCCTTTGTATAGCAAGACTGTTGTCCCTCATGAGTGCTACCTGCCTATCTTGTTTGCCTGAAATAAAATTAGAGAAGCAAACAGTTCTGCTGAACTGTTACATGCTTAGGACAGAATAGAAAAGACAGTAAAGTGCCCAGCACAAGGACTGCTCTGAAGCCAGCACTGCCATATGGTGGAAAATAATGTTGGGGAATTTTTTGGTTGGTTTTTTTTGTTTGGTTAGGGTTTTTTTTGCATTCTGGATAAGAAAAATTAAATCAAAATGTTAACATTGCACTAGAAAGATGTAAATTTGTAATCAACCCTTTTAATTTCAAAGAAATTTCAAAGAAATATTTTTGTGATTTCATTCTCTCTGTTCTGTAAAATAAATGTTTTTACTACACAACTCTTTAAATGAGTTTGCAATAATGTAGCAATATTGAAAGAGAACAAGAATATTGAATAAGAACATTGACTCATTTCTGTAATGAATACCAATTAGGATATCAACATATTCATTCTCAGTGATGTGGCAACTGCTGCTTGGTTTACTTATTAACAGGTGGTACAGCAGCCAGTGGAATACAAATTTGAAACTCATAATTCACAGCTGGCAATTTTCTATTAACTTTTCTTGTATTGGTATTGGTAAAAAATACAAATAGAATTCCAAAAAATGCAGCAGGTAAGGCATTTTAATTTTAGTTTAAATTACCAAGACAATTAACATACTTAAGTGAACACTCTGCGTCTACAAGTCTTCCTTTTTTCAACGGAAATTATGTACAATTTATTACATATTGTATCTATCTTAGATAATGTCAAATTTCATGTTAAAAGTGTAAGGAATAATGCATTTACTCAAATCCCACAGAATTTCTCTAGAATTTAGTATTATGAAACTAAACCCTCTGTCTGTACCAGGATATTTAAAAAAGAAACTACACGCACATGAGTCAAATACTTACCCTTTTTGAAGGCAATGAGCAGGACTTGAGCTGTTTCTTGGGGCAGATTTCCCAGCTGTTCTGGAACATCTAGTTAAGGAAAAAAAAAATCATATGACTAGGAAAGCATACAGATATGTGGACATATATTCCTACCAGACTTTGGTGTGAATATCAACATCAATAAAGTCAATAAAGACTGACTTGTACATCATTCACATTGTCCACCGCTCCACTGTTCTCATCCCTCTGTCTGTTCTTTCTACTTTCTTGTCTATTTAACATCATTATGAACTGTGGACTTCTAGCACATACCTGCAAGTTTTTTCCAAGACTGCTTCTCGTGTTTCTTTCTACTTCTGATTTATCTACCTGTTAATAAATTCTCATATTGATAAAAGTTAAACAGACTCAAATTTACAATATGGAGTCAGATTCTCTTTGATGTAATTTCATTTCCCCACCCAACTGAAAATACTGTTTCTAATAAAAAAATTGACAGAATATTTTTTAAAAGAAGTCACTGTGAGGGCAATTTGTTTCCTGTACCATTTTTATGGCCCAACTACCAGTATGGGGTAGTTGGTATAGCTGTGTTTGGGGTTTGTTAAGTTATCTAAATGTAAGGAAACAACAGGAGACTTCACTGAATTTGCTGGTAACTAGGAGAAGGTCACTAAAAGCAGTCCAAGTCTTATTTCAAACCTTTTTCAAGGCAATTTAGACCTAACTCTTCTTCCAATGATCCATCTAGAATTTCTCAGTTTCTTTTCTGTCTGCCATTTAGAAAGATTCTTTAGCAAGAAAATATTAAAAACCAGCATTTTCTTTTTATGATGAGAGCCTTTCTTTAAAAAGAAACATCTGTCAGTTTTTCAGTGCAACTGAGACTTGGAAACAACGGTCCTATGGCTGCTCCTTCCTGCTGCTCACTGAGTGACTTTACACAAGTCTCAGCATGTCTCTGTTACCTTAGCTACCCCTTTTTGTCCTCCCCTGCTAAACTGTGCTGTCATTGTGGCAAGGACTGTGACCTACAATCCATTTCTATGGTCCCTCACACAATAAGAGCTTGATCCCAGCTGGGGTCTAGAGACACAGTGTGGCAACACAAATAACAAAAGAGACCTTGAGTACAGGGGAGGAGCAGTAGGGCAAATTGCCCTCACATTTTAGATAACTTATTATCATTTCCTACAAGAAATACAAGAGAAATTGACTTTAGTGCCAGAATATCTTTATCTCAACTCCAGCCAGTACTTTCTAAGCCAGGTTTCTGCCTGATGTTCTAAGAAATGTCTGGCTTCACCTGCAATGAGTTCGCTAAGAGAAAGTTAAGGAAGAGCAAGCTCTGAATTTGCATGAAAGAAAGCATTTCCTCCATATCACTATTCCACCTATGATGAGGAGGAATATCTGAAAACCAATCCTTAGGGTTGTTTTTTGGACTTCTTAGTGGTGGTGCTCAATAACCTCTGAGGTCCTTTCAAATCACAGCAAGTCTAAGATTCTACGTTAATATTTCACCCACCTTGCCAAAGTCATTTGTCAGTGTCAATGCAAGCTGGAACAGAGCTGACAAACGTTAGTGGGGCCCCTTGCATGGGATTTCAGCTGTCCAAGTGATCTCAAGAAGAGTAGGAAGATGTACAAAAATATGCATGCAACAAGTTGGCAGCAAGGCAGAAGGAACCTGAAGCCATGCTGACATCATCAGTAGCAGCAAGGGAGAAACTTCCCATGATTACTGCTTTTTTAGGAAATACAAGATATTGTTATGTATCTGTAGATCATGTGAAACCTTACAAGATACAGGTATATTAGTGTATATCTGATCCTGTTTATGGAACAGACACTTCTAGCTTACTGCATGCCTGAAATATCATGAATGCAAAGCTTTTTCCTTCTAACTTGTATAATAATAATTTAAATTATTGTTCAAATTCACTGGAAGATGTTCAGTTTACACAGATTTCAAGATCAATTTCAACTGAAGTGAGAGGACTGATGTGACCAGTAGAATTCACAGGTATAACACCACTGATAGTACGTCCTTCTATATTATTTGTCTTTTGACACATTTAGCTAATTTATGTACTGAATGTCACATCTATTAAGCAAGTGAACCCTCTATTACAATTATGGTGCTCCAGTACATTAAAAAAAATGTTTAAGAGCTTTGTAATGAAATAGATTTGGAAATAATTGCTTTCCCTTGTCACTCTTTCCATTATTAGAAATGCCTCAAGTCCCTTTTTTTTAGCAAGTGAGTCACCTAAGCCATTTCTGCTGTAAAGTATCAGAACAGCACCAGCACAACAGACATGCGCCACAAAAAACAGTTAACCAGCTTTTCTGATGTGAACCCAAGATTCATCTGCAGTGAAGTACATGTGCTTCAACATTTCTATTTCTGCATAGAACTATAGCAGCTTTGCACCCACGAGTATTTTAGCTTCATGAACCACAGGAGGCTTACTTTTACAATTATAGATTCACATGTGAATGCTTTTTCCACCAAAACCAGAATCTATTTTGTTATAATTTGACTGCATAAACCACAATAATATTTTTCTGAGCTAAAAGTAAAGGCTTTTCTCAGAAATACACAGTTGTCTTTCAAACTTTCCTGCATTATACATAGGTATATGGCATAAAGTAAGCATTTCAAAGCATGGAACAGTGCATATTAGTGTTTCTCTGCAACGACAAAGAGATAAGTATCTGCTTAAGAAACTCATATTATAGCTTTCCTAGCTGAAAGAATCATCAAAACCTAAGAAAATATAAATAAGTTTGCCTAGAGATAAGGCTTCTAATTTTATTTGCCATATATATGGAAAAACAGCCCAGCAACCCTGATAGTCACTAAATTTCAGGCCTTGCTTGTGACGCAGTGAACACAAGCAACTTCATTTCACACCTTTAGGTAATTGTGGTGCACTTAAAATATTTTTAAAACACTTCCGTATGTGTAACTGTTGGTAAACATATTTTTATTGAGAGGTCCCCCTTAAATTGAAAACTAACAGCAACTTGTTTTCATTTAATTGACAGTAAGTTATCAGTGGCTTTAGATACACAATGGAAGCTCTCCAATAAGACGACCTTTTAAAATAAGCTTTAGCAATCTGGAAAGAACAAGCTGAATCTGTCAGCATGCAAGCCTGTACTGCTCCAAATGTATGCAGTCCTATCTTAATATTCAGCTAGAATTCAGATTGCAAAGAAAGGATGTACATCCCATCTGTGAAATAAAAAGCCTCCTAGAGACCTGGCCTTTCTTCTTTTCCCCATGGTGGAAGGGAAAAGACTCCTCTAGGTGTCCTGGGCCTTGAATGCAGACCAGCAGAGGTGTTGCTGCCTGCATCCCTTCATAAGAAGGTGTGGGGGATGGAAGACCATTTCCTCCTGAGGGCATTGCACACCATGTCCTCCCCACAAGGATGTTTCTCTGCACATGGATACTTCTGATCCCTCCAGGGTAATTTTCTCTCTCTCTGGACATGGTACTTAAATAAGCAAAGATAACCTTGAGAGCTCCCTTTAAAGAAAACAAATATACACTTTTGTGATGGAGCACATAATTTTAATGGTTTTTCAGATGGGAGAATGGAATCCAGTTTATCAACACGAAAGAATAGAGTTTCCACCTATTGCACATCTCTTTTCCTCACTGCCCAAATAAAATGCACACCCATTACCACAAAGAAGGGAAGAGGCAGATGAGAGAGAAACCCAACTGTACCTGCTCCTCCCAGAGATGGTTCTGGCTCTTTGTCAGCCAAGGAATCCGTTTCTCTCACAAGGCTTGGAGAAGTTGTCTGCCCACAATCCTATTGCACCTTGGAGCAAAGCCACCAAGGACATCAGTTTCTCCTTCTCTGGCCACCTCCTCCATACAACCCTCCTGCCCAGCTTTCCAGGTGGAACAAGGACTCAGCTCACCCAGTCAGGCTGCTGATCTGGGCTGCATAAGCCCCAGCACTGCTCATATCATGCCAGTACTGACCCCACTGACCCAGCACTGCTTGCTGCTCTCCTCTGAGCCACGGTGGGCTCCCTTTTTCAACACAATTTGGGCTTAAGGTATCTGTTCTAAGCTGGCCAGTGAATCCAAACTGTATAAGCTACAAACCACTGAGAACATCTGGTTTGACACCCAGGGACTAGCTACAAGGAATGACAATTACACAGTCTTATGCACAACAGGTAAAACCACAAGAATTATAGCTTATAACCTAAAAAGAGGTACTGGAAGAGACCTAAAATGGAACAGATCTATCCATAGGTAGCAAACGCAGTTAAAATATTCTAATTTTGCATTTTTGACTGTTTAAGAAAGTTTGGCAGTTCCTTGCTGAAATCAGAATAAACTAATTCAAATGCAATGTGAGCAATGTCAGGAAGTTAATATATTGGATTCTCTGGTTAGGAAATGCAATCTTTGAGTGTATCACTTAAAATATCTCTCATGAGTTTGGGTAACTATGCAACAAACAGCTAAAAAACAAAGCCTAACTTAGTCACTAAGCCACATCTTTTCAGCAGCCAGGAAAAGGCTTCTCTAAATTAGTCTTTTGTGTACATTTCAATGAAAGTTAGACACCCACATGCCAGTACATGTGCAAGAGGAGGTGCATCAGCAATATTTGAACCTTCATAAACCTTATGAGCTCTTTCACATTAATACCAGGTGGAATAGGGCTAATCCAGGCTCTGGCTGTATAGTTCTGGGAGTCCTGCAGGTAACAGGATGAAGAACTACTAGGTACATGGATTTGAGCTGATTCAAAGGCATTCACCCAGGCAGCCTCTAAAACCATTATCTTTTCTTCTTTCTTTGAAAATGGGAAGACTTAGAGGACATGCTTTCACAATAATGTTCAATCTTAGGCTGGTGGTGAATTGACTTTATTCAAGTACAATACTCTAATGTGATCCCTTCCTAAATTGTTAGCATGAGAAGGAGGGGTTAGAAAGCAGTCAGCAACATTATTTCAGGTGAGCACACATATATGCAGCTTTAAAAAAATTTAGGACTATTTTAAAAACAGCTTTATCACCCTAGAGCAATATTGTACACTCACAAGCATTGCTTTAAATTCCATCTGTCCCTTCTTACTGTCTCACACACTGCTAGTGCTATCCAATAACATGCATCTGAAATAAATTGGTACTTTTCCACTTCAAAGAAAGATGCTAAGAAAGGGAACTCCGTTTTTACATTGTGTTGTTATAGAAACAAACTTTTTTAACAGTGCCCCTTCCACACTCCAGATCCCACTGCTGTTCCAAACAATAGAATAAAAATTATAATAAAACGCCCAAAAAATTACTGTTCAACAGCAACCTCATTATTGGGTGTTTAGTTTTAATCATTTCCATCAGACTGTGAGGAGAAAGCACTAAGCACTGGAGTTGAAAAATATCCCTGAATTGTTTCTTTCCCAGTAACAAAAGGTTTGCTATTGATTCAATTCTTTATGGATTGCTAATTTACAGGCTGGTTTAATAGAAAGAACAGAATGTAACACACATTGGTGACAGCACCTTGTTTATCCATGATTGCACTGCTGCAATCTTGAGTGGTGTATTAGGGTGTCATTTAGGTTCTCTTAAGTGACAATTACTCTGCCTAGAAATATGGAACAGGCACACCAGCACATTAACAGTCCTTTCTCTCAAAGGTGATAAAGGCAATCTATAATCTGATGAGAACTCTGTACTAAAGCATGTGATGGTCAAATCTGGGAAGCTGCTTAGTAAGTTCAAATGCCAGCAAGGAAAGGAAAGAGCTTGGCAACAAATCAAGATGGGGAAATTACTTGTGGCATGTGGACAGTAAAGATAGGAGAACAGGAACTATAGTCTGAACAGATCTTTAGCAACAATATCAAGGAAACCATCTTAGGGTCACACAAAACAAAAATGAAGAAATGAGATTGAAGACAGCAGAAACAGCACAGCATTGGACACCATAGAATTTCAAGATCTTCTAGACAAAGTCCTGCTCTTCTTCAAAGAAAAGTTAAATTTTTTCTGTTGTCATGAACTTCTATGTGGTGGAATAGTGATTTTGCCAATTCAAATCTCATCTCGCCCACTCTCTTATTCTCCTGATGCAGGATGAATCTATCAGATACAGAGAAATTGTGCTCAGTGAGGAAGCAGAACCAGGTCACCTCCACTACCAGGATGTCACACAATGATTCCTAATCATCAATATTTTCCTGAACTGACATTTTATCTGAAGAATATATTCTTGCCATTATCTATGCAAGTACTCAATGGCCTGAGAATAATAATGCAGATACAAAGGAAGTTATACATGAATTCCCACTAATTCAAGACTTCATATTGCAGTATTAATTCTGCTTTTAGTAAAGGGGAAGCTCCTGAATCTTGACCCTGAAAGGGAAGAATCTCACGTAAGGTAAATAGTTATTTGCAGGAAACATAAAAATGTTTTTTCTTTCACTATCCTATGTTGTTCTTGTCCATTAGAATCAAGGAAACATAAATAGAACATTTATTACACTCAAGGATCAGTAGTCAGTTGGAATCTATCTAAGCTTAAAGAAAAAAAAAGTGTTTCATAGCATCTGGAAAAAAAATTGAAAGGCTTCTAAAAAGCCAAGATCTGCTGCTGTTCTATGACTGAATGTATTCATGCTCCTTAAAATAGATATGATGCTCAGTTTTGGTTGGTGTCCACATCTCCCAGTCAGTAGATAATGCTGTGAGAATCTGAATTTGTAAATATAGGGAGTATTAAATGCCTTTCCTAAAAAGTGTGTAATTTTGCTACAATTTTGATTCAGATCTCAAGACTGACAGGATCCAGGCATGCTCAAGATCATGAATAGAGTAGCTTGAAAATAGTTATCAAGATTGGTATATTGTGATAAGTGATGAATTATGTGTTTTAAGAAAAAAAGAATAATTGCAAGAAGAATTGTATATAAAAGAGAAAGAATCAAAACGGAGAAGATTAGTCTTCTCACTGATTTCAATACACTTTGTACCAAGGTTTGAGGTTCCATATTAATGGTCATCTTTACCTACATTGAACCACAGTTTTACTGAATTTGGTGGAATTACCACAGACGTATTTCATATTCTGAAAATTGGCTGCTGTTTGTCTCCCACAAATCCTGACCTTTTTTCATCTTATTAGCTTTCTTCTTAATTCTAAAGGTGAACTCAAAAAGATTCCTTTCAGTTTATCATGTCAGTAAGAAGGACCACATGCTATGCCAGAATCCAAGTTAAATTGGCTTTGAACTTTAAATGTATACTTATCATGAGTTTTATCAGATAGCTTTCTAGTAATCAATTGTCTTTTCTTAATTTCATTTTAACTGTCTTTTCTTATTGTCAGTGTATTTATTTAAGATAGTCCTAGAAAGAGTTACCTTTACAGTGCAAATAAAAAATTTACTCTGTCTTGGGTTCTGGATATTATCATATACTTAGGTCACTGTAATGATTAGAGTTTAATTTTTTTTTTTTAGTGATTTAAATGCAACAGATTCGCAGTTCATTGGATGAAAGCACTCTATCACTGATCAAGTAAATACAGAATGAATTTCTAATATTTTATATAGAAAGAAAAGAGAATGGAAAAAATGTTCATCTGGGTCATAGGTGCAATATATTAAAGGTTTGACAACATCAGGACATGCTAGCACAAAACATTTGACATAGCTAATAAAACTGAGTGTAGGAATCTCACTAGATTAAAATTTCAAATTTCATATTTTTGAGTTACTTATTAAAGAAAAAAAAAAAACACTTATGGAACTAGACCAAAACTTTATAGTCACAGCTTATAGAACATCCTCTTTACTGATGAACATCTGCCAGAGCAGAATTAGCCTGAGCTATGCACAAAGCACATAGCTACAGTTTGTCCATCTGCTATTCCTATACATCTGGGGGATGATTAATCTCACCAAATACAAAAAGGCTGTGATGCAGCATCCACATTGTTCACATTTCTCTAGGTGCTGCCAGGGCCTTCATCCCAGCAGTTTTCTGTGACCACAGCATGGTTTTCCAACCAATCAAACTAGAGGAGAAGACACAGCTCTTTTGGATTTTGGTATTAACATACAAAGGCAACAGGACTTCATAATCACAGATGGTTTGTTTGCTGTCTGTACAGATGCTGAACCTGTTCCTTTGAACTGAATAGAAGCTCTATTATCATCTTGAGAAGAGGCAAATACACAATAAAGAAGAAACAGGCCAGGATCATCATTTGCTGGTCCTCTTGGTTGTCAGGAAAAGGAAAGAAAGAGTTTGTAGATGAGAAGGCATCAAAAGATAATCTGCTCATTGATGCTGCATTATGTTTTTAGAGTTAGCTATCATGGCTGGTTGACTCTATTATCAACAATTAGTTTTTAGAACTTAGCAAAACCCTAAGAAAAAAAGAAAAAAAATTAATCAGACAACATGCTTTGTCTAATGACAGGAAGCCAGATGGAAAAGAGCTATGATAACAAGCATCTCAATCTCATTATAAAGAACAAACCCTCTGTTGAATGCTTGTGCTCCTTAGTCAAATGGTCTCTCATGAGTCAAACAGGCTCAGTAACAGCAATGAATGTCATCAAACTTTTCTGTCCCAATTCTCATAGACAGATCATTTTTCAAAGTGTCTTAAAATAAATCTTTTATTTCTCAAGAAAGTTCTTGGCAGTAATTTCGGTTGATGATAAACAAGCCTCCACTAACTGTATTTAAAGACAGAAGAAAGATGCTCACATGCTGACTTACTTATGCTTAAGCAGAATGAAGGAACAAAGCAATAAAAACACAACTACACTATTTCTTTCTTACAAATGAGTTCCAAATACAGTTTACTTATATGAAGAAGCTTGTTGATCTTCTATATAGAAACTACTGAGTCAAATTTTGCTTTCTTTATGAAAGCCTCATCAACAATTTTGTTTCATTCCAGAAGAAGCTATTCTTGAACTGAATACATCCAACTTGAGAAGAAACACCACCAACCTATTTTTTCCTTGACACCTCATTACACTCACACCCAGAATGGTAATAATCAGCAATAAACTCTGCCTTCTCATTCCACCTGGGAAGAAGTAATTTATCTACTTCTCTGCAGAGTTCTTACTGGCAAAAGAAACACAAATGACTAACCAGCCTTTAAGAGACCTTAAATACACAAGAACCACCTGCAGGAGAAGGAAAAAAATAATGGACCATATGAAGAAATCTAGTTCAACTACAGGCTTGTTTGAAATCTCACCAGTGTCAAGTATTCATAGTCATAAACATAGATTTATACTAAAATATTAGACTATGAACTTGTTAAATCTCTAAAAAGAAAGGAAGCTGACATATGGCAAATGAAACTTTAAATGCAGAATTACCTTCTTTTCAATAGCTAAAGAAAAACAAAGACTATTTTTTCACCTTAGCAAACAACAATGAAGTTGTTGAACAATGAACAAGACAGGGAAGTTTTATGATGAGGTAAATCAACAAAGGGTATTCCCAAGTAGAACACAAGCTGTGAGTCCTATTTTTTCCCCTGTCCACAGGAATTTGGAAAAGTTGAAGGAGCAGAAAGATGAGATTCAGTGAGCACACTCTTGCCTTTTCAGACCAATAGCATATATAGTTTATAATATATAATTTAGACCACATTTTATTTTAGTTTCATTTGTCATGATCAAGAAACCTACAAAGTTTAGTCACCTTTGGCTTCTAACCTATCACAAAGTCTAGCTGAGATCTTGTGTCATTCCAGGAACCATGATAATACAGCTTAGCTTACAGTCCATCCCCAGATATCGGCAAAATCTTAATGGAAAGGAAAAAACATGCAGTAACTTCCACTTAAAGGTTATATGAAGTTCATCTGTATTTTACAACATGACTGCTTAAAATATTGTAGGAGTTTCATTCCCAGATTAATCTAGGACAGGCAAGCAAGGCATTTCATTATTCAGCAAATGGCCAAGCTTTGATGAAAATATATAACTAGAAAGAGGAAACATTTTCTGCAGAATTCAAAGGATGATGTTCAATTGATAAATAGATAGGGACCTCTTCTACCTATCACCACAGCTGTCAGCTTTAACACAAACAAAACAGAAAAAATTACCAAGAACATCAAGCCACATGAGGTAAAAGAAGTCATGCTCATCTCTTTGTCAGCACATTTTTTTTTTACTGATGGCCTATTCTGCAGCAACTACCCTGCACTTCCACCTTTGCTCTGGGATCTAAGCTGACACAAAGCAGAAAGCTCACTGGCACTTCTTTCGTACCTCTTCTTTGAATACAATACCTTGCATTCTGTAGGCTTGAAAACAAGATTCAGGTAGGTTGCATGATTATATAGATATACAAAACTCAAGTCACAATCTGGCCTTCAAATACCATTAAAAAGTCTCTAAGCAGAGCCCTTTTATATAAGACGTTTAAAATTGTATGAGACTTATCACTGGAGACTGTATTGTAGAACAAACTTGTGTCCTGATCAGGTTGGGAGGAAGGAAAAAAAAAAAAGAATGTCCCAGTTAGCAGAAATACACAATGTTTTGCAGTAACAAATAAGTTTGGCATTTCATGAACAAACATAAGAAATTCACAAGGGAATGGCAGAGAGGCAAAGACTCCAACAGTAGAGAGAAGGCAGTGGTTGTCACGCAAATTGCATGAAGGGCACATAATACCCCAGTGAATTACAGTGTAATGTATTTTGTTTCTGCTCAGCACATTTCACATGCCCTTCCTGAAAACAAAAAGAAAGCACTGCTCAACCACTGGAAGCAAATGAAAACAGGCAAGAGTTGAATCCTGTCATCTGTGCGGAGATGCATTACAACATGACAAGCATCCACAAACAAGGAATTTGTAATGCAAAACCAAATCATAATTCAAGGCCTGTCCCCCTATATTTCAGGTTAGAACTTGAAACTGTCAGAAAGACAGTGGTTTTAAATTTTTCAATGCAGAAAAAAAATCCAATTTTGAAATAGGGTCATAGGGATAGACAACGTTGAGATGATGTGCTGCTCAGCTGTAAGAAGCACCTTTCACCTTAGTTTCAGAGATCCAATAGGTGTCAAGGATGAAGAGCAAATGCAAGAAAAGGGATCTGTGAGTGAAAACAGAAAGAACGAATGAAGGTTAGTTGTGGTATTTCTCTCAGGTTAAGGCCTTATGCAAAAAAAATTAGTGTGGTGTTGGACAAAACACTCTGGGCTGAAAGACAGGCAAAATATTGTCTGTGATTTGCTGTGCAAGCATCATGCAAACCCTACAGTCTCTTTTGATCTACAAAGAGCTCATCTCAGGTGAAATCACTTTCAAAAGAAAATTACAAAACATAAAAACCAGTTCCATAATTCCCCTTCTTATCCATATGAAAACACTATTGTAAAGGAAGGCTTAAAGCATAAAATAAAAAGTTCTTCAGCATTTTGTAAAACCATTAATGTTTGTTCTGAACAAAAATTAATACACGAAAAAATAAATTATAATGGAAACATACAAAAGAAGATTAGAAACAAGTCCTTCAAATCTCAAACTAGACAGCACGGGTTACTGTGGTATCTCATATTGAAAGTGTAGAGTCATAAAAAGTATATTCTCTGGAGTGATTACTGGTTTTTAAAGTATCCCATATTTAGCTCAGATGACATTTCATAATATTGATTACTTATTACATATAATTATTATATATTTACATATAATTATATATATCCATAACAATTCTGTAAAGAACTCTTGAAGTGAGATCCCAGAAAACATCCATTGCTTACAGATAAATACATATGCCTACAATGAAGCTCTGAACTCTAAACTTCATTTTTTTCTGAAGAAAACATTCTAAGAACAATGTGTCTTTCTCTTGTGAACCCTGATTCAAGACCTTTCCGATATGCCAGTTTGCTGCAAATAGGCAATTCATATCACTTAGAGAACGAGTGTCAAAGGTACAAGCAAAAGTGAATTGAAATTCATTTATTGAAATGTGATGTTATAAAACTGCGACTTACCAACATTTGATGGCAAGGTTCACTCTGTTATGGTACTGCACAAAGAATACAAGAATGATTCAAAAGTACCAAGGCAGAACCAAACTTGTCAAAATAACGATCAAAGTTACCAAGACAAAATCTTAGTGCACTTTAGATGAGGCTATGCATGATGGCAGTCACCTACCAAAGATGTGTCTAGGTCTCAAGGAGCAACCTTGAGAGGCTCTCTGGCTCGAGGGATGCTCACTGCCATGCAGCCAGGTTGCTTAGCTGGGAGAGCTCACAGGTGGCTCCCTTGGGCTGTCATAGTTATGGGGATAAAGTGGTTGACTCATAGTCAAATTACATGCCATGGGAAAGGTATGCATGAGCCTCCTTGTATCCATGACTTTCTCCATCCCTTGTTAAATGAGTCTTGGAAAGCCCACACCCCGTTCATGTGTAAATCACATGGTTGTTTCAACCTCATGTGCACTGATGGTCACTGGGCCATTCTGCCTCTTTGTGGGTTTTGAGAGAACAGATTGGAACAAAAGGAACTGCTGGCCCATTTAGGGCTCAGGCCTTTACCTCCTTTGGAGAACGAACCAAACCACCACTAGTTTGGTTTAGGAGTCGAGTGCATCATCACAATTTCCAGGTTTATTCTTCCAATCCATTTCAGACCAGGTACAAACTTTTCCCAGCTGAAGTCAGTAACAGTTCTATTATTAAATTCAGTCATGGAAGGACTCGAATAAAATTAGGGAAGGAACATTTAGTAACTTTTAATTTTATTTCTTGACTATTCAACCTGCCATCTGAAGTAAGTTATTCTTAACATTCAATAAAAAGGAAGATTCTTTAAGACTTATTTCAGCACCATTCTGCTGACAATGGAAGAAGTAATAAAGAGAGTAGTTAACTCTCATAGAGACTGGAATGCCACAGAGTGTAAAGTACTAAAAACCTAGGAGTATTTGTGTGTGGGCAGGCAAGAGTGGGTTACGCTAAGGAAGTTCAATGTTGAATGCTCATAAAACTAATCTCTTGTGTAAAAAAGCAGTTGATTTTTCACAAATGCATTTTATAGAAGATTATGAAAATGCCCTTTTGCCCAGAATTAAGTAAAAAAAAGTAAAGTATAGCTGCATTTGAGAATCGGGAATTAGACTATATCTGTTGAAAATAATTATCATAACTACACTCAGAAAGAATAATGCTCCTGCTGTAAGAGGATGCTCTGATGGCTCCAGAGTTATTGGCAAACATGTAATTATTGAATCAAGGTATATTTTAATACATATATTAATAACTTTCTACTACAAACCTTTTTACCCACAGGTAGAAAAATGTTATGTTCATACTAGGTAAGATCACCTTACCTTCCCTTTGACCCAACTCACTGTTTCATTATCTATAGAGAGAAATGACAGAGGGTCAGACCTGCTCTACTGGTTCAAGAATACTCTCACTTATTTTCTGATTTTTCTTGCACCATCCACCTTTCTCCCTAATGCCTCTCTCCTTTGTCTTGTTTTCTAAAGGTTCACAGATCTTAAGGAAGATCCAAAAGCGTAAATGGTGCTACACTGTTGTATTAAACAGTGCCCCTTTCTCTGACCCCAGAAAGCTTGCAATACAGCAGAGCTACGAAGGACTCACCTCAAGGGGGACCATCTGTCACAAAGCAGTGAGTCTGCTGCCTCCTGCCTAGAGCAGAAGGTTGAAACCAAGCAGGAAACAACCTGGAAAAGCCACAAACCTGAGGGGGAATGAGGAACCGTGAAGGTGCTCCTACATCCCATGCCTGGCCAAGAGAACTCCAGCCCTCTCAGTGGCCCTGGTAAAACTGCACAGGGTGACAGGAATAGCAGCATACACAGTTGTTCAGCAAATGGTACCAAGAAACCAAAATAGCAATACAAGGCAGCTGGGGAGGTTGTCTCCTTTAAAAAAAAAAAAGACTCTTTTTGAAGGGTATTTTTGGGTGGTAAAGAATGTTTTTGCCAACAGATTCCTGGCAGCCTTCAAAGTAAGACTGTGTAAGTAGGGCATAGGCTGAAGAATTCTTGTGTCCCAGTAACTCTCAACAGCTCTAAGAGGCCCCTGGGCAATGGGCAGCTGGATCTAACATACAACAGATTGAACCTTCAGAGGAGCCTGTCTAAACCACCTTATCTGTTCATTCATTAGCCTATTATTAGCCCCATAGAGGCACATCCTTTTTTTCCCTTTGAAATTATTCCTGTTTATGCCATCCTTTGCCCATGCCTTTTTTTTTTTTTTGACAATTAAAAACTTTATTAAATCAGTACTACTTTAAAAAATATTGACAAAACTTCACTGAAAGACATCATTTAAGCATAAGCATTAAGTATACCACAATTGAAAACTGGAACACTGAAGAGTCAAGAAGCTAGGGAACCACTATCGAAAAACTGTCTGGGTTTCCAAAAGTGATTAGACCTCATTGTCTTTTCCATACCCACTTCTTCCCCTTCTCCAGTTACTGATTTCAAAGTTACACTACAGAGGACAGCAGAGTTCCTGTTATAGTCTTTTTTGTAAGAATACAAATAACACAGCTACCTAAAGGAACCCAAAAACACTGTAATGACCCCCACGTGGAACTGCTTCACCCTTCCACTGGCAGTGTTGTACTTGACTGAAAGGGAAGAGCAGAAAGAAATACATTGAAACACACCTTTTAGTTTTTAGCATGTATTTTCTCTATCTATGTGCAATAACCTCTTCTTGTCTCCCATCTTGTACTTTGATTGTAAGTTCTCCATGGCAGGAACCATTCCCTGCCTAGCAAAATGAGGTACTTTCTATGATGGTTCTAGTTCAGGAACTAGGGTGTAGGATTTTCAGGATTTAGGATTGGTCATTACAATTATAATCATGTTATTATTTACTGGCAGATGCTCCTTCCTCCATGTTATTTGATATAAAGCCTCCATTGCATTGTCATGCAGTTGCTGGCATTGCATAACAGGGCATCTCTTCTGAGTAAGAGGCATGAGGAAGATGAAGGACAAAGGAGATTATTAATTTTCTAGTAGGTAGATGCTAAGCCACAGAGATTCTATTCCCATCTATATGACTGCACATGGCTGTCTGGAAATGTTAAAGAATTTCAAGTCTCAGCCTAGTCTTGAGCTCAAACTTGGCATTTCCAAAGGGAAATCAGGATATGGACAGATGGGAAGAGAGGTAAGACAGAGCCAAGAGTCCAGAGAGAGGGGAGTTGCCAGTCAGGAAACAAAACCTTGGTTTAACTACATAAAAAGAATTCTGTAATGTTTCTTTCTGTCTTCCTTCCCATTTTGTAATTTTTCCACATTAATCATTTCACCCAATATGGGGCAACACTGTGCTTCAGAGCTGAAGTCTTCAGTGCTCCACTCAAGAACCAAAGAAAAGAGCCAGGGATGCTGGTGACTTGGGCATTGCTTAGCAACAGCGGAAAGATCACAGCTTAATTCAGTTGCTTTTCCTTGAAAAACAAACAAACAAACAACCAGAAAAAACCAAACACCCACACCACACAAAGTCCACTTCTGGTGTTTACCTCTTTACTTTGTTGTTCTGCTCCTTCTAATTTGATGTATTTTGTTTTGCTCCCAGGCTTGTTCTGAAGTGAGCTCACTAGACCTCTCCAAGTTGCAATCTAGTGCTGCTGTATTTCACTAATTTGGTTTATATTGCACTGAGAAAAGTGGTTTGTTCTATAGTCCCCTGGAGTTCTATGTAGTTGGTTCAGTCTCCCCATAGCCCCTCCCCACCGGTGCAACCCCATTGCCTGCAGCTCAGTTTCCCTCCCCTCATCCAAGGTTTGAAAAATCCCCACCATTCCATGCTCTCCCTCTTTTCCCTGGACGCTGTTCAGGAATAAACGCTTGGATTATCCTGGGAAAAGGAGCCTCCTTTGGTCTTTTGCTTTGTCCATGTCGAATCCCCTCCATCTCTGACCTAGAGCTAGCCAGAAGAAAGGCCAGAGAGTAGGGGGATCTCGATATAGTGCTGGTTTGTTCCAGTTAGGGGCCACTGTCTGGAGAGGATGCATAATATTTTGTACTACAGCCTGTCAGAGTATTTAAGGCAATTTGAACTGGAGGAAAAAATTCTTATATCTTAAGACCATCTAGCCATTGTATGCTGGCCAGAAGAAAATCCAGACATGCTCAGTGCTATGGAAAAGGACCTAGTTGGATCTAGAAAATATCTGCCAAAAGAATGTGGGTGCAAATCCTTTCTACCTCCTCTTTTTTTACCAGTACAGATACAGCTACTGACACATTTGTTAAGCTCCTGCTGTCAGTTGTCTTCTGGAGGAATGTCCCACTCCACTAACAGAGAGAGCTTAAGGAGACCAGCCTCCTAACCTAATCATCTGAATGAATTGCCTAAAGAGGAACATTGTGAATACTTCCTCTGTGTGACTAAACTCATGGCATTTATTCCAGTTAAAATGAACAAATCCAGACAGGATTTTGTACTGGGGTGTAACCAGGACATTATTCACAAGAACAGTTGGAAAAAGCATGAAGAAGATTTGAAGTATCTTTTATTTATGTTGGACATCATTAACTGTAAACTTCACGCAGCATTTTCCACTGTAGGATCTAAAAGTGTTTACGAAATAAACCTTTGGGCAATTGGTGTTTGAAGAGAGAATTATTGTTGTATCTAGTGTGTGGCAAGCCAAAGATCATAAAGCGCATTTCAGGCTACACTGAGAGTGAGCCCTCCTGATTTCCAAAACATACTGTTTTGGTATGAAGACCATTTTATCTCTGATGAGCAAAACCAACGTGAAATGTGAAACATAATATATTATTTTCTCTCCAACAAAAGATTCACGGGTAAATGAAGAGCTTTTAACATACAGTCTTAAGAAGGAAAAGCAAACGTCCTGGTAAATTCAAATATTTTAAGCATCATTTCTTGGCTTAACCAAGGTTATGTTAGGAGAATATGTCTAGCAAATTTCAACAGTCATTTTGGCAGTTCTGAAAATATTTCTGAAGAAGAGATTGGTTTTTGTATTTTTTTTCCAAAAAGCCTCTGTGCCATATGGAATGGCACTAATTCATTTAGTAGTAGTGATTAGACAAAGATGTGTTTAGTTTAAGATGGAGCTGGGAAAAAGAAACAAAACAACACTTAGTTCACAGAAGGTAACAGTATATATAGCTTATATATTTTACTGTAGGGAAATCTGGCAGCACAGTGACTTCACAAATGTCACTATTAGACCAAATCACTATAGTCACTTATCTCAAGAGTTTCTGGAAGCAGAGTAGGAAGGGCTAAGCACAGGCAGGACACAAAGAAAATTAAGGCACAACAGAATCATGAGAACATGTCATGTTGGAAGGATCCAAATCTTAGAGACAGTTATTGGAACCAGAAAAAGATAGAGTTTTACAGAACTTGATAGAAAGACAGGAATAAAACTGAAACAAAAAAGCAAAAGGAAAAGGGGAATTTCAGAAGAGTGCAAGTACTCTGAAACAGATGGTCCTTTCAAAGAGAAACAAGTCTAGGAAAAAAGAGGGTGAGCAGATGTTATTGATGTTTCATCTGAATGATCGCTATTACTAAATTCTTCACCAAAACTAGGATCAATGGGAAAAATTACGTCATCATCAAGGAAAGGAATGCGTCATTACCAGAGCACACTCACATGTCTAGACATGCACTTGGGCAGCCAGAGCCAAGTACAAATTTGGAACTCAGATGGAATTCAGAGAAGTCTAAGTCAGTGAAGCAGAACCAGCCATATGAAAGTAGATAGCTCAAGATGCTGCTGGACAGAACTGACTCC
Source organism: Alethe castanea (assembly GCA_024734035.1). NCBI lineage: Eukaryota > Metazoa > Chordata > Aves > Passeriformes > Muscicapidae > Alethe > Alethe castanea. The sequence goes on along the minus strand of JANRGV010000051.1, from coordinate 98,681,306 downwards.
TGTGTCAACGTCATTGTAAGAATGGAGCTGTGGGGATGCAGAAAGTGACAAATTAGAACACTTCTCTGCAGTAGTTTTTTTTTTTACATTTCTGATGCTTCATTTCCAGTAAGAACAGTAAGTCTTGAGCACATAGTTAAGACTCACTGTAAGGAGTTTTCAAGAAAATGAGATATTTTAATCTGCTTCATTTCAAACTGTGAAATACACAGTGACATTTTTATTTTGTCAGGGCCTAGACACTGACAATCCCATCCTCCTTTATTTCATTTTTCAGGATTCTTCTCAGATTTTTCTTTTCCAAAAGCACAACTACACCAAAGGCTTTAGTGACTGATTCAGCACTGAATTAGCTACTATTGAAAGTTCAACATGAAGTGTTCTTGAAGTGACAAACACAAGTGAGACTGTCAGAAACTGTCGTGCCTGGAACTCCCCTTCTCTTTTTAAGCTTAATGAGTTTTACTCTCCCAAAGGAATTACTGACTGAACTCCCTGATGTCCATCCCTTACTCTTCTGGCCAGGAAGAGCAGCATGTGAAAGTTATGCAGACTTTTGGTCCATTCAATTCCTTAAGAAGAGCTGTATAAGTAGAATCAGCTCCCTTTTTCTGGTTTAACTTTAGTGACAACTAGGAGCACAGCAAAGCACATATCCTGTAATTCCAGTTCTCTACAACAAGCCTCTTCTTATCTCTTTAGTGAGGATTCAATTGTTTAAAGCAGAAAGCATATTTTGTTTTCCAGAAAATCAATTAGTAGGTCCCTGAACCAACAGAGTTCTCATATTATTCTTTTGTTAATTAAAGAAAAATTTCAATATTACTCCAAAAGGTATACAATAGTTTCCACCCACACTAGAATTTTTTTCACTAGCTGTGTTCATTTTTTGTTAATTTGAGTACTGTTAGAGGGCAAGAATAGCCAGGGACCTTAGGAAATAACAACTACAGGCACTGGCTGGATTTTTTTAGGCTACAACAGGATTCATTTCTTTAAGCCTGATCTCCAAAATGTATCACCCACAGCAACTCTCTTTATTTGCCAAACATACTTGCAGGACCAGGACATCACCTTGTGTCTAAGCATTATTCAGACCTTCCCTCCAAATCCCCACTAGTCTATAGCAGAAGGATCTGCAAAGAGCAAGGCAGTTGTCCTGTTAATGAAGACTGCTCTACTGAGCCTCAAGTCATGTCACACGGTCTTAATGCCATCAACTTCTGACAGAGGACACCAGACTCCGGTGCCCAGTAAGAGTAGGTGAGTAAAGCAGTGGACCCCACACCTTTGAGCATATGGTTAGCAGTCAAATCACTATATCAACTGAAGTCATATTTTTTAAGAGACAGATTACTATTTTTACAGCTATTGCTCACAACAGGCTGCAAAGCAGAATAAATGTAGGTTAAAAAGCCCTCTCAAACTCTGCTTCTGATAGGGTTTGATCATCAACACTTGCATCTCTGGGATCAAATTGCTCCCAGACAATTTCTAGTCTGGGAGCTCCCAGTCTTGTGGGATATTTATAACGACTGTTACATTCTCTTGATTGAAAACATCACAAACAGAGTAAATTATTAAAAATACTTTCAGAAGTGCCTTAACCCAGATAAACACAATGGGAGCTTTGCAATGGCCTTCAAATAAGGGAGGGATTTCATTAATTTCATTTTCTTTCCATTCCTAGATGGAATGTGGAAGAGGAAATTAGCAGTCAGCTAAGAAACCTGAATCATCAAAATATATAAAGTTGTCTGTCTCTACTACAGGGAATATTGGCTCTTGCAGTCTGCTTTAGAGAGGCCATTTCTCCTTTAAATGAAAGATGGGGACCAGGAAGAAAACCTAGCCTCTCAGTCAAATACAGATGCTTCCTGGTGGTTTCCTCAGTTGTGTTATTTAAGCATCAAGACGTAAATTATGTTAAACTTTTGTATATTTCTTCAGAACCTTTATTTTAGATATAAGTGTTTGGTATAAACCACTTATAATAATTTGGTGATAAACACACAGAAGAAAGAGAAGCCCAAGCAAAGACTTTTGAAAAAGGGTAATGCAACAACTGTTATACAAACAAATTATGAAAACAAGTTATCTTCCATCCTTTCCACATACACACATACAGAGAACACAACTGGCAAAAATGTAGCACTTCCATGACTGTACAACTCAGTGTCTTCAAAAGAAGTAGAAGAATGTAGTAGAAGGAAGGCAGTAATTATTTGGACTTTCTGAATGAAGCAATGAAAAGAGGGAAGGGGAAAGATTTCATGCTGGGCTTTTCAGAAGATGTTAAAAAGAATGATGGAGTCAGTTCACACTGATTTTCAGTGAGAAGTGGCTCCCTATTACACTCTACTGAAAGTCCAATCTGAAAAAAAGAAATTCCCAAACATTACCTAATGATATCTATTTTTATCTAAATCTGAGAAGATGTCTTTAACTCTGTAAGGGCAAGGTAAGGTCTGTTCACTCCTCTTCATCTCTCCCCAGTTGTGTCATGCTGAGACTTTGCATATTAATATTCACAAGACTGTTTAAGTCATATTTTGAGAGAGCAGCATGAAAAACAGCAATATAGCTATTTCAAAACATTTTCTTAAAGTTTTAATATTAAGGGGTTTTAAGTTTTCAGTGCCTGGGAAGACGTTTTTCTGTTCTGTTAAACTGAGACAGCCTTCCTCTGTTTTCTGCTGTAGAATAGCAGCACTGTCTAAGAGCAAACTAAACAGCTCTTCCAAATAACACATTAGTTTTTTAATTTCTTCATATGACTGTAAATTAAATTCTTCAGATATGTCTAAGCTTCTCAGAATTCAGAGCCACAGTAAGGGTTTTAATCCTGATAGCAGAGTAGTCAGTACAAGAGCCCTTGAAAGCAAATGGGCATTCTAGACAACAAATAAAATGGGATTTTGCTTTCTCTGTTATTTTATGGGAAGCATTAAGATTTTTTTTGGCTTGAGGCACCAGACCTAAAGAGTTGACATCATAGCTAGAGCTCTGGAAATTCTGTCTGGAAAGTCACAAAGAGATTAAAGGAAAATCAAGTTTTAAACTGGATGATAAAAATCTGTGTAAGGGCAGAACTGTAGAAATTTTTAAAAATATATTATATGGCACACTCCCTGAACAACAAACTGATTTACCATAATGCTGACAGAAGTACATGCATGAAAGCAGTTTGACTTTATAAAGTAACTGGTATTAAGACGACCTGGCTTATATTGAAATGGTGTGAAGTGAAAAGAAAAGGCTTAATCTTCCCACATAGATCACTTATACTTCATGCATAAAAAAGGTGGGAACAGACAAATCTAATAGATAAGTTATCAGCTGAGAAATTTGATGACTCATGCAGGAGCTAGCTACGTAGATCTTCATCAGAAAAGAGGAAGAAATTTCATGGGCTCTTTTTTGCTTGGCTTTTTAAAAATTTATTTAAATGAGAGGAAAAAGTCATGCAAGGACAGGACTTTGCTTATGAGTTTCAGCTTGATAATATGTACTGGGAAAGCTTTCAAGGATGAAGCAGAAATAGTCCCAAGTGTCGGAATACTGAGTAGGAGGCAAGTGGCAATTTAGAGCTAAAATAACCCATTTTTTAGACACAGTAGGCATTTTTCATTGGGGTTCCGAAAAAGAGCTATTGTTAAGTACTGACTTTTAGTGAGTTGGTAGAAGTCTTGTTCTTTACCTGAAATACAGCATTTGAAGGCCATACTGTAGGCCAGTAAGTCTCTCTGGCTTACACAAAGTTGATTTAAATGATTGGGACTTCTAGTTTTCTGAGAAGAGACAAAGAATAGAGGCTTGTTTTAGCTCTACAACCAAAAAATAAGTATTTCAAAAAGTCAAAATCATATGAAATTATGACCAAAACTGCAGTGTTTTTCCTCCTGAATTTTTACAGATGCAGTTAACACCCATCTTAAGTATAGGAATATTTACTTGAGTCTCCAGAGTGGCCAGAACCAGATCGTATTGCATTTCTACATGATCTGAAGGGCAGTTTCAGGATGTCACATTTTATCACAATTAATGTCATACACAAGCCACATTTTTGGCCAGTTATATCTGTTCTTCCTGCCAGTTAGGAAAGCTGGGTAAGCAGACAGAAAGGAAGTGATGCTGTTTCAACATTAATTAAACAACAGAATCAACCATCATGATTCAGGGTCAGAGAGTAAAATGGGCTGATTGAGGTGGCTTGGCATTCTGGTGTTACACTGTTGGATGTAGGCTCCTGCACAATTCTTGCCTTGTTGAAAATTAGAAGTGATGATCATTATTTTTTATCCTGACTGGGAAGGGGTCAGAACAAAAAAACAAAACAAAACAACAAGAAAAAAGAAAATCACAACTAAAAAGAACATGAGAGATATAAGCCCCCAACTCAGAGCTCTGTCCCTTGCAAACCAGGTTGTTATACCCACTGGTATTCATTAAACAGCATCAACACTCCTCTCAGGACCACTGACATCCTCTTTCCCCTTCCTCAAAGCCTCTCCTTGAGACATGCTCCAGACTTTACACCATAATGGTTAGAACCTTTCTCCATATCAATTTACTCAGCGCTACTTTCGCAACCATCATGCCAAAATATCCTCTAGATTAAATCTAGATTAAATTATTATCTTCGGCACTGTGACAGTGCCAGCTGCAGCCATAAGTAGAACTATCCTGCAGGAAATCTCGGTTGCCATCCCATAATTCACCAACCTCAGTAAGAGAGCAGTAGGTACAACTCCAGCAACCTGCTGTGGACTTCCTATTTCCTTCAGCATTTGGTGGTGCCTCCCCTTAGCATCACTAGGGCAAGCCAATTTTTCCAAGCTGAGGACTTAGAGGTTGGTTTGCTTACATCTTTTTTCAGTAGGTAGAGAAATAGGATGCTGTCATGCCCCTGGATCTCTCACCTCCTCCAATTCCCAGATATTTAGTGCTATCTCCTTATTCCAAACTTACATCCCATCCTGCACATCAGAAGACAGAGGAATACAGTTAAAGTAGGGTAAGAGGAACTTTGGCACAAAATCTTATGGGATTAATTATGCCAAAATGATGCAGTATAGGTTTCTCAGTTTAAGGCATGAAATCTGGCAACTTTAATTGATTATGAAATTATAGAATAGCTTGCACAGTACACTAAAAATTTTACATATGAACTAAAAAGTGATTCAGATAGTAATAAATTGTATTTATTTTACAAAAACAACAGTGCTTTCCGAGGATAGCCCACAAGCAAGTTTACATGGATGGGCCAGCTGTCTTCAAGCATGCAATAGCAGTGAAGAGCTTAAAAGGTGGAAAATGAAGCTTTGCTCTGCTGAGGTCTTGTGCCCTGCAGAATCTCTTCCTGTCACTCATCCTTCCCATCATCCATCCATGGTCATGTCCAACCCTCCAGCTAAGATTGTGAACACAGTATTGCTGGTGACCCATGACTTTGTCATTGCCAGCACCTTGAAAAAATGCTTCCTCAAGACCTCCCATTCCAGACTTTTAACTAACAAGAGTGTGCAGAGGAAACCCACTTAATCTCTCTCAAACAATATGCTGGGGGAAAAAGGAGAAGGCAAAAGAGAAGAGGAAAAAAAAAAAACCCATACGTGTGGTTTTACAGGGCGCAGATCCTCCACACTGCCATCAGGCTGTGCAGGACCTTTCTAACAGCTCCTTTCTGCTCCTGGTACATCAGGGGGAGAATGGAAAGCCTGAACTCAGTAGGGGCAGGGGCTGTTTTCCAGGTGTATAACACATGAGCTGCATTAACCCAATTTTAAATTCATAAAGGATACATGGCAGTTATTAGGTGCTCAAATACTCTGATTTGGACTAAGCTTTCTTATCCAGCTGTATGGATATGGAGAGCAGCTTAATTGTGTGATACATGTAGCAGAAGTCACTAAGCCTACCACCATTTCTGTACTCTCACTTCCTCACAACCTCTACCTAAAGATGCAGAAAATAACATAACACCAATAACTCCAAACTGGATGTATTACTAATGGCATGGATGGGGATAAAGGGGAAAGTTTTCATACATTTGAATTTTAGGAATAAAAAATAAATCATACTATCCTTAAAAACTGCTGTTATTATAATACCTGGAAGACCCAAGCACAGGCCAAGATGGTTTTGTGCAGGCCACCATAAAGTTTCTTTAAAATGTTACTCTAAAAGAAGTCATGTTCCTTCTTTTCTAGTCTACCTTTCTGCTACTTGTCACAAACAGTATCAGGGTATTACAGACAATGACAAAATAGCCTACTCCATCACAGAAAATCTTATATTTTGGTATCAAAAGAGTTGATTACTTTATATTTAGAGGAAAAGTTCTCTGCCTTTAAAATTTTGTATAAACAACAAACATTCCATTTACTGTTTTAAAATTAAAAGCACTAAGCTGCTTAGGCTGCTTACACTTTTTCAGGATCTGCACAAGTGTGCCCAAATATCACTGTGTTCTGGATTTAATGTGTGACATATTTTGCAATTAGCAGCAATAGCCCACATGATACAGCACCAGAAGACATTCAGGTTAATGCCAAGAGAGAAGGTGTGAAGAGAGAGCAATATAGAAAAAAGCTTTGCAAGTAATCTACTCAACAGGCAAATTTCCATAATTCTGTCAATGAACCTGGAAGCTAGAGCTTTCTTTTCCACATGAGCAACCTTTGCACTCGCAGTACTGTAAATCTGCTTTGGTTTTCTCTTGACACAGATGACTAATCACAGGGAAAAATCAGAAAAACACCTGAGGGAGGTGAATAGCTTAGTTTACTAGATGGGCAAGGGGAAACAGACAAGCAGAAAAAGCTAAAGGAGAATTAATGGCAGGAGAAATGCGAGCCAGTCAGAAAAGCCTGCTGTTTTACTGAGAGCAATGCCAGAACCTTGGGGATTCCTGGTATTCAGCAGAGATGATGCAATCTGTAAATGTAAGTCAACTTTGCTTCCCCACTAATCACACACCCCATTAAAAAATAACTAGAGGGAAAAGCCCTGGAAGCAAATTAGATTGAGGCAGGCAGCAATTTTCTGTGGTCCTTTCTGAACTAGTGGCACAAATCTTAGTCTCCTTCAAAGGAATGGCTGCCCTTCCACCAAACAGAGATTCCCGAAATGATAGCTCAATGCCTCAGGAGGTGACAGCTCAGTGGAGAATGATAAGAGAACTAAGGACAGCCAGAAATGTCTCACAAAGTGCTGCTGTTCCTGCTCTAACCTGCCACTCTGCATTTATATTTGTATGGTCCTCAACACAAAAATAGAACCTCTGAAAAGTTCACTAAAAAGTGCCTGTCCATGTTATAAACTGTGAAAAGAGATATTTTCCACTATGCAATCATTCCTCCTCTCTCACAGCTAGGCTTCAAAATACATTTTCCTTCGGGGGGGATATATGATACAAGCCATTTGCAACAGAACAGCATGGAGTTGAACAGTTTCTCAGCCTCCTTTAACCTGAGAAACCACTGCCCATTTTGTGCCACCACAACTCATTGCATTGTTGCAATTTTTCCTTTATAACTAAACAAAAATTAGAGCAAAACATGAGTGTTCATTCATTGCTTTTTATTTTTTCACTTCTTTCAAAAAAATGGAATTTAATGTGAAGAAAATAAAGCAATTCCAGTAATTTCATGGACCACAGTCTATGTCCTAAGGAGCATATTTGGATCATGGGGTAGGAAGCATTGCTGGAGCAAAGCCTTACAGCTTTTTCTAAAGCAGCAAGATAGTCTGGTGGAAGGACTACTCCCACAAAGGCATGGGGCTTCTTTATGACCACAGCTAGACTGCTGCTGCTACTGTATCTTAATTACAGCTATCTTGGCTGTCTCTCCAGTGCAAACACACTGACAGAGATCATTAACCGTGTTTCTTCCCACTAACGCCAGTGGGAGATGCACAGTCATAAGGTCAGATCAGGTAAAGGTCAGAGCATGCAAGCCCTCCTCATTCTAGAAAAAAGGAAAATGTTATGCTTGAGTTGGACCTGCATCCTGTAAAAATCAACCATCCATCAGCTCAGAGACTGTCTCTGCTCATCTTGTTCAACTACACACACACATTCACATATTTATTCAGAGGGAATTTTCCTCATCAATACACCTGCTCATCCTGGCATCAGTAACTCTGTCTGAAGTCCTAAGTAACAGTTTGTCATCTCTACTAACATGCATGCTCGGTTTGGATGACATACCCTCTTTAACCATGTCCTAAGCATATCTCTGCTCTCTTGGTTTATTTGAAAACTAAATATATATGGCACAGTATTCACTCATTCCCACATAAAATTGAGACAAGTAATGAAAACCAATTGTAAGTAATGCAAACTTTGTTAAAGTTTGCTCTATGATGCTTAATAGTTAAGAACTTTGGATCATCTTTGAATGAAAGGAACCTGGCTGGTTTGCATTTTTGTTTCACAAAAAATGGGGACACAAAGTATATTCTCCCTAAGGAAATTTCTATTAAAAAAAAAAAAATCATCACAGTTTAGTTAAACAGTTTCATGTGTAATTTAGTGGCAAGATGTCTCTCTCCCAGAGGAGAAGGGATTCTCCACCAGAATGGAGAACCACTAAAAAGCAGTTGTCTTCACTACCACAGCCACCTGCCTCCTCCCCATCCCTGTCTCTTGACACTTTCTCCAGCCACTTATAACCCCTATTACCAACATCCATCAGCTAGAGGAGGGTCCAAGAAAAACAAAAGGCAGCTCATGACTCTAAGAAACTAGAAGAGAACCAGAAGAGCCAAAAAGAAAGACACTGCCTTCACAAAGTAATGGAGTCTGTAGAGAGGGAAGAGAAGTGAGGCAAAGCAGAACAGAACACAGAAATATCTCCGCATCATCCTAGTCTCTCACTGCACTTCTGGAACCAAATACTTACAATCTGTTATAGCCAGCAATGTTAAATAGCAAACAGTTTTGGGAGTCAATTTCATCACACAGATTGCTGTAAGTGTATGGGATCTTCAGCCCCTGCATTCTCCTGCCACATGAACAGCTCCCAGAGCTACAGGGCTGGGAAACTCCAGTTATCCAGTTCCTCAAGATCCAGGCAGATCCAACAAGAATCTCAGAGCTATCTAGAATTCTCCTCTAAATTCACCAGGTCATTGAACTGGAGCTGCTCTGAAACATATTCTTCTTTGCAAAGGAAGAATTTTTATTCTTGTCCAGCTTTAGTAATTTTCCCACATGTTGGTTCTTAGACAAACATCTGGAGCAGTGAGCAACACATGCTGTATTTCATGCTCATTTCAATTCTCTTCTACCTCTCTGATACAGTTTTCTCTCAAGTTACTTTAAAACAAGTAGAGCAAATGACATGTCCTGAAGTTGCCTGAATGATCTTTTCCACTGTGTTAGCTTAAATAGGCTAGAGCAAATTAGCAAAAAAGCAGCTGTCCACTTTTTTGATCCCTTTAGTGTGCATCAGCTAGGGGGTACTGCTTTCTGTATTGTAGCTGCAGCTTTAAGGACTATTTAGCTATATGAAAATTTTTGTTGGCAGTAGTTTTTCTGACAATTTTTATTTTAGACATTATTAGAGATTAAGGCAATACAACTCCTATTTAAAAATTATGGTTAGCACTAGTAGCACATCTGTTTGGTTTGAAAAGGTTGGCTCTGCTTCAGAAAGGCTAGACATCTATTTGCTAAACATCTTTGACACCATCAGATTACTAAATAAAGTTGTGTGATCACAGTTTAGCAGTCTCCCAGTTCATTCTTGATGGCTACTAGGGAGAATATATGAAACTTGAACCAAATATGTAGGTTTTAAAACACTTGATAAGAAAACTAGGCAATATTTCTCATTTACAACTGATTTTGATTTTTCCAGTTCATCAGAGACACTAGTGAAGGGGAAGCTTCCCACTTTGGTGATTTTCCTACTGTGAATGCAATAAGGACTTTCTGGTTTTAAGGCATTGGTGAGACAGCTTAGGAATCCTCTGGGGTTTTGATGCCAAATCCTCCTCTGACATAAAGAGGAGCTAATGGCTGCAATCACCTTGCCTGCAGCAGCACCAACATTTTTAAAACACAAGCCTCTGGATTTTTTAAGAATCACTGAGTTTTTATTTTCAGGGAAGCAAGTTATTAACAAGGATAGGGGCCTTGGGAGTGGATTGATCTTTCCCAGAACTGAAACATTTTTTGCAGTACATTTCATTTCAAATTCATATTAAGAGAAACAATTACTGACACTCACATGCTAGAATTGATTAATTTCCTGTCCCCTCTGGCTGAAACCTTGCATCACAAAAGATTGCATAGCACCACACCACTAGCAAGGTAGAAGAGTATTTATTTACTTAGTCACTAGAAAATAAAATTTACATGCAATTTCAGTGAGGACTGCATCTGTTTCCCTTTTTCCCTTCTGTTCAAAAGCTAATGAGTTAACCATTCTTCCTAACTCTCATGTATGATGGGATCTTTCCCAGGATCTAGACCTTGTGCATCACTTTGAGTCCTCAGATTCCTGAAACACTCAAAGGACAGAGCACTTGCTCAGGCCCTACTGAAGGACTCTCTGGCCTCAGATCATTCTGTCAGGCTCTGGTACCTACAATAAGAGTTTAGCTGTCCAAACTCCTTTCATATGCATTGAAAGAGACAGCTCCAAAAGGGTAGTTCACACGAGCTCCTCAAACCTGCCTGTTTCTCACATCAGTGACAAACGAAACCAGAGGAACCTATTGCTATATTCTGTACCACTAAGACAGTCTGTATTACAAGGCAAAGGTCTGCTTCCCAAGTTTTTAGGGGCTACTCATATACCTTAGTTGTCTCATGGTGGGAGTAGGGCTGACTACACATTCTATTCTACATATAGAACTGCACCAGTTCTATTCTTTATCTCATGCTTTATTTTCCATGCAAAGGAAGGCCAGGCAAAAAAGTGGGAAGGAGTGTGGCACCATGCTACATTCCAAGACATTCCCAGCAAAATCCTTGGGGACAACTTGCCTCTCTAAGAGAAATGCCTCTGGTGTCATCCAAGCAACAGGTGCAATTTCATGTAGCTTCTTTCTTTCATTTCATTTTTCTGTGGCCGCATAACATGCTCCTCTTACAAACAGTTTATTTCCATACTGAAAAATATAGATTGGACTAGCTTTATTCACTTCTTCGAAGATAAAAGTACTGCAGGTTTCATCAAGGGTAGAAGGTAGCTCTGAATCTGCATCTTGAAACTTCATTTAAACCCAAAACACAAATTGTGAATGGAATCTCACATAGTCACAGGCCTGACATCTCCATGGGAGAATTCCAGGTTCCCCTCCAGAGAGCTTAGTGAGGTGTGGTCACTGTCATAGGGGCCAGAACACTTTTAACTCAGTATTAACATCATTAACACAGTATTAGCAGCCACCCCTTCTGGAATCTGCAGCCAACAGTCCCTATCATTCTGGCAGAACCAGGGCTTGCTTAGGTCAATGTGAGCTCAGGTATGCTCAAACCATATACACAGTGAAGGCTACAGTGCACACAGCTCCTAGGCAGAACAACCTTTATTCTCTCTTTTTGTTTAAAGAGAATGCAAAACCAGCTGGCTCCTTGAAGCAGACTGTGCTTTAACTCTGTTCCATTTTGAGGCAAACAAACTAGAGTATTACTCATACTCATTATGAGTGCTGAGATGCTCTTCACAAAAGGAGCTCCTTAAAAATTTCTTTAAAGTAGCAGGGGAAAGGCCCCGGAAAATTATTAAAGATGATGTTAACTTTCCACAGGCAGAGGTTTAGGAACACCGAACTGATTTTTTTTCAACGATGGAATTCTTTCCAAGATACTCTGAGGACTGTTCCAGAAAATGGTTTTCAAGACAACAAATTTAAGTTTAAATGGACCTCAATTAAACTAAATGGGACTTACACAGATAATGATCTGCAGACACTATTCCAGGGACTTCAAAGTTAATTTCTAGACTTCACCCATAAGGAAAGAAAGAATGTATATTGACAGCTACTAAGAAGCATCTCTGCAAATGACACTGAGGGGAAAAAGATAGGCACTTAGAAGAAGTGTTTTATCCCAAATTCAAAAATTTGTTTTTCTGTTAGCAGGACTGGGCCAGGGGAAGCAGCAATGGACATATAGACCATGCAGACTGGCCAGGGGCAAGGTTATGCAATGACCATACACTCTATCTGGCATTTTCATCAAACATCCGTTTTCAGCACTAGTGTGCATCCATACATAGCACCTGCTATGTTGGTGTTTTCAGGTCAGAGTCTTTCCCATTGACTTGGGTCTGTCTCATGGCTCCCTGTCTAAGCCCTCCAGGATTCCCCTAGGATTGCCAGCAAATGCTCTACAATGTTTTCCTGGCTTATTGTTCAGTCTTTCTGCAAAGTCCTTGAGTCTTTCACAATCAAAACCAACCTGTCTACACTTTATAGAAAATGCCAGGGAGCCTCAGCCATGTTTATGAATGAGAACAGCTGTGCCTTCCTCCACTTACACAAGCACAGATACTAGCAAAGAACTTTAATCCAACAAGACTTCAAGATACACACACACCTTGTGACCAGTGGGACCCCACTCAAACCAATTTTTGGCAGTGGCTGCTCTACACAAAGGTGTTTGTAAGCATGTTTTAGCTGGTTACCACAAGTATTGCTGAGTGGTCTGAGGCCCATAATTTCTTGAGTTCTCAGCATCCAAGACATATAAAAATCAAAGTTGCAACCTCTCCCAAGATGAGCAGCCCTTCATTTTCAGTGCTACAAAAATCTAATTTCACTTTCCAAATGACAGGAATTTGGTGGGTGGTTTTGTTCAAGCAATTTTAATAATTTTTTAAAATATAAACTCATATCTTTTAATCTCATTTTTTTGCAACTGTTATAGAAATTACCTTTCTATTGGATTTTTTTTCATTTTAAGTGCTTTCTCTTTCCAGCTGCTGTCTGGCTTCCTCTTATCTACAGAGAGAGGAACAGCCTTCATTTTTTAAGGTTTGGGGTTCTTTAATATCTAGCTGGCTGCTTCTTATTCCTATTAACTTGGCCACGGTTCTTCATAACAACAAGTTCAAGAGATCTTCAGCATTTTGGTAGGGCCAATAACATCAAGATACTAGTTTGTATATAGAAATTGTAGAAACACATATGAAGCATTTTAATTCATATTTATGATTTTCTCCGTGCTCAATGCTACCTATCATTAAGGATTAAACTCATGTAAAAGAAATTTCTGAAGATTCTGCAATAATTTTAAAAAGACATTTTTGAAAGGTATCAATTTTTTTATTTCACATTATTAATGTCAGGGACATTTGTCCATATTGGATCCTAAATCTGTTTTTTTTGCATTTGTGCATCTCAATCCAGCTAAACAAAAAAGACAAGCATGACATCCTGATAAACCATGAATAAGGGAGGGAGTTACTTCTTTGGTAGGTATATCCCTTGAACACACTCATTTAGTATCTAAACCCTCATCTTGTCCTTATCCCTTTCTGACTCAACAGATTTTTATCCCAAAGGAAGAATTCCTGAAAAAATAATAAGCTAGAAAAAACAGGGCTTATTTTAGAACTATGGTTTTATTAGCCACCTCCAATGTTCTGCAGTTATCACATCCCAAATTCCCACTGAGGTGGAACATAAGCAACACTTAAGAGTACCTAGCAACAATACAGAACCAGTCAGGACAGAGAGTGGGGAACAACTACTACCAGAGAAAATAAAGTAGTTGGTAAATAATTGTTTATGTTATAGGTCACAATATTGGGTTTACCACTTCCAAATGTGCAAAGCTCCACAAAGTCTTTAAGCACCCTAATAAGCCAATCACTAACTTTTACACCTCTCAGCTCTGGCTGTCATATTGCTCAAGATGAACCCACTGATCCCCTCAAGGCTGACAGGTTTACGTGAAGTCTCTCATCATGAAGCTGTTTGAAGTGATTCTGCTTCACAAAATTCCATGAAGAAGATCATGATCACTTTTCATTGCAATACTGTTGAAAAAGATTGCATTAATTCCTTCACTAGACCAACCTAAAATAGAAAATTCAAAGAATCAAAGCTGCTTTTTCAGCCTAAAACCCACGTGTTTAAAGTTCAGTTGCACTGCAGAACACAGCCTGATTCTTGAGTGCATTGACCCTCACACACAGTAGCCCACAGCTGTTCAAAAGTGAGTGCAGAACATCTATGCAGATTGCTCAGTGTGCTTTGGGCACATCTTGTACTCTGTAGTGGACATCCTGAACACTGAGACATTGAGAAAGCTGAAACCACTGCAAACAGGGAATAAGATGACAACATATTTTCTCTCTCTTGCCTTGTTTTTCGTTTGTTTGGTTTTGATTTTGTTGTGCTTTTTGTTTTGGGGTTTTTTTGGGGGTTTTTTAAAGTGGTAATTTTAATTTGACTTTGCATTGCTAGGTTTCCACTTCGGTTACCACAGTTCCAGCAATTCTAAGCTCCCCAGACCCCCAGCAAATGGGCTGGCTGCCTGAAATAGTTATGGGAATGACCTCCTAAATGTTATCCTTTTTCTCTGCATGTGCTAGAGGCCTGGATATAACTACATGGAAGAAATTCCTATATACAGCCAGGTACATTAAAGAGAGAATATTGAAAAGGATGAACCATGCATGTAACAATTTAAATAAGAGCGTAGTATGAACTACAATCTGCAGCAAGCACAGTGCTGCTTTCATGTGCTGTTTTGTAAGACATTACCCTGATTTTCTTATTCCCTAACTGGCACTGAGAAAAATAAAATCTAGCTCACCATAGTTGTCAGATTTTTTTAACCTACTTACCATTCTCATTACACTGTTGATACTAACTTGTTGAGGCTTTCCAGGAATATTATCAAATTTCTTGTAAAGTTGCATAAAGTTACACTAAAAACTCAATGGAATATAAACTTTAAGTAATCTACTGTCCCTGTTTAGAAGAAGTCATCACCTGAAAATGCAGCCTAGGTCTGAGATTTTTACTGCTCAGGAGTCTGCATATTTCAAAAACAAAGCATGTGCATAATTCAAAAGCTCAGAACAGTCAGTCTATGAAAATGGGGGCTGTAATATAAAACTGATGAGCTCAAATCCCATGAGGCTGCAATCAAAGACAAAGTATTCATAGGGTTAAGACTTTACAAAAACTGTTAAAAAGCCTTCAGGTTACCATTCCTAAGACACAGTGACAAAACTCATCAAGTAAATGTGTTTAAGATATGGCAAAGGTACTATTTGCTTGGTTATCTTGTATCAGTTGCCATTAGCTCTGAGTAACAAACTCAACATGTCAGTTTGCAGCTACAAGAGACTCAGGAAAGTTTCATCCACTCTGAAACCTGCTACAGTTTGCAAAATACTGCTGATACTGAAAACAGGGAATATAAAATTCTTAAGCAGATCCACTTATTTTGCATACGGGCATATTGTGACGTTAATTTGTTTTTCAAACCAGCAGTTGCTACTGTCTCAGTATGTGAAAGGATAAGAAAATGGAGGGGCTTTTCACCTGCAGACTTGCTGGTCATATTATCAGAGATGACAGTCTGAGAAATTGTGCTCCATTATTACTAGGTGAGTGGGATAGTGACAGCATAAAAGCTAAAGCTTGTGATTTCTTTGGCTACAGGTTTTGCAAAAGACAGGTTTCTGATAAAACCCGCAAATCTCTTCTAGTAATTCCTAGACAGTTAGAGGGTATGACAGCAGCACAGAGTGATCATAAAGCTAAAACATTAACTTTAGTTACACTAATAAAGGCCATATTCCCACTGTATCCCCAAGGCCCTCATAATCTTCAGTGTTCTCATCATGGCACTGTCTCTGGAAGAAAGGGAAGAATGAGTAGCCCTTGTGCACACATGTACAACTTCAACCCAACAAGTCAAGGTCACACTTTTCTTGAACTGATTATCAGTTGTGAATTCCTTGAGGCTTTTTGTTTACCCACTTGAGAGAAGCAATATGTTTCAGATTTGAGAATGGCAAGCACCATTCCCTTGCAAGCTGGTATAGCCCAGCTCATGACTGCTGTGAAATTATCCACAACAAAAGCAGTCTCCTACAGCTCAGGCAAGACACCTACCTACCACATTCTCATTGCCTTCCCCCTTTCCTTGTGATTTCCTCAGAGTGGTTACAGTGTATAGAACTGAAAAATACACCTCAATTTACAGGTAAATGAAAAGTAAATAGATTCTGGAGATATTTACAGCGTATGTAGCAGTAAATCACTTGGACATAGCTTCCATAGTCCTACTTTTCACCCCTCCTTTCAATCATTTTTACTACCATTTTACTAGTGCAAGTCAAGGTCATATTGACATTAGGGCTGGTTTCCTTGGATTTTCTCTGTGCATAACCCATATAAATTCCAAATATACCAACCTACAAGAGCATGACAGGAATTCATTAATGAATAAAATTAGTCAGAGAGGGCATCATTTGTTTTCTTTCTTATGAAATGCCATCAGTTATATATGCTAGCTCTCAATATAAAATAATTTCTTCAGACAATTAAAGGCCATGTATTACTTACTTTACACAGTCAATATGCTGCCCTTGCACATTTGGATTTTTTTTTTAGCAAGAGGTTAAGGAAAAACACAACTTTTTTTTCAGTTGGTATTATTCTTTTTATTAAAATGCTGAAGTTAGCTATGGGTTTTCCATTCTTCATATCAAATCAATCTTTATGAGCTGTACAAGAGGTGCCAAAAGCCAGGCAGCTTTATTTAAAGTGCAGCTTTTTGGAGATGAACTGTCATCTAGATTGGGTGTTGAGGAATTTGAAACTTCTAGATGATATTTAGAAATTTGGGGTTCCCTCCTGATCAATGTGTAATCCACAAAACCATTTTAATGCAATCTCCAGGAACTGAAAATGGGAAGCACCATTCTCACCTAAAAGCCATACCACATAACTATGGGGAAATGTGCATTTGTAATAATTTGAGCTAAAATGGAAAAAATTAGAAACATAATTTCTCTGACTTGTCATACCACTGATGAATGCTGATGCTTTGAATTAAGCCAAACATGCTTTTCAGGGTCTTCTTATGGGTGAAAAATCACAAAGACAGAAGTTCTAACAATCACCGTCTAACCTCTGCTGGCACAAAGTATGTTTTCAAAAGAGTTTGGCTAAAAACTTCAGGTATCTTACAAATAAAGATATTTTGCTTTGGATTCACTACCACCACCATCATCATATATTTCCTTCTATAGGTGTTATAGGACAGCAACAGGACAATCTGTGCTAACACAGTCTCCACTCTCAGAAACCACCTTCAGATAGATTTCTCAAAGGTCACAGATAACTAGTGCAAAATTGTTATCTGCCTCTCTCTGGCTGCCCCAAATAACTGCCATATCATCTCAGCTGTAAATTAACCAAGCACCATCTTAAGACAGGGCAAGGCATCGCTACCCTTGGCATCAGTGGCACCTGGTCCTCCACTCTTTAAAAGGAACTTGGAAGGCACAGAATGATTATAAGTGTGCAGCTGCATAGCCCACTTATGCCGGACTAAGATACCTATTGCATTACTTAGAGAGAAGTCTTTTGGATTGTGAGGGGTAGAGATGAAATATGTGTGTCTGGTGTGGGAGATTGTTAAAATATGTCTGGTTTCCCATTGAGGTTTCTCTCTCTCTCTTTTTTTTTTTTTTTTAGTGCTGTAGAAGGAATTTCTCATTCTTATTCTGCATGACCCTGGACATTAGGTCTCATCCAAACTTAATAGGAGACTATTAAGGGACTACTTGCATCAGCCTGGCTTCTTTAAGAAAGGTTATTGAACTGATGTTTGATATGTTTGCTATCAAAGGTGGGCACTTAAACATAGAGAGAAAGTATAAGTCTCCTTTCTTTCCCTGCAATTTTCCACATCTCTAGCTTGCCAATCGCACTTGCATTTCCAATTTAATTAATCAATGTACTTCACAGTGTGAGTAGCTTTTTTACAGTAGCAGATCAATCTGTTAATGGAAGAAGTTAAGGCATTTGGAGAGGTGTTGTGATTTTAGAGAATAGGATGGTTTTCCAAGACATAATAGGAGGTTTCTGAAAAAGAGCTGATAAGAAGATACTTGAGGTTGTCCATAAAACATATGTCTGCAGCTCACAGATAAGGCCAGCAACTTTGGACTGTGGCAGTTGATGTTCAATAGCAAAAATAATTATTTTTAACACAAATTACTGCATGATATGGAACACAGACAAAATAAAACATTTGAAAATAAGGTAAAATAAACTGTTTTCAAAAATGTAGAGGAGTGGAATACATTGCACCCATGATTCTCCTTCTTACTTCAAAATTTTTGACTACATAAAGTTTATCCAGGTCTTCAGAAAAGGAATGCAACCTCATTGGATAAAAAGTTTTCTTCATAGAACTACAAGATATTTCTATAGAAGTCAGATCATTTGTGTTTAAATATAGCTCCACTTGCATTAAAATAAAAATTTTGCTTCTCTAAATCATGACATTTAAACTATTGACACAGAAAACTGATTGGAGAAAATATTTGCCTTTTCAAATATGTATTTTGGAAGCTGAAAATATTCTTGGAAATGCATCAAATGTAAATGTAGTACAATGGTAAACATTACCTACCAAAGATTCTTACCATTTTAATCTGACAATCACAATGTTACATAGTTTATATGCATATGATTTATAAATATAAATTTATATATATCTATTTATATGTATATAATATATAAAATTGACAAGTATAAATCTAAAAGTTAGTACTGCAATTGAATGAAATACAATCATGTTCAAAAAGGAACCTCAAATTAATAAACTTGATCATGTATGAAGTAGACAACTGATTCAGCACTAATAAATACAGGAAGCTGGAACAAATGCTTGCCACTGGACTCCACCACTTCACTTACCCCACTAAAAGTCCACTGTCACCACCCCATCTAACACAGCTTAGTTCAGAAAAGTAAAACAGTTTCAACTTCACTTTTTAAACTTCATTTGAGAGATCATGGTCTATTGGAAAGCAGTTCAAAACTCAGGATATTAAATAAATTTTCATTACAGAAGAGTGATATTCTTTTAGAAATGTTTTTTCCATTAAGACAATCACTCTCCCATCTCTAGCCTATAATTGCATATTCAAGTGGATTTTTAGGACTTCATCTACCCATGGCAAACAAAATTTTGCTGCTGGACACTGCTCTGTCAGTCCCAAGTGATGAACTGTAGGGATCTGGGCAAGAACCAGATGTGTTTGTCGCTCAAGCAAATGAATATACGCTTTGTAGCTCACAGGCTACATATTCTGTTTGCATTCCTCAGCCTAAATATCAAGTCAAGTCTATTAGTAATCATAGCAATTACTGAGGTACTGCTTAAAAATATGTCTAAGTAGAACATAAGAATATGAACAAGTCTTGTCCCAGGGCCTTTGTCAGATGAGAAACTGATGAAACCAAGGGTCACCATTGAGCACGACCTCCAGTGACATACATGGCTCCTAATCTCAGTGGTCAGTTCCGTGAAACAAAAGCCACCAAGTGTCACAAATGGAAGAATACACAACAGTGAGCAGTGCTGAGATTTGGCTGAAACGCAAGATGGATGATTTCTCCTAAGAGGCAGAGCAGGGTATGAGGTGGGAAGTTTATGGCTTTCAAAGGAAAGTGGAAAGACAAGCGAGAGTCTACCTTTCTTTCTTGCAAAACCCCATAGTCAGCTCCTTTGCAACAGAAAGGTATGGTCAATACTAGCTGTATGCTGAAACCATCCTACACCAGTCAGCTCTGATGCCTAAAAATACAAAGTAAAATTCCCTTTGTTCTTTCTCCCATCTATAGTATTTTGTTTTGGGTTGTTTGGTTGGCTTTATATTTTGCAGCAGGCGTTTTTTCTATTTATTTTCCTGGCCTTCAGCTGAATTTGTTGCATTCTTAATTTCAAAACTGTTGCTGTTTATTACAGCATGCACACCAATAAATTTACTTTTGCAGTACACCGCGACATTTCAACCCATTGACAAAAAAATTAAAGGAAATGCAGTGTGAAGTCTTCCATTTTGCTGAAACAAATATATTTGACATGAAATCTCAAACTCCTAACCCCCTTCAAATGTACTTCATGTGAAGGAGCTTATTTTTTTCTCTCTGAATGATATTTTAAGGACAGGCTGCCAAGCCCATTTGTCCCTCCATTAGCAGTTAACTTGTGTTTGCTTGAGGTTTCAACATGCTGTTCATTTTTCTGGTAGAGAACAGTTAGTTTCCTTTCTTCAGTGAGTTTGCTTCCTGAGAACATGCTGCACTCCCACAATTAGAGGAGTTGCAAAATTATTTGCAATCAATATTTCTTTAAAATACCAAAATGAATACTAGGTGCAATTCAAAAAGGGTATCTATGATAATTCAATTTTGCTTCTTACAACAGAAACATAAAAAGTCAGAAGGCAGTTGTTTTGGGCTATGATCGTGCATGACGTGTGTAGAGTTTTGTCAACTGCCTAATTAATCTCATCACTACATTTGCAAGCAACAGCTCCACTACAAATTACCTGAAAAAAAAGTCTCAAGCCCTAAAAAGCTATTTAAGAGATACAGCCACTTATTTAGTTCTGATAACACTGTCAGCCATAAGAGGGGGAGACTTGAGCCCTCCAAATACTCTCTTAACTTATACTGCTGCATAATTTTAGTTTTAATAACTTTGTCTTTTAAATCTTCTACTATAACAAAATTAAGTTTTTTTAAATGGGAAGAAAAAAAGAAGCAGACTAATTTTGTGTTTCCACTATCACAAGATCTGAGCTATAGCTTTCTAAGGAAAATACAGGCATTATCATATTCAAAAGACACTCCGAATCACATAGAAGAAAGGAAATAGCAACAGCTGAAATACACCCCTTAGAAAAACCGCTAGAATTAATCTTTGCCATAAGACTTTGTAATACATCCTCATTGTTGTCAGTGAAATCTGCTGTTATCTTAGCATATGAAATATCTAATAATTATAAATTACTAGATTTTCACAATGCATTTACTTTGAGAAGATTTATTAATAATCTATTCTGTATATGGGACAACTCACTGACAGTATTTCAGAAAATTATCCATATCTATTATTTTATGTCCTAACCAATTTCTTCATTTATTTTTCCTTTCATTTCCCCTTCTCCCTCTCCCCATTTATCTCTTGGCTATTATACAATAATAGACAAGGCAGAGTTTTATTTTATGAAGATTGCATATACGAGGTTTTGTTGTAATTATGTTGAGACAGACACAACTGGCATCCCCACCAGTCCTTTATCAGAAAACTTTTCATGCCTTCTTTCAGCGTACTTCTTTCTGACAACTCTGACTCCTTCCCTCATAGGCAGCTCCACTCAGCTCTGACTCCTTCTCTCCTCTCTGCATGACTGGCTAAACCCCAACCTGTCCCTTCCCCAACTGCCTAACTGTCTATCCCTTGCACAGCCACATGTCCCTTACCTGCTCACAGCACAGCCAGCCAGCCAGCCAGCCAGCCAGCCAGCCAGCCAGCCAGCCAGCCAGCCAGCCAGATCCCAAACTGCGGTAGAATCTTGGTCTCTAACTCAAACTACAACCAGTGGCCCGCTGCCCCACTCTTTTATAACACCCAAACTCATTGGGCAGGCACAGATGTTTCCACTCCTCAGTGATCAGTACAGCTGTAATTCATCAGCAGAGATTGCCTTCTGTACTATCCTTTCAACCTATCTTCCCACAAGGTTTCAACTCAGAAGGAATTCCTATAGGCAAACTATCTGCATATTCAAGCTTTTCATTTCCAATATGCAAAAAGAGAAATGCTGTTCTTCACTACTGAGGGGAGTCCAGGATGGCTGCTTTCTGGAACTGGAAAACTGTTATCCAAATACATCTTTCAAAGTGCAATAAGAAGACAAATAAAATGAAGAAACAGTTCTAGATAAGATGGTCCAAACCAGAACTTGTCTGCATTGCCATTTACCCTTTGGGTTGGAAGAGGTAGGAATAAAGGATGACTAATAAATTCCGATTTATATTTTTATTTATAAATAAAAATAGAGTTATTTACATTTGACCTAATAAGAAGAGGAACTGAATGTCTTCAGGTCCTTCAAACTTCAAGTGAAGATGAAAGATTCAGTTTTCTCTGTATCCATAAAAGAGCAGCTGCATGAGTGTTCTAGCAAATTTACAAAAATAAAACAACTATAATAAAATTCTGTTTCCTTATAATACCACCCTTTTCAATGGAAAGTGGATGAGACTAAAAATCACAGACATTGAGGAACAAGTAATCTACAGCTCACATGATCAGAATTTCAACAAAAATTTAAAATACTAAATATCATTAATAGTGTTTTCCAAACCAACAAAGCTAACGTAAAAAAAACAAGTGCTAACATTGCACAGTATTTCAGGTAACAATAAAGTTTTTCTAGTTCTAAAATAGTTTCATTTAGTCATCTTTCCCCCTTCAGTTTCTGGAGTTTAAATTTAAAGACTATACCTTCTATCTCCAAATGAAAACTATCATCCCTCACTAAACATAAGCTGACACTGTTCTGATGAGGATCATTGAGATCTTCCTTGACACTCTTTTGAGAATATTTTTGATTACTTTTGTTTTTAAAGGCATCATCGAATTTGATCACTATTTAATGATAAAGATGCACATAAAAAATCTGGACTAGTTTTAGGATTAAAGCTCTCTGTTAATCCTTCAAGACCTTGTTTCTTGGAGGGAAGGAGAAGGGCCAAAACCAACAAAAACAGTGCAATTCCACACAGAGTGTCTCTGTAGTGTGGAGGAGAGGCAATACACAGTGTACAGCAGTGTGATGGGAAATTAATTTGGTTTCAGCTATGAAACTTAGATGCTGTCATATGGTTTGTCTATGGGCTGTATGTATGCTGTACAGCACATGAATTTCAGAGTACCCTTCTTGGGCAAAAATTACATCCATGGAAATGTTTCCTCCTTTTGAAAATACATAAACTTCAGCTAAATAAATGTGTGAAAACCTCAAGTGGATTTCAGCTCTACTTTGTGAGGTGAATTGATATCTTGTACAGTGTAACTGGGCCAAGTTAACCAAATACTTTCAACACATAACATGGGCATAAATCCAGTATCAGACATAAAACTACCTATAGGCACACCAGTAGATATACTAGGTGTGTTAAAGTGTTAGTTCACAGAGACAGCACTGATGTGACCAGGATTCCATGTTTGTATCTGAAGGAATAATCTAATCTTCTTTGGTCCTGTGGAGGGAGGAATTTCTGGAACACAATTCACTTCAGACCAAGATGGATATGTAATACATGACTTGAACCCCACCCTCAAACTACCTGCTCATTTGCACTGACTGCAGACAGCTCAGAGTGAGCAAGTGAGCAAGTTTAGCTCAAGGCAAAGTTTAATGTTATAGATGTCTAAGGTTAAGTAAAATGAATCCACATCACTTGATGTCTGAAAGATAATCTGAGATATGAACTTGTCTTTGTTTATTTATAAAGATACAAAGTCAAAGAAGAAATTCAAGCACAAAACTCAGGAGAATTTTATCCACCTTAATGAACTCTGAATACATTCCATTTTTGGCAGTACTTAGGATATTAAATAAGCATAATTTAGTAGAAAGTATGTGCATGGGTCACACTAGCACTTTTTGTGGCAATATCATAGAATCCCAGAAAACACAGAGTTGGGACTCATAAGGATCATCGAGTCCAACTCTGAGCCCTGCACAAGATATCCCAAATAATTACACCATGTGTCTGATAGGATTGTCCCAACACTTCTTGAACTCTGTCAGACTTGGTGCTGTGACCATTTCCTTGGGGGGCCTGTGGTAGTGCCCAACCACCCTCTGGGTGAAGAACCTTTTAGTAGTATCCAAACTAAACTGCCCCTGACATAACTTCAGGCCATTCCCTCAAGTCCTGTCACTGGAAACCACAGAAGGTTGATGTCAGTAGAGAAGATCTGTTCCAACACTATTTAAAAGGATGCCATTCCACAAAAGATTTTGCAAAAGCTTTCTGACACACATCTTAACCTAACCTCAGGACCTGCACCTCAGAAGATCCTGTTCTCAGAGGAACTGAACTACTGCAGAGAGTGTGAAAGTCTAGGTCACCCCTGAGCACTGTGAGTGCCAGCAATGTCAATAGACACTTCTGTTGAATTAAGACTAGTACATATGGGTCTGACTAACAGAGCTACCATTTCAACTTTACCCTTAGCAATACCATGATGCTGTTCATTATTTTTTTTATTTCCAGTAAGGGATACAGCATGGAAAAGACCTCCTATGGGAGCTAGGGACCTTCAACTAAGCTCTCTTCTTACTATGATTTCTAATGCACAAGCCCTTCAGGGAACATCTGATTACACCTGCTGATTCATTCTGACAGATGCTATCAATTCACTGCATTTTTTCAAGGGAAGTGTTGCAGAAGTAGCTTTAGGCAAGCAGGAGTCATAAAGAGTTACATGCTCAGTGGAGCCAGGATAAGTTGCTCTCTCAAGTGATTCATTCTTGAATACTCTCTTCACAAAGATCCCTATTGTGGCTTATATATGTGTGTGCACATCCACCTCACCAGACAGGTATTACTCTGCTCTTTGTGTGACCCAGGCACCCCATCCCAGCATGTGCAGAGAGTCAATCAACCTCTTTGATAATAGGTCAAGTGTTAAGTAAACACAACAATATCACTTCTGTCCAAAGGCTGCAGCACAGGCAGTGTCTCTCCAGAGACAGAAAACGCTGTAAGGGAAACCAAGGGGAACTTCTAACTTTAAGAAGAAAACTGGGATAGAGTTATAAGTTTTCAGAAAAAAGCTGCAGCATTCTTGAATACTAAGAATAGAAAGCCTTTCTCTTAAGAGCAACACAGAAAGAGAATGCAAGTCCTCTGTTGATGGTAGCCACAATTCAATTACTGCATCCCATGCCTTCTGGATTAAGCACATAAAAATAAGGACAAATATATCACTCTGGTTAGTGGTGTGTAAGTAGTTTTAACCACCACTAATAATAATATCTAATTTGCTTTGCATTTCCTCATGGCACTCTTCCTCCTTCTTTCTCTGACTGTGAGAGGGAAATGTCTTTATCTGTAGCCAGGACTGACCCAGAGGTCCTGCTCAATCCCCTGATTTGCAGACAATAACATTGTAAAAAATACCTTATCACAGTTTCTCATGTACCTGAAAAATACACTGAATTCCCAATAGCTGGGCACAGTGTGGACAAAACTGGTGTGCTCAAAGGATTACAACATATTGAGGAAGGCTAAATTGAATTATTCAGCTAGGTTACTCATAGCTTAGTCCAAAACATCAGTTCCTAAACTATAGAAAAAGACTGTAATCTCTTCTGTGACAATCAAGAAGTGCAGACAGTCTGAGACAGGTACCTCTTGCCCTTAGCTCTACAGCAGCATTCCAGCTGTGGTAACACAAGGCACAACCTGGCTGCCCTGGCACTTATCCTCTGCTAAGCTGTAGTCAGACAGCTACCAGTGCCTGAGCCATCTTGTTCAAAACTAGCACAACTCTGTTTTTACTAGATTCCCACTCACAGCTCTGCCTGTAGGATTAAAGCTTTTCACATCAAAGGGGTGGGGGAATCCTATGACATTTAAACAATGAGCAAAACCGTGAAAAATACCTAGTAAGTAATAATCCTGCACCAGCTGGGGAAAGGTTCTCAGGTACATATTATGATGTGACATCATATTTTATGGCTGAAATATTTTATGCCTGATACAACAAGTAATTCTTTGACACCCTCTTCACAACTGAATTACCATTACATGGGTACTCTGTGAAATATGGAAACATATTTTAAATAATTTTTAATACCTATAAAACTACTGAAATAGCATTATTTCCAGTCCAAATATATCATTCTGTAACACAGCCCTGGATTTGCACAGCAGAATGACAAAGCTTTTTCACTGCTAATCTGAAAGGTAATATATTTTAACTAAATGATCTGCCTATACATATTACAAATTATTAGTTGCCAATTAGATACACTAGTAATACAGATAATTATATGTTTCAAGTAACAAACCTGTACTTTGACTTGCATTTACCGATTAATTAGCACTCCTGGAGAGTTTCTAGAAGTTGAGCATTCAAAGTAGCAGTAACAAAATAGTTTTGATCCAGTTCTTCTCACCCTTCTTTTATCCTGTAACTTCTATTCTCCACGCATCTATGTTCCACCTTAATGGGGGATATTTATCCTCTCAGAAATACAAATATTTTTCCCTATGGAGAGTTCTGCAAATAATTTCTTTTGCATCTTAAAAATACAGCAAAATAAACCAAAATTTTTCTCATCTACATGAACTTATCTTTTCAAGATAACAATTCATCCTGTTTCAAGGGTCTGGATTGTAAAGAGCAGAACTCTTTGGTGAAAATGGGTTGCTTTATAGGCATATGAAAGAGTCATTAGGAAAGGGGTTTGAACCCAGAGCAGACTGAGAGCAACTAGTGAAATGTAAGAAATATTCCTCCATTAAATGGTCCTAGCTTCAAACCAAAATGCAAAACCAGAATACTGTTCCTGCACAGCACTTTGAGGAGCTTAGTTATGCATTAATTACAACATGCATTCGAATGAAAACAAAGCACAAACCCTTTAAAGTCATTAAGAATGAATTCTTGCCCTGTGGACAGCTCTACAGCAAAGATGAGCTCTTTTTCTGGGAGGCCAGTGACAAAGGACAGAATTTCTACCCATGACTGAGCATATACAAGAGTGTTTTTTGGTCTGTTTTCATAAATTCTAGAAAAAGGCTTTTAGAGGTGTCTGTGCAGAGATGAGCAGAAGGAATGCTGTTCTCTGAAATCCTAAATGAAAGAGTTTTTAATGACTTCTACTGACAAAAATCCTAACAATCATTTAGGTCTCAAGAACTGCAACAACACAGATAAAATAGGAACTGGGAGTCTTACAATATATGGGATTTAATGGGTGTGGTGTCACAACTGCAATTTTTAAAAAAGTAAATTTGTTTTTGCTTTATAAGTGTATAGGTCCAACTGCAATTTTTAAAAGCAAGAAAACCATTAATGAGGAAGCAGATCTTACAAATTGCATCCTTCATACCAACAGTGTGAGCTTCACCAACAGCTTTTGGGTTTTAAGTTTATTAATTAAGTTATCTTAAAACAAGATAAGGTTTTCATATTTAATTTGGCATGACCTATTTTCCTAAGGGAGTATTCAACCAGTATTGGGATGAAACATAAACCAATCCATAGCTCACCTAGAAGACCCTTCTTCATCCATTAGCCATGAAAGGCACTGCAACTATTCAATGTTCTGTTCTCTTTATTAAAACCAGAACTAGAGAGTTAGATAGTTATTTAGTGAGATACAAGACAAGTAACAACTCATAACATACACACCTAAGTCACATATGAGAGAGAGTTTTACTCTCAGAGCACTTTTCTAGCTGGGAAATATAGAAATTCAAAAAAGCCACTTGTTTTGTGCTCCTTTCTACAATGAATGCCCTTCTTCTGCTCTGAAATGCCTTCAAGAAGGGTAGTACAAGCTAAACTGAATTGCATAATTTGAATTAAGTAAGATGCTTGTAAAAAAACTGTGTCTCCTGTACAGTAAGGGCAGCCCTAGCATGGGTTTGCACAGAGAAAAAAATTACTACTTATCATTCACTCCTATCTTACAGTGTTTAGTCAATATTCCCTGGAGGCAAGCCAAAGACTTTCTCAAACAAAAACTCCAAAGAAAATCATAACACTGTTCAAGTCAAACTTTTTGTTAAAATATCAGTGTTTGCTAAGTGTTTGTGCAGCTTTTTTGATGCCTTCTAGAGGACTGATAAGGGGGAAAACTGAAAAAAAGATAAGCTGGAATCCACTATGTTTCATATCTAACTCCTTTAGGAATGCAGCTGACTGTTCAAGAACACACTATGACAGAAAGAGTGAGCACAAATTCCAGTTTAAATTCACTCTTGGGCTTTTGCTGTCATGAGCAGCAGCATCACCATTTGCTTGCTGTGTTGTGTACCATATCAATACAGGGTAAGGAAAAGAGTCCCATGAAGCTTCTACTTCTAACTTAAAAGTGTCCTTTCCATGTCATTTCCCAGAAGACACTTCCTTTGTTTTCGGAGTGAGATTGTGGAACACTCCTGATTTACAGCATGTTCTGCATCACACACAGGCAGCTAGAGTTCCACAAGATTACAGACAAGAGCTATCCAACAGTATTCAAAAATCAGGATGTGCCAGAGCACTCAGGAGAACACCTTCTCTGCTTTCCTTCATCACTCACTGACACCCAGCACTCTAGACTCTGAGAAGGAGAAAGAAATACAAGTCTTCAGACCAAATAATAGTGAGCTTTAAAACACAGTCAACACAGCAACATCTCTATGTCAAAAGCTACTATACATTTGATACAATGTTAGATTACCTTACATGATATTAAATGGGGATTTTGTGATCCCTTATCTAATATAACAAAATTTCCATTTAAGGCCATGCCAGAACAAACTATGGCTTCCTGCTACATTTGTCACCCTTCCCAACATAATTCAGTTCTCAATTACTCTTCCTTTATATTCTAAACCTCTAACTAGAAAGTCCCAGACAGGAAATCAGCACAATAGACAAGTGGATTTTATAAAATTACTAATTTTCCCTTGCTTTAATTTAAAAACATGTTAATAACCTGTTACTAATTAGTACAGAAGTGCCAACACCACTAGCTAAAACCAAGAAACCTGCATTGTTTGCAAGTTCATCACTTCGTATTACTTTTCTACTATATCTTTGTCTCTTGTATTCTAACTTGAGAATTTCTGTCTGCCCTTTGTGACTACAGCACATACAAGGCAATTTTAACAGTTTTTGTTTTGGTTTTTCTTGCAAGGTACTGTAAATATATATATTCCATAAACCTTAAAGTTGTTAAACAGAAAAATAAAGGCATATAATTTTATACAATTAAATAACAACTGCTGTCACATGAGTCTGCCCTCTCTTGATGCACTGTTTGATACAACATAAATACAGCATTTCCTGCCTACTGCTAGAGTTTGCTTGAAATTCAGGGGTTTTGAGTTTAACACCTTTGTGGCATTTGTAGTATAGCATTTCTGCTGCGATATTAAATTATTTTCTCTAGTTACAAGTATTTTCTGAAAGAAGTAAGAAATAATAAGTTTTAAAACAGAAAATCTCTCTGATTATCATCAGAGATGAGCTATAAACTGCCATCTTTGAGACTTCTTAAATAAAACATTGCTTTTATAATGGAAAGCACAAGCTGACTTAAATACAAGGCAAACCATAGGGTTTTCCTTTAATTTATATGGGTATGTCAGAGGCATTAGTGCATGTTCATGAGAAAATTTTGAAAATCTTGCATAAACATTCCCGAGAAGAAATTACCATATGTTTTCAGCCATAGGCCCTTGCTTTCACCCTCTGCCATGATTCACAACTGTGCATGCCAGCTAAGAATGCTGGTCAGACCTTTGGTTATAAATTTTAAGACTGGTCTTGCTGATCTTAAAAATCTATTTCAACCTGATGATTCTATGAAATTGTTTAAAAGACAGCCACAGAAATGCCGCTCAAATAGGTCCATTCCAAGACTTGGGGTGCTCCTTACAGCAGGGTGGATCTTAAAAATATAGCTAAACACCAAGATACTAACTTGGACATATATAACTAATTGAATAGTTAGGAAAATAAAAGTGACAAAAGTATGGTAATACTACAATTACAGTTTCTCCAGCCAACAGCAGGAGCAGTCTTCTTCTTTTCCAATCCTGTTGATTTCAGGAAAGATCCAGTTGGGTCAAAAAAGAGCAAAGCTTTTGCAAAATCAGGCCATAACACTTTTAATAATTTTGAATGGAATCCTGACATTGTGTAAATTTGTGTTTGCTGAGAAGTGCTGGCAGCATGACTTACTGGGAAATGGGAAAGCTGGGACTCCAGACCCTAGAGAGAAAAGGTTCTTTACTTATGGAAAGGACAAGTTGAAGATACACAGAACAAGAATTGACAGGCATACTCTTAACTTGGCTAAAGGGTCTTGAATAACTCTACCTTGGCTACTTTAATTAATTTACTTAAAATTTCCCCTGGCATCTGCCCTGGTCTCTAATCATCTCACATCATGAAATTCACATTTAAAATCTTCAATAATTCAGCTGTTCAATTAGTCAGCCAATCAATTATTCAGCTATTGATCTGCCCCACAAGGAAAATAGAACTTTAATGGATGGACAGTTAAATTTTCACAAACAGAGGAACTTGTGTTGCTGATTACAACTTAGATTTGATCTCTGCCCAGGCACAATTCCTGGGCCGCAAAGGTGGGGGAAAGTATATTTTGTCCCCCCTTTGCAGTTCCTAGATTAGCTCTGCCATAGGTCCAGAAAAACAGAAATATCTGAAAGTTTCTGTCTCTTTGTCAGCACGAGTAACATTACAGGTGATGCTTACCTACCTCACTGGCTTCTTGCTTATGAAATGATTATGATTGAAATGATGCTTTGATCTGGAGATAATTAAACACTCCTCTAAAAGCTATAATGGAAATTTTAAACCTCAGTTGCATTGTTTTGCTCCCTGCTTTTCCTGTTCTAGATGTAATTTCTTCATAAGGGAGCCTTCCAAATGTTTTCTCTTTCCTCTTGTAAGCTACTTATTTCTGATCTACATCATTCTTTTCAAGCTCCTTATTTCTGATCTATGTCTTTCTTTTTAAGCCTGCTCCCAAGCAGTTCCTTCTCCTCCCTTCCTCAGTGATCACTATGCTGGAAGTCCATCTCTTTCAATCTCCTTTCACAAGAACAATGCCACAGGTTTGTACAAGGACTCTGCTTGCTTGGAAACCATTCCTACAGTTAGTCACTGGTGTTCCAAAGCACTGAAACAATATTAAACGACTTGGCTAACTAAGTTCATCCCAGAACACAAAACTTATTCCTGCAGATACTCCACCTTCTGTGCTACTTAAACCCTGCCACCACCAGCTTCAGACCCTCCTGTCAGCTCAAAAAGGGGAAAGTGTCACCAGTCAGTTACTGACACACCTGCATAGCATTACATGGTATTTTTAAAATCAAACCTGTTTTCTACTGTCGCAGCTTTTAGATTTTTATTTTATTCCAAGGAAGGCAGGAAGGCAGAAAGGCAGGAAAATAAATGAGAATACTTTACATATTTTCCAGAAATGAAGACAGCTATTTTCAAAATATTTTCTGATGAACAACAAGTATGACAAGATTTGGTATTTTTATGATAATAGGAATAGCAAAGAAAAGTGAGTGGAAAGTGAGTCACCAAAAGGTCTCAACCAGCAGTACCCCTGCACTGGTCACCCCAGTACAGGTGATAAAATAATCCAAAAGGGATGCTTGGATTTTCTCCAAGAGCTCTTAGCAGAGTTATGTGGTTCTTACCACATTTACCAGTGCCCATCAGTCAAGCCCACAAATTTTGACTATTACTGGTTCTGTCCCAGGCTGATGAATGTTCTAAGACCTGTTTTAGAGGAGCAAGAGGAGGAAAGAGTTCATGCAACACATGTGATGTGCAGTACATACACCTGTAAGCAATTTTATCTTCCCCATAACGGGGTTTTCCGAGTTCTGGCTATAGGAAAGAGCAGCCATTGCTTTGCAAGACTGTAGCAAAGTGCTACTTATTCAACAATACCCATATGCTACCAAATGTATCCATCTTGAGAACAAACTTTCAATGCAGTGAAACATTTCTAATCAATAATTTGTAGCTTGTGATGGCATTAAATTGCAACACAATGCCTTGCCTTACCTGAAGAATCCAAACAATGGCACTTAACCCAAAAGAGAAAAGCACAACTTGTCTAATCTCACTTATCTGTCAGACATCCAGGGGTGGGAACCCATGTCAGGTGTGAAGAAAAGCCTCTTGCAATCTGGACAATTC
>JANRGV010000051.1:98630252-98649201 GCA_024734035.1 Alethe castanea | reverse complement strand
TAACCCAAAAGAGAAAAGCACAACTTGTCTAATTATTGGTTTAATGTGTATCAAATTTATGTAAGGTTTTGCAGATAATATTTTTTTCTAGTAAAGTACAAATATACAAATAATAAATCAACTTTGTCAAATTATTGGGAAATATTGACTGAAGAGGAAAAAAATCAGGAATTTTAATCCCGATAGAATTCAAATCACAAAATTGTCAAAGATAGCTTATTAGTTACTTTAAATAGGCATTGAATAATTGACATACCCTGAGGAATAATTGCAGGTTATATTAAGATGACAGGAGTTAAATTTTGTAAACCTTAGAGTGCATGCCTTAAAATGCCAAAGACATATTGAATGAGCCCTAATTTCCTTTGCAGCTATTCTCATCCCACATTTATCCTCCCTGTTATTTATGTACAAAGAACAACAAAGTACCTTCAACCAAAATCAACCTGAATGTTTTGGTCTATGGATAACTTTGACAGTAAAATGCTTCTACAAACGATCCAAAGAATAGGGCAATAGCAGTGTTTTCCAGAGCAATATGACTGCAGCTTCTTTGATTTATTTGACTTGAAAGAAGGTGGTGCATCTTTTCAGAGCTATGGGGGTTTCTTCCTCCGGCATTCCTTATTTTATTGTACCCAAAGATCCAGCTTATGCTGGAAGCTGTGGCCTCAGTCCAATAATCGGTTGCTGTATTGGGTTTTCGTGGCCATATTTTGATAGCAGTGGGACTGAAGGGGTGGCTTCTGTGAGAAGCTGCTGGAAGCTTCCTCCATGTCCCACAGACCCAATCCAAGCCAGCTCCATGATGGACCCACGGCTGGCCAAGGCTGAGCCCATCAATAGTAGCAACACCTCTGGGTTAACTGAGTGAAGAAGGGGAAAAAATAACTGCAGGGGAGCAACTGCAGCCCCAGAAGAGAGGAGTGAGAACACGTAAGAGTGACAGCCCTGCAGACACCAAGGTCAGTGCAGAAGGAGGGGCAGGAGGGGCTGCAGGTGCCAGAGATGAGATTTCCCCATACTCTGTGATGAAGACCATGGTGAGGAAGGCTGTGTCCCTGCAGCCCATGGAGGTCCACACTGCAGCCAATATGAACCTGCCTTGTGTGGGAGATCCCACGCTGGAGAAAGTGGATTTGCAAAGGAAACTGTGACTTCATAGGTATTCCATGCTGGAGCAGGGTCCTGGCAGAACCTATGGCCCCATGGAGAGAAAAGCACACACTGGAGCAGGTTTGTTGGCAGGACCTCTTACCCCATAGGGGATCCACAGTGGAAGGGCCTGTTCCTGAAGGATTGCCCCCATGGAAGGGGCCTATGCTGGAGCAGTTTGTGAAGAACTGCAGCCCATAGGAAGGACTCACCTTGGATAGTTCATGGAGGACTGTCTCCCATTGAAGAGACCCCATGATGGATCAGGGGAAGACTGAGGAGTTCTTCCTCTGAGGAGGAAGGAAGAGCAGAGACATGTGATGATCTAAGTGCCAATTCCCCAGCACCCCAAGTCACTGCAAAGGAGGAGGTAGAGAAATTGAGAGTAAAGTTGAGCACAAGAAAAAGGGAGGCATGGAGGGAAGGTGTTTTTGAGATTTGTTTTTATTTTCTCATTAACTTACTCTGATTTTATTGGTAATAAATTCAATTAATTTTTCCAAGTTGTATCTGTTTTGCCCATGAACTGTAACTGGTGAGTGATCTCTCCCCATCCTTATCTCAACTCACAAGTCTTTCATTATATTTCCTCTCCTCTGTCCGGTTGAGGAGAGGAGTGACAGGGCAGCTTTGGTGGCCACCTGGTGTCCAGACAGTTGTATTAATCAGTTCAATAACTAACTCTCCCTGAAGAGAAACTTCTTGTTTACATGCTACTTCCCCTTTGAGATAGAAAAGACAAAGCCTAACTACAGACCTATCTAAGTAACTACTGGAAAAACAAATTTTATCTGATGCAAAATTAGCTTCTTTTTTTTTTTCCTCTTTGCTTTTCTTAGCTTTTTCTTCTTTCCTTATCCTTTAGGCTTGCATTTAAAATTAAATACTCCAGGCAAAGTAGCCATCAGCTCTAAGTACTGTAGTGCACTACTGTACTCCAAGTACATGATCTAAGTCAGGAACCACCCAAAATACTAGACAACTTCATCTCTATAATTTCCAAATAGGACAGACACATAACTTCATTTTTTAGCCTCATACTTTAGAGATCTATTTAACCTTGAAATACATCAATCTGCAAATAAAGCAAGGGTTTTTTTCTCAGAAATTCAACAGAACAACTCTATCATAACCAGACTCTGATTGTACTGCTAATAATAATAATTTTTCATGCTATGAGATACAAGAGTAGTTTGCAAATACTGTTACTAGTTGCAGAGTGGAAAATAATTCAATCAAAAATCAGTATGATTAGATTATTTTACCCACCACTGAAGAAAATATTTTTTTTCCATACGGATTTCTATATACAGAGTTTTCTGCAAATGGTGATTTCTGTATTTTTGTATCACTATTAAAAGAGAGGGATCTCTGAGCTACTTTGATTAATATACATCATAAAACAGGCTGGGGGGAGGGTGCTTTTTGACCCAAAGCACTCCTTAATTCATGTCTGCTTCTGCGAAATCTGAAGTAAGATGTTTCTTTCCTCAAGCCTCCAAGTGAACCAGACATCAGAGAGATTATTGCCTCCTGGGAAGCTGCTACTAAACCCAGGCATTAAGAGTACATCTGTATCTGCTGAGTTCAAGAACCAATGTTCTCCATGTTATCTTTGAAGTTTATCTAAAAGCCCAATGGATATAAACATAAGCAATCCTTATAACGTCTCTCCCCACAATTCCACCATACCGACCCCAGGCAACACTTTTCACACAGGGACTCTCAAAATATTATTATTCCTGGACATGCAAACTGTAAGAAGTATACACTGACAAGCAAAGCAAAGATTAACCCTGCAGACCTTGAGGGGAATATAAAAGGCTGATTTCTTTGGATGAAGACTTAGGCCACTGCTTCCTCAGTGAGTTTAATATCTTCCTCCCACACTAGGCTTATTTTTTGTTTTAATTCTTTCCTGTGGCACAGTCTGAAGTGTCTTCTACTGTGTGCTTGGAAGCCATTCTTTCACTGTCCAGCTGCTTTCTCTTGCCATTAACACTGGGATGCCTTTGCTACCAATGGATAAAATTTACAAGCACATTTCAAACAAGATTACAGGCAGTTTTCCTGCTCAACAAGAACAGTATAGAATTATGATTTTCAGAGGAGTATCTTCCACAAAAAATGTATGCTGTCTCTCATTTCCTTTTGGCAAGAAATGGTATATCCAATCTCTGTTAATTGCTTTCTGTAGACACACTTCTAAACAATAATTTGCACAAAAAAAAAAATAGGATGCTGATTATTTTAGGCAAATCCTTCTCAGTTTAAACTATCCATTGGTAAATAATCTGACACACAGCACAGCATCACTTGATTCATCACTACATGAGGCTAGAGAGAGGTTAAAAGTGTTCAGAAAAATTTGCTGTTAGACCAACTTTGAAAATTACACCTAGAGCTATCCTTCAAACACAGTCCATTTCTTAACCTAGAAGTGAGTACGCTAAATGTGCTGACACAACTCAGAGCAGTCCAATGTCCACAATACAAATATAGAGAGTACTTATTTCAGCAGTATCCAGCTTCATCTGAAGCTGAAAAATTCAGACTCAGAATAAACATGAGTAAATGTGTCAGCTTCTAGAAGACAACAGAAGAAGCTGATCAATCAGTCCATAGTAAATGTCTCATTTCGTGGATTAGGCACCTGAAAAAAAAAAAAAGTCAAGATATTTAAGACCTATTACTCTGGCTATAAACAGTTAGATGATACCTGAAGAGTGTAGGATTCTCATGCTTCCTGGCCCTCCACCTTAATCCTTCAAACTTTGTAGAGTGCTTTCAGCACAAGGTTGTGTTTAAAAACATCACATTTCACATGCATTCACATTTCGCACAAGCTACCTGTGAAAAACTAAAAATTCACCAGCATGGATTGCAAGTGTCTAAAATTGATATAAAGATTACCCAAGAGACCAGTCTTCCTCCTATCTTCCCACTCCTAAGTCCCCATAGCCTTATTCCTCTTCTCAAGACAGATTCCCTCTGACTCCCATCACCTAATGGATGCATTTCCAAGCACTGCTTCTTTGCAAAGATGCAAACTGAACACACAAAAATAAGTGTGATTAACCAAACACTTGTCCGCTGCGATCATGTTTCCCTTTTTCATGAAGACATAAAACTTGGAACATGTGGAGCCAACAGGGATGTATTCCATATTAAGCCCAGGAACATATGAAATGTGAGCCAAGTGACTAATGCTTCTTCACACAAGGGGAGACAGATTATCCCAGTGCTGCATTTCTGCACAGGGACTGCACACTGCAGCACACTTGCTAGGGCTGCTCCAGGTTAAAATGATGGTGACACCTCACTGACTTCCAGCTGCTTTATAAATTATATATGTATCTTCCCTACTTGCCACCTAATTCCTTGAACACAAAGAAAGGAATAAATTCAGTCCAGCCTCTTCTAACCACTGATCTGAATACAAATGTCAAGACCTGGGCAATGCATTAAGTGGGCTAGTTTTCCCTAGACAAATGTACACAGAGTATTAGGCCCAGGATAAACATTAAATTAAGATTATATTGTTTGGATAGCTAGAAACTGATGACTTTTTATTTAGCAGGGAACAAAGAGAGGTTTGAGACCTCTTTTTTGACAGACAGGTCTTTTTAAGACTACTATTCATGAGAAGGTGGGTTGCTACATACCAGTTACTTTTACAAAAATAAATTGTTCTTACTTTTTATAAAAGGAAAAAAAATGCAGTTCATTTAATACTTGGAAATTCAATAAATTTGTGAATGTTTATTAATTCCTAGACCCAGTCTATTTTCAAAACACTTTGTCCTCCAAACTCTGGCAGATGTTTGCTGTATTATGAGACATGGGGATTACACAACACAGGGCTTTAAAATATACCTTACACAATAGAAGTCAAACATTTCACAGAATTAAAAATGGCAAAAGCCCAAATCTCCGAATTCCTTAGCAATAAATTTTTATATAGGTTAACAATGACTGAGGACAATAAGGGTCTGATCCAAATCCCACTAGACACTAGAGGAACCTTGGCAGTTATGATTGTGAAATTACAAGCAAGCGTTTAATTATTTCTATATTTAGACTCTTATTCTGTAAGCCAGTGGATATTATGAAATGCCACGTTTAGTGACTTCAGCTCCATTAGACATCCATATACTTGGAAAGCACCTGTATCTTGGATTATTTGTCCTTTATGGCCCCATTCAAATGCAGCAATCACTAAGAATCTGAAGCTACAAACCAAATACTCACATTAAATGAGATGATGTACACAGAAGCAGCCCTCAATCTAAAAGATCTATGGTTAATACCATCTAAAGCACTCCCAACACTCATTTTATGAATTCATTTAATAAAAGTGTCACTGCAATACAGAGTGGGCTACTTCTGATTCATTCTAATCATATGAAAGTCACGCACTTTGTTCTCACATATGGTTAGCAGCCTACAGTAATTGTTCCAATCCTCGGTGATTACTTTATTTTATACTTTATTTAGCATACAAATACATAAATCTATTAGACCACTTCCAGACCACCAATTTTGGAACATTTCAAACCACATGACTGATGATTTGAAGCAGGATGTGACCAAACCAGCCCTACAAAATTTAAAAACTGACAATTAAGGAAACAGTCACCTGGAAGGGGAGCATCATTTTGTCTTGCCTTCTCCTGATTTACATTCCCATTAGTGTGCAATTATCTTAGAATGTCATCATAACAAGAAGAACCCAGCCTGCTCAGTATTTCCAGAAAAGGAATTTGTGCTATTTCATGTTTCTTCATTGCCTGGCACAATTGGCATCTTTTATTGTTTTTATGTACCACACTGAAAATAATTTTTACTAAAAATAGTACTTATTCAGACTATTGAAGAAAAAAAGTTAAATTCGGGCTAGCAATATAAAAAAATGTAAGGAAAATGACCTGGTTAACTGTGTATCAATTAGTGCACTATCATCACAGGCAAAGCAGTAAAGAGAATGATTCAGAATACAGCCACAATTTAATGATAATCACTGTTTTATGGAAAATAGGTCTTAAAATGTTGATAGGACTACGTATTTGGTTCATTTGTGTTTCAGTTAATGGTAAGTATGTTAATAAAACTTCTTGATAAAAACATTGTGGCAAACAATTTAGTTTTGTCACATAATAAAAGAATAAACGAAACAGATTGAGGATTGGTTGATGGATGGGTCTCAACAATAACTATAATGTCATACCACTCTGCTGTGACCATTTTTTTGCCAAGACTGGCAGGGTTTGCTTCCAAGCCGACTATGAGTCCCCAGGCAAACCCATGTCTTCCTGAATAGCCCAGAAGAAGAAGTCCAGTATTTGAAGATGACAAAAGGGCAACACAGTGCAAATTAATTGTGGCAACAGATCAGATTGAATGGTGAAACTATTTGGTGACATAGTTTCATTTACATAACATCAATTTTTATACAGCCAAACACAAATCTAATGAAAAAGCACATATGCTGAAGCACATAATGGATGGAGGACTCTAATCTCAAATTTAGAAGGATGTTGGGCTTCATGGTTAAATTACTGACTGAAATGAAGATCCGAATGCAAGGCTGTGACAAATGTAAGTGTCCACATTGCAAGTGAAGAATTGGAAGCGCCTTAGGAAAAACTGCAAGAACGACACATGTTCATAAAATATGTGACTATGACTAAGTGACTTAATCTATCCAAGAGAATGTTTAATTAGCCCCCTTGATCAGAGTATAGAGACACCAGCATTAGAAAGATACTTTTCATAGAAATCTTAGAGTAATGAATATTAGAGAAATCTAGACAAGAAACGAAGCATACCATTGCAATTATAAGGGCAAATAACTTCTGAGGAGAAGTTACTAGAGACGCCTGGCACTATCCACTTTGTGTAAACTAAGACATTTTCTATACAGTATATCATGAAGTAAAAAAAATACAACCTTGAGACTGGACTTGCATGAGGTTTTGCATCCTGGATCATAGAAGAGGCAAAGGTATGTGATCCCTTCTGCTCTTAAACACCTGTGAACCTAAACTGACCCGTGAAGTCTTTGGTAGAATACAGTTCAGCACTGCCCAAAAATTTATCTGCAGACCTATCTTACTCCTGAAACTATGTGATATCTTCTGTTCACAGGAGGTGAACAGTTTTGACAGAAGTCATGCTTTTGTGTTTCTTTTCTTCTGTTTAAAATTTAGCCAACAGTGAAACATCTGAGAGCAGGTTCAGCACAGCCACTGACCTTGCATGCACCCTTGATTTCACCCAGCAGGTGTAAGCAGTTCACAGCAGTCACACTCAGGTGTGACTCTGGCATTCATATAATTGCCTTTATTCTCAGAACTCCATACTATACTTATCTCAGCTCCCAGGCTATTTTACTTTTCTCTAAAGTGATGCCCAGGTGTGAAACATAAACAGCCCACTGAGTTTTAATGGGTCAATGACATTTATAGCTCTCTCTCTCTCTTTAGTCTTACTAATGAAAACATTCTAATACAGCATGTTCTGGGCCAATACTCCAGCCTACTTCTTGCTTATAATTGGCAATGCCAGGTACCCATAACAATTCTGTTGGTACTGATACAAATCACTTGTTGTATATTCTTTCAGAAGGCAAGTTGAAATTATTTGCCTTTTGCATCCTTAAGTAGCATGAATATCATGTTAAGCTAGACAGTCATTTCCCACATACTTTGTGAAAATTATGGAATTTTGCAGTTCCACGATGTGTGGACATTATTATTCTATAAAAGTAACAGCTCCTTGGTATTCCTCATGAATGATTTCTGTATGAAGACAGAGAGGTTGCATGGCCATCAGTTTGAAAGGATTTTTTAAATGACAAGTGTAGCCCCCATCTTCTTGCTTTATTGTCTAGTCTGTCCACTGGTAGATAAGGACAGCTGAGACTGACCAGCAACCAACACCATTATTCACTTGTAAAATTACTGCCAGTAAAATGGCATGACTTGTAGAGCTGGAAAATACTGACCATCCAGCAGAACTGAATATTGGAACTGTTTGTCTAGTGAGCATTTTCTCCTACGACATGTGGGCAATTTTTGTTCAAGCAGTTTTAAAATTTTTACGGGAAATTGTGAATTGAAATCACTGGGCTGTATCCTTCTACTTTATCCTGATGTTTTTTCTCTCTCTCAATTCACATGTACTCTATTACGTATCTTACCCTAACAGCCTAACATCAAGTCCTAGTATTCATTGTCTTCCCATTGCACCAAATGTTGGAACTGGAACCAATCTTGAAAGCTGCCTGTAACAACATTAAGTTCTTTGAAAACAGAGAAGTCAAAAAATTATTGTCCAATAGACTTTGCATCAAGAAAGTGATCTTGAGCCTTGTTTATCACCATGATAAACAGACTTTCAGGCACAGGGCTGAGTACCATGTTTTACTGTTTGTTTCAGTCACTTCCTACGGGATAGAGTGTTTTATAACTGATTGTTCAACTAGAAATCAAGACAGCATACACTTCATGTGGTGTATAACTAGTCATTTAGGATCCTAATATATACTCAGTTCTGTAGCAATGGAGGACATATCCTTGTCTCTAATATAACTGTAAAAAACTCTAAGCAGTTTGGGAACAAGGTAATTTCAGGCATAAGAATGAAATGGTTCTTAAACTTTGAATGTGGGTAGCTCCAGGCAGATAACTGGAGAGCCGTATGATGAATACGTCATCTCGTGTTAAACTTCTGTATATTATCAATGTCAAAACAATCATTCTAAACTCACTTCTCATACCAAGCCTATTTTAGGTAGCTCTACAAAAAGTCAGCTGCTGCCAAAATCCTTCCCAGTAAGTCCAGTGACAGTGGAACCCGAGCAAACTTTGAGCAATCAGATTTGCTTCCTTAGCAGAAATTTTATATATCCATGGCATGAGTAAGTGCAAACCTCTATCAAAATGCATTCCCATCACCCACAATTATGTCCTTGAGTCAGAGAACTGCAAGTACAGTACATTCTGCTGTTTCTCTTACTGCATCCATGCTGTTTATTCTCCCACCACAAAAGTTTTCAAGAGCACCAAGCTGTTGTTATGACTCATAGTAATCACCAACGCAAAGCAAGCAGCCCAATTTTCTTCTTTCCTGATTTCACTAACATACATTCAGTTAGAAGAGAGAAGGGGGGAAAAAATGGGGGGAGAAGGGAGAAAATAACAAAGGTTCAGTTCTTATAAGCTTGTATATCCATATTGAGAAAAGAGAAGGCTGGAGAGGACTACACAAGAGATGAACAAAAATACCATAGCAAATCAACACATGGTGAGGGGGTGGAGTAGGATAACACTACAGAAATGAATGCTTATGACTCTCACATCATCACCTCCAAAATAATCAGCCAAGAGAGATAATTACTGGGGTTAGCTTAAGTATATATACGTGTATGTGTGTACATGCAGAAAGGAACAGAACGAAAGGAACTGCTCAAAACCTCCATCTCAAATGAGAGATAGGTTATTACTTAGCAGCCAAACATAAGCTCTAGGTGAGATCAAACTCTAAATCTGAGTCACAAGATTTCTGACAGCAGTGTCCATCTTAGCAAAATGAAGTGGCAGGCTATGGTACAGATACAAGCTAAATCACACAACCCTAAAACTGTTCATAAAAATCCTCAAATAGGACTTCAGAAGGTAAAAGGTGAAGAAGTTCATTGCAACCCAAGCTTCATCCAATTCATGAGCTTCACACAGTGGGGTTTTAATTGGAGAGTGCTGATGTGCTTTACCTGAGAACTGAAGGCAAAGACACAGACCTCTCCACAAGACTAATCCAAAACTGCTACTTCAGGTACTCCTTCATGGAGTATTTAAAACAATATGGACAATAAAATCTGTGGCTATAACTGGTGTTCATCACCTTTGACAGTCAGACTACTTTTTTTTCTGAACCTGTGTTTAGGAACATAATTTGAGGTTCCTGTATTTGGGGTTAACTTTGAATCATTTTGTGAAACTGAACACTTCTGCATTTTCAGCATGCAAGCAAATGAAAAATAAAATGCCGAATAAATTAAATTACATATAAAAACTATTGTTTGTTCTCCGATTTAATATCACAAGCTGTTTAAAAACAACAACGAAAAAAACCAACCAAAACCAAACAACTAAAGATGCTCCAAAGGAATGCTGGCAAATGTACTCTATAAACAAAACAAAAAATATAAATTCCCTCAAAAGGTTTATCTATTTTAGAGTGATCACTGCTAATTTTAAATAAATCAATGAAAGGATGAAGCTATGTGAAACAGTATGTTTTGTTATCTTTGAAACAATTTCTAAGCCATTATTCTCTATTTTCAGTTAGAGAACAACATTCAGGTAATGCTGAAATATTCATCAGCACATTTTTTCTCAAGCCAATTCAACTCTGAGATTATTTTTAACATGAAAGTTCCTTTAAGAAATGTGAAAGAAGATGTGGGTAACTTTGAGGGGTTTAAATAAATACAAAAGCCAATATAATCAAGGCATTTTTTTAAGATTACTCTTATTCATATTAAAATTTGTTCTTACATCTCCAAGTTGGCATGATGATTTACTTCTTGAGTGGGCCAACACCTTTTACAAAGTCAGCAAGATCCCCAACTGGGTACCAGTTCCAGGGTGACTCTTAGACTGGTCAACCATTTCCTCTAAAAGGAACACAAAAATAAGAAGTTATCTTGCTTGTACTGCCACAGAAATGCTGAGGTTCTTAATGAAGAATTCATAGAATTCACAGAAGCACTTAATGGGTAATGTTGAGAGGGACCACTGGAAATCATCTGGTCCAACCTCCCTGCTCAACATGGTTCCCTAGAGTACACAGTGGGTTTGTGTCCAGGCAAATTTTGAATATCTGCACCTGCAAATCCAGTCTGGCGGTTAGTGATCACCTGGTAAATTTCCATTCTGGTTTTCTAGTGCTCAAATTCAATCTCAGTGTTCCATTTCTATAATAGAAATTTTACTTTGGGAGAATTTGGAAATCATATTTGGCAATCCATTTTTTTTTCCCCCAAAGGATAAGAAAAAAGACTGAGTTCACTGCCGCAGAAATACATTTGAAAATTTCTGTGTTCAGAATATCAGGATTAAAGGATAATTTATATTTCATTGTTTTTACAATTCCATGTTTAAAATGCATACCCTTTATGAAAAGAACTTTGGTTTTACCATTTTCTTCCTTGTAAAAAACACATTGTAAGTGTTCCCATCAGCAATAAATTTCTTCTGAGTATTGTTCCAATCAATACCAAGTTTTCTGCAACAGATTTAGGGACTCAAAACAGCAGTAGGTGGGCCACATGCAACCTCTAAAAATGTCACTCTTAGTTAACATTTCATAGCACGCATTGAGCTGCACAGCAGGAGTAACTATAACCACAGAGGAGAATGGAAAAATGATGGACAACTTCCTCTAGCTTAAGGAAAGCATCCGGAGAA
Source organism: Alethe castanea (assembly GCA_024734035.1). NCBI lineage: Eukaryota > Metazoa > Chordata > Aves > Passeriformes > Muscicapidae > Alethe > Alethe castanea. The sequence continues at coordinate 98,637,574 of JANRGV010000051.1, read as the reverse complement.
GTTTCAAGTGGAGAGGAAATGAAAATCAAAGAATCATAAAAATTACTCATAAATAGTCCTACACTGAAAGAGTAAGGTTAAAAAAATCTTGTTATGAGACTTAAGGGGGCCATCTACCACAGAATTTGGGATCATGACCTGGAAGAATGCTGAGAGTTCCTGTGTAAGCTAAAGAAGGTTTAATGTAGCCATGGGAGATATCACCAGTCAGGAGAGACCTAATTTCATTTCAGAGTGGGAGTTTTTGCAAAATTTGAGTAATTTTTATCCAGAATTAATCAATTTTAACATATTTCTGCTTATCACCATGTCTGCGCTATTACCTTGTCACCAGACTGTAAGTGTGACTAAACTCTAGAGTCTACAAGGTGCTACAAGAAGAGAAGGGGCTCAGCAAAGAACTGCTGCACGAGAAAAGAGACTGTTGGGAAAAGCAGGGAAGCTGATGCTCCAAACTCTGAAGTAATGGAAGAGAAACTTTCCATGCATAAGAGAACACTTCACGGAGTTGCCGCAACCCAGGAAGCTGAACCCGCAACCCTGAAACATGAAGGAAAAAAGAATCTAACTGCAGTGACAGTAGCAGAAGCAGATGGAATTACAGGCCATCTGATGGAATTACATTCCATCTCTAGTCATCTTCAGCTTTCATTATTTAAGAAAAAAATATACTAAGTATTCGAATGCATACTCTCATAGAACCTGATGTCTCCTCAATTTAAAATCTTGTGGAACTTTGAGAGTTCCATGTAAGAAAGGGTTTTAAGCAAATCCATCTCAAAGTTCTGGAGAACTGGTCACCTACTCCAGTTACATCAGATATGGCACTACCAAAAGGCTCAGAGAATTTGAGTTCTTTCAATAGCACTGCCTGCGGTGCTGCACAACCACATGGGCATCTCACCTTCTCTACCAGCCATTCAGATCAGGACAGAGCCTGGTTAAACACCAGTCAGGAAATACAAGTAGGAGGACACAACCTGCAGTAACTGTACAGAATTTCTACCAGGACAATATGTCCTAGGCGGATATTCTTTAGTGTCATATTTTTCCAACTAATGAAAAAAAACCCCACTATTTCTGCCACTTTCACAGTCAGCAATGCTATGAATAGCTGTAGCAGCATCTTCTGGAAGGAAGAAAATTAGATAAAAGGGAGCCAGCAGGAAGAAAAGTTTAGAATCATACAGTAGCTAACTTGATTTAATCAATTGCCTTACAAGGCTATGAGAGAGATCTGGCATGTGGCCTGTGCCGCAGAGACTACAGTGGCATGCATCCAGCTATATAAATCTGGCATCTAAGTTTTTCTCCTCTCTGCTCCTCATCCCACAACTAAATCTGTAATAGAGGATGATCCCTCTCTCTTCTCATATACAAGTACAAGTGAGGGATGGGGTCTACTGCACAATTATATGAGCTGGTACTGCTTTGAGAGTGCAGAAGGGCTTGCCTTTTGAAAATATTTAGCTGTTAACCAAAGGTTTACAACTCTCTGCAGCTAATGTCATTATAAGGCAGGGGTATTTCAGAGAAGAAAACATTAATATCTCCAAATACTCTTCTAACAAATAAATTATGACCCAAGAGTAAGAAAAATTTCAAACAAACAAACACACAACAACAAAAAGAAAAAAAAGCAGAAGTTAAGAGGCTGGAAAGAAAACAGATGTTAACTGATGCCAACTATGAAAATTAACTTCAGTGCCTATAAAACAGGTAGAAACCAAACATGCTGATGATTTCAATGCCTTATATTGTTGCTATTTTGGCAGCTTTTGATATACATACATATTAGCTGCTCATCTAAATGAAGGCACTTAAGAGGTTATTCTCTAATTGCTGACTCCTTAAAAGGTGCGTCATTTGCACTTCTGTCCTGGGGTGAGTTTATGACGCTGAATTGTATCCCCATTCATCTTTTTAGCCCAGAAATAAGTTCTGCACCTTTAAGACTGGTTCCGAGAGCAAAGTGGAGGAGAAGGAAAGGCGGTGGGATTTTTTCGCGGCTGTATTCAAAAACAGAGATAAGAGCTTCAGCTCTCTCTCGGCGTGTTGTCTGCAGCACGGAGAGTGGGAGAGAGCTCTCCTTTGCTTTTAATTAGTTTGGGTTTTTTTAGTTAGCTGAGGCCAGAGGTTTTTTGGAACTGTTCAGCTACTGCTCAGTCTGGGAACAGCAGGACGATCGTCCGGGGCCCCCCAAGCTGCCCCACAGCAGGACACCGGACCTGAGCCCTGGAGAGACTGAGAGAGCCAGGGACAGACCCATGAAAAGGACTTCTCTGACCCACAGAAGGACTTTCTGAATTTGCCATCTCTTCTGAACAACAAGATGTTCCACTGTTCAATATTATTCATTTTTCATGTTTGTGAGTACATTGTTTGTTTATTTCCACTTCTCTCCAGGGAGATTTATGTCTCCCTAACAGGTTGTTGGGGGGGGGGGGCACTTGAATTTACTTTCTAGAGGGACTCCTTCGGAGGTTTCCTCCCAAATTTGTCCTGAACCAGAACAACTTCACACAAGAGGTTTGACAAAGCTCTGCACACAGTAGTCCTACATACTTCTCTCTACTTGGTGTCACAAATGTGCAGGCCTTGCATCAGCACTGGCTTCTGGCAGTGCCTACACAAAGCAACACATGAATGCTATTAAAAGACACATGTATTATTCAGTGGGACACTACCCAAATTTCACCCACTAAACTGAGCAAAAGGAGCACAGAAAATGCACAGGTCAAACCAGAGGATTCTTATGAGTGCTTATATATAGAGAGAATCAGGCAGTGAGGTTTATTGTTTGAATAACCTTGTATATAAAGTGAGAAAGAGACCCAAGTAATATACCATGCACTTACGGCATTTCTGTAATCCAGTGGCTGATTTATGAAGGGTACTATGAACTGTCTGATCTTGTACTCTTACTTTTTTCCTCTTAGCTATTTTTTAATTTCTTTCTCTGAGCCTTAGATTAAGATACCATTAAGAAAAACAGAAGAGGATGTTCAAACAGATTAACCAGCTGAGATCTGACAGGAAGCTAAAGGGTCTGGATACCAATTTTTAGTAAATGACCCTGCAAATTCCAGCTGGGAGGCTTCAGGATCCTCTCACAAGCCAAGAGAAAAAACAATATCTGAACAGATTCCCACCAGGCTTTGCCCAGTACATAACTGTGCCAAGAGAAAAAAACCTGAGCAGACTCACCACATTTTGCAGTGTAGAACTGAGCAGAGCTGAGCATCTTTGTACAGACTGTCCTCTACACTGGCAGCTGTGCAGGTCACAACATGGAGTCACAACACACCTTGGGAACATCCAGCTGTACTCTCCTCCTTAGCCTCAGTTTCAGTATTTGTGGGAAAATAATGGAAGATTAGTGAGGATTCTAAATACACTCAAGAACTTGCAGCTGGGGTGCCAAAACCACATCTCATACTAATTTGTTTGTTGGACAAGAAGAATATCTGTGTTTGGATAACACAGACCTATGATAGATTTAGAGGCACGCTATCAAACACACTTGAGATTCCAGCCTTGGTGTGGGAAAGATCAGAGTGGTAAAATACACCTTCAGGAATCCAGAAGGGCAGGTTTGGTCATCATTCAGTATGGACAGCACCCCACAGTGCATCCTTGCCTGTGTGTCTCTGGGCAGGTGCTGCTTTGGGGATCCCCTGGTTGGGGAGGTAACAAAAATTGATTTACTCTTTGCATTTCATACATGGTTTGGCCTTTGTTCCTCTGGCTTGCCTGTGCCAGCTCACACAGTGTTTCAATTTGCTGTGAGTTTGAGCTGTTTCATAAGTTTTGAAGCTAACATGCTTCACATGACTGCTACTCTATAGGACCTCTCTGTGTAAGGAAAGGAAAAGGACATAGAAACTAGCCAGTCCTGTGTCTGAAGAAGGAATCACAAACCATATCTTAGCACTCCACCTCACTAAACAGATAATTAACCCATACAGCTTTCCAGGAAAATAAGTGCTTGTGCATAAGCAGTCATTTGCAAAAATTTGTTGCATATATAGCATACAGTTTTTAAACTACTGAAATATAGGCAAAGGGATTTATTCCATATTTTTATGGAAAATCAGACTACGACAAAATATATTTTTTTACAAGTGGCTTGCAAGACGATTTTCAAAACATAGGTTTGTGCAGTTCTCTGTAGTCCTTTGATCTATGTCTTGAACTCCGCATAAACATTTTCCTCTATCTATTTTCATCATCTGTTTGCTTTCTTTGACACTGCTGAGTGTTGGCTATCAGCTATCTATTACAATCTTACTGTGTTCAGAACAAAACTGGTTAAAGGGTTTCATTATTGCAGTCTCTGAAGCAGTTGCTTTTGCTTCTGGTCTTCTACAAACTTAGTTATATTAACACTGTGTTATGAAAGACACCAGATGGACAGTACTGGAAAAACCACATCCTTGTTGTCAACAATACATGCCTTGGGTCATCACATCTCTTCCTCCCTATATGAGGAAACATTATTGCATTTCTTAGAAAAGGTCTACAGGGTGTAGCATGTGGAATTTTTCCCAGATTCTATAAGCAGACAGTTACATCAAATCACAAAATGGTTTCCAAAATAAAGGTGTTTCATACTGCAAGCTAATACCAGTGGGATGGAGTAGTCTGCTGTAAATATCTCAAAGCTCTCAGTTTCTTCAGACTTTTACTCAGCAGCTCTCATTCTGTTCAGACAGACATTTCTTGTGTCTGTTGTCATATGTTAAATGTTGTTGTTTTTTCCATAGGAAAGATACAAGTTTTTTTCAGGATGAAACTTTGAAAGCCTCTTGCTAATTTTCTCTAGATCTGAAATGGAGGATAAGAAATGGGATTGAAGAAAGAGATTAGTAACACTCACAAATAAAACGAGAGAGCCATCCTCATATTCATGAAGGAAATTCCCTTTGCCAGTATTTTGTTTATTCCATGTCTTTTGGCACAACTGCTGTTATTTCAGGCTGACATGCCATAGTTTAAGCCCACGAAACAGTGAGGGAAACAGTGAAATAGGTCTGATACTTGGCTGACATGATTCTAGTGGGTTTTCCCAGTGGAGAAGAGTAAGGATAGTAAAGTGCCAGTTCAGATAGAAAAAAATCAAAAAACCCCGAGAAGCTGAGTTAAAATCAGTTGCTGAAAACTGAATTTCTGTCTGAGTTCCTGGCACTTGGGAACAGGTAATCTCTCATCTGACCGCTCAAGTGCAGCATTTTCTGTTCAATAGTGTCCTCTAGTGACAGGGAAAGACTTTTCAAACAGGTGGTGAACATTTTTCAACCGGTAAAAACGAGGTGGAAGAAAATCTTGAAACTACATGAGTCAATTTGTTAATGATCTTTTGCTACCACGGGACTTTGGTGTTAATGTACACCTGTGCTCCACTGCAGCTAAAAAGATGTGTTATTGTTGCAACTGCTCCTGAAAACCGAGCTGAAAATCCCTATTCAAGTCTAGGGCATAGCATTGTAAGGCAGCCTCCCCTGAATGGGATGAAAGGAGCATTCTGCAGCTGCATAAATTTTTTGAATTCTAAGACTACAACCTCTACCATGGTAAAAAAAATGTGTTTCTGGTTCTGATAGAGAAGATAATGCCTGATGCTGCATTGGAGCTAAACTCTTGCATCTTTCCTCAGTCAGCCTTTAGGCCTACAGAAAGGAGGGCATCCTCTGAACTCTATGGTCAATACTATACTTACTATAATCACTGTCAGCTGAGAAGTCTAAAATAATCTTAGAAAGTTTATCTTTAAGGAACCTTATAATTAATTTTATAATATAGCCATAATTACTAGCTTGTTCTTTCTTTTCTTTTTTCTTTTTTTTTTAAGAGATGGCTGAAAACATAAATCACTAATCTGACTTCGCTGAAGTCTATATTGGTAAATCTGGCCTTTTTTTTCTCATATTGTGCCTTTTAAAACATATTATTCAAGCACATGGAATAGTGCATAGACATGAAACACAAGACTCACTTTAGAGTAGCTATCTTCTAGCCAGTTTTATACAAAACAGATGAAACTCTGGAAATTAGAACCAATTAAAATGTTACCCTTATTTAAATTCCCTCCCTCCTGATGCTTTGGGCTGCTCTTAAAGATTAATTTCCCACTGTTAATTCCCTTTTAGCTGTGTCATAGAAACAAACCTTTACTCTGAAGTTTACTTCTTAAAGTGAAAAGTCTCACCCTCCTTACCAAGCTGGCTGACATTTTAAAGACTTTAACACAGAACAAGGAAAATATAAATCTCATTTTTTCCTCTTAATTAACATGGTTACCCAATTTCAGGTCTGCTGAAAAGTTATGGAAAACCAGTAGAAATATCACTAACACTATTAGTCTTTGACAAGGACAACATGGCTGAACTCTACTGCTGAGAGAAACTGACAGACAAACAGATACCAGCAGGTTACCTGCTACAAAGCCTTGGTGTGGTAATGTGAACTCCTTGCTAGTTTCTGCAGTCAAGGTCAGCAGAATCTGACTGCAGCACCATCAGTGGCAGAACTCAGCTTCCTTGGACCAGCTTCCACATGAAGTCTTCAAATGTCAGTGTAAATACACACTGAGTCCTGTCTGGCACACAGCTGGTGCCAGCTGGAAGACTCAACACCAAACAGTCCAAGCACCATTTGCAGCAAAACACGCATTAAAGCATCTCCAGATGAATCCAAACCCTGTGGAGGTAGGCAGCTCTGACAGGGACCCTTCCATAAGCTCATCCCCATGCTGAATCCACTACACTTTTATTGAGTGCCCGGGCCAATGTCACAGGACTTGTTTCTTTGGCATTGTCAAAGCACATCCCCAGCTGAAACCAGTCCTGATACACAGGAACACCCACAAATGGTATCAGGTTCTTGTCAGGAACTGTAGTGATAGTGATGCCTTGGAATGACAAGGATTAACGAGTACAAATTGAAATGGGGAAATTTAGTTTACATATTAGGAAGAAATTCTTTTCTGTGAGGGTGGTGAGATGCAGGAACAAGTTGCCCAGTGAAGCTGTGGGTGCCTCAGGCCTGGCAGTGTTCAAGGCCAGGTTGGATAAGGTCTTGAGCAACCTGGGATAGTGGGAGGTGTCTCTGCCCAGGACAGGGGAGTTGAGACTACACGGCCTCTGAGCCCTTTCCAATCCTTAATATTCCATGACTCTACAATTCCATGAAAGACGAGGCGGAGGAGGGTGCGTTGGGAAGAAGAGAGAGGAATTTCCTCATTGCTGTCCTCATTGCTACCCTACTTGCTTTGGGCTTTCATTTTCTCAAATCCCTCTAGAGGCTTTTTCTCTCCCTCACCT
>JANRGV010000051.1:98587092-98630152 GCA_024734035.1 Alethe castanea | reverse complement strand
CCTCACGCCGAACCCGCGCTCTCTCATCCCCACAACACCCCCGCACCCCCAGTTATCCCCGCAGTCCCTCCCCGTTCCGGAGCACCCCCACCTGCCCGCCGATGGTGACATCGAAGAAAACCACGGGGTTGTTGGGATTCGCGGCCAGCGCCGACATCGCGGGAGTGCTGCAGGAAGCGGAAATGGCGGCGGAAGGCGGGACGGGGCCGGGCGGGGTGAGGGGTGTGTGGGAGGCGGGCGGTGAGTGCAGGCTGGGTCCGGGTGTGTCCGAGCTGTGTCCGCGTGTGCCCAGGCTGTGTCCGAGCTGTGCCCAGACTATGTCCAGGTGTGCCCAGGCTGTGTCCGTGCTGTGTCCTGGCCGTGTCCATGCTGTGCCCAGGCTGTGTCCAGGCTGTGCCCAGGCTGTGTCCATGCTGTGCCCAGGCTGTGCCCAGGCTGTGTCCATGCTGTGCCCAGGCTGTGCCCAGGTGTGTCCATGCTGTGCCCATGCATTGTCCATGCTGTGCCCATGCTGTGCCCATGCTGTGCCCATGCTGTGCCCAGGCTGTGCCCATGCTGTGCCCAGGCTGTGCCCAGACTGTGCCCAGGCTGTGCCCATGCTGTGCCCAGGCTGTGCCCAGACTGTGTCCAGGCTGTGCCCAGGCTGTGTCCAGGCTGTGTCCAGGCTGTGCCCAGGTGTGTCCAGGCTGTGCCCATGCTGTGTCCAGGCTGTGCCCAGGCTGTGCCCATGCATTGTCCATGCTGTGCCCATGCTGTGCCCAGGCCGTGTCCGAGGTGTCCGGAGCTCCATCCTGCTGAGGGAGCTGTGGGTCCCCAGAGCAGAGCGCTGCCCGGTGGCATGGCCTGCCCGTTCATCTCACTGACACACGCTGGCTGAACATGAGCCCAGCTGGGCTGTACCAGCCACAGTGTGGCCAGTGGAACCAGGGCAGTGACCACCCACCTGTGCTGAGGCACCTCCAGTCCTGGGGTCAGTCCTAGGTGCTCCACTACAAACAAAAAAAACCAAAACATTGCTGGGCTGGAGCGTGTCCATAGAAGAGAATGGAGCTGGGGAAGGGTCTGGAACACCAGGAGTAGCTGAGGGAGCTGGGAAGGCTCAGCCTGGAGAAAAGGAGGCTCCAAGGGAGTTTGTCCACAACTCCCTGGCAGAAGGATGCATTGTGTGAGGGTCAGGCTCTGCTCCCAGGGAACAAAGGACAGGACAAGAGGGACTGGCCTCAGGTTGTTGGAGGGGAGGTTCAGGTTGGACATCCGTAAGAATCTGTGTGGAAAGGCTCATCCAGCCCTGGAGCAGAGTGTCCAGAGTAGTGGTGGAGTCCTCATCCCTAAAAGGGTTTAAAAGCCGTGTAGATGTGACACTTGGGGACATGGTGGCCTGGGCAGTGGTGGGGGAACAACTGGTCTCAATCTTCAGGGTCTTTTCCACTATTCCATGATTGCAACAGTTAGGCCTGTGCTTATTTTCTAGGTTTGATCAGCTGAACATTGCATTTGAGAGGTTTACAGAACATCCTTCTATGTCCTGACTAAGCTTGAGCAGAAGTCATGCTTTCTCTGGCAGAAAGATGAGCAAGGTATGTAAACGAGTGCACTGCAACTTTTCTGCTTGGAAATAAACCTCTCCTGGACAAGAATCCTGATTAGAAATTATTATGTCTGCACACAATAGCTGAGGGCAGCTGTCTGAGCACAGTCAGTGCTATTGCTGGGCCTTCCCTTTCCTTGTGGCAGGAGAAGGCTTCAGTGAAGATCAGCCCTGACTTGGCTTATACAGAACTGGGCTGGCCCAGAGCACTTTTCAACCACTGAAAGGCCAAAATAGCAATGTCTGCTTTTGGTGAACAAAGATGATCTACTTCTACACCTGCAGCCTATAATTGGTGACAGTTTTCTCAGGGCAGTTCCTAACGGCTCTAAACATAATTGTTGAGTCTGTTATTGCTTCCTGAAGGTGAAAATCTACTCAGTGATTTGTGTTGGTGAATTGTGTCCTTCAGGGTGTCCCAGCTGTGGTTTTGCTTTAAAAACCCTGCAGTTCATCTGAAGATACCTTCTTTTGCAGGCCTGTGGTACCAGATGAATGATGCCTTGAGGCATCTCTCTGCCAAAATACATATTTACTTTTCTATGCCAGGTAGGAACAAGTGTGAAAGGATGTTCAGAATATTCTCTCTCCTGTTACTGATCCTTCTGCTGTTCTTCTCTGGTGGGTTTTGCTTTTTGTCATAGGAGAGAATGTCTGTTTGTCCAGGTGAGTTGTGTCTGTCCTGCAGACTGACAGGCCCTTTCTTCTCTCTTGCTGTCTGGCACTAAACTGGGCTTGTGTAAATTGCCAGATGTGAGCTCTCTGAGAAGGGTGAGCTGTGAAAAGGGGCAAAATGGACAACTGAGAGAGTATAAAGATAAGTCACTGCTTGTAAGGGACAGACATGGCTGTGATCTATTTTCCAAAGCCTTGTGCTGCTTCAGTCTTCTGCATGTCGTGTCAAGTGGGCCAGAAAATGACAGGCCTGAAGCCACAAGGAGACTGCAAGAAATCAAGGAGGTGGAGAAAGCCTGGGCAGACTGAGGAGGGGGAGAAGCTGAACAGAAGCCAGCCAGCCATTCCACCTCCTGGGACGTGCAGGGGATTTGCATGTCCCCAGCTGGGACATGGCCACGGAGCCTGCTCAGCTGTTCCCACAGCAGAGGAAGAGCCTCCTGGTGACAGAAGCTCCGGGGAGGGGTGCAAAAATGAAGAAACCTTGCTTTGAGCTTTCATTTTCTCAAATCCCTCTAGAGGCTTTTTCTCTCCCTCACCTTTGCACGGTGTGAGGAAACAAAACGAGAAAGTGGCGGCAACGCCACCTGCCGGCGGGGCCTGCGCTAGGCCCTGAGGGCGCCGGGGTCGGGGGAGGCTCCGGGCGGTGTCAGAGACGCCCCGGCCGGCGTTTGGGGAGGCCCCGGGCGGGGTCGGGAGAGGCCCCGGTGGGAGGTTGTGAGGAGGCCCGGGCGGGGTCGGAGACGCCCCGGCGGGCGTTTGGGGAGGCCCCGGGCGGGGTCGGGGGAGGCTCCGGGCGGGGTCGGAGGAGGCCCCGGTGGGAGGTTGTGAGGAGGCCCGGGCGGGGCCGGAGACGCCCCGGCCGGAGATTGTGGCCGGTCCGCGCCGCCTTGTGGAGAAAAAGCCGCCGAGCGCTGCCGTCGTTCGCAGCCCCGCGGCCCCCGAGCGCCCTGCCCGCTGCAGAAGGGCTGCGGCCGGCAGCAGAGCCCGCGGGCAGCAGGGCACCTCTCCTTGGCAAAGCTGCTGAAGGGCTCAGCCCTTCTCTCCAGGGCACGTTTCTCACAGTGTTGCTGCCATACACCTTTCATATGTCTTTTTTTCTCTCCCCTGTTTGTGGCGAGAACGTGCGGGAGGATGAGCAGGGAATGATGTGGAGAACGGCGGGGTAAAAGCGAGCGTCTGCAGGGACGGCTGGGATGGGGAGGGCACAAGTGACCGTGTGTGCAAGGGGCTTGTGACAACAAGAGGCAGAGATTGGCAGTCCCACAGGGACTTGCAAGGTCGAGCAGGGAAGAGAAAACCCCACAGACAGTCTTTTTTTGTAGGTACTGTTTCCTTCCACATGTGAAATCCAAACCCTCATTAAACTGAAACTGAAACCCTCCTAACCCCCAAATCTCACTCTCTCCTCCTCCTAGACAATGTTCCCATTCCACCATAACAGTGAACTGAATTTCCAGGTCTTCTATTCAGTTCCCACATAATTTTCTCATATATTTTCCATCAGAAACCAGTTTGGTGTGCCTTTTCACTCCTTGACTGATTTCTTCACAGACAACACAGGTACACCTTTTACCTGACATTGCTGGTTTTGCAAGTGGTTGATACATATTATCTAGCACATATCAATAGATAGTTTCCCCTACTCAAAGAAGGCAGATCATAAAATTCAGCCTTTGATCCCACTTTGCCATGTGCTTTTCATACTTTAGATGCAGGGTTGATTCTCACGTGGATTGATTCTGAGTCTTCTGTCTCTGCACCTTCATGACTTCAACATGGCTCCCAAGTAATACAGGTCTACTATTAAACCGTCCATGACATACTGGGTTGTTGGGTTTTGGGGTTTTTTTAACAGCCCGATTTGCAACAAGAGATAGAAAATGGTGGAAGAACACTTAAAGAAAAAATGAAACTGAAGTTATAAGAGAAAATTAAGTCAGCCATTTGGTACTGATATAACATGTTCTGTAACCTATGGATTCACTAAACTCCCAGCCTGTTGGTGGGGATCACAGTACCTGTTTTTCCCACAGTCCTCCTTGCTGTTTCACAATTTTACAATAACTAATCCAGCTTCTACTATTTCTGCACTAATTATAGCCTCCTATACAAATGAGGTTCTTTTTAATAACATATGGTTATATATATTTAATAACATAAAGTAGGGTGTCAACTTTGATAAAGTTAGAGATCTGGAAGAAGCCATGCAGGAGCCCCCTTCAGCTCCCAGGAGGGAACTCAGCTTCTGCCATGCAGAGCAGATTGTTAATGGTGTTATCCCACTTCTCTGCATGTGCAGAGGAGACTCCTTCCCCTCTTTATCCGCTCAATGCAAGGGAGCACTACACACTCATCCTTCCTTGGTTTTCACTTTGCAGCAATAACACTGGCTACATATGACGCAAAAATGAGATTCAGAATGTCTAGGATTTGCTGCTATTTCCAGTTGAAATGTGGTTACACAATAAAGAATTCAGGATTAATCTGCTTGAAATGCTAGAGATGTTAACTGACAAGAAGCTGGGAACAATGATTTAGAAATGGCAGCTCAATTATGCAGCTTGGAGAAAAACAAGCAAAGACTGAAATTGAGATTAAATGCCTTTAATTCATTCTATTTTGAATCGAAGTTTGGATAACATTCGCTTCCTGGTGAGCAGCCAGGCTCAGCTGCAAATAGTGCTGTCTAACGAGCAGTCTGAAGGCAGTTAACAAAGGAGATGAAGCACTCACTGTGCTTTCAGAGCCTTTAGGCAGTTGCAGGAGGGAGACAGGAGGGGAAGAATGCTCTGCTTGAGAGATTGTCTACATAGCTTTGACCAAACGAGAAAGTTCAAATGTTCCCATGAAGCAGGAGTTAACTGAGCATTTATTTCTCTCTGTTTTAACAGGAGAGGCCATATCACAGCCATAGACCATGAGTAGTCATGATAAATGACCATGTCAGATTAGCTCCCTCTACATTTGAGACAACAAGGCTTGGTTCATAGTGTGTCTGCTGAGTTCATTTGCTCATTCTTCAAGATTAGGCCTGAACAGCAGTGACTTTTTGAGTTTTGCCAAGGCTGCCCTCAAGAGGAGACTCAAATTCCATACATGGAGCAAGCATTTGAGTGCAGGCCACCAATGTAGCCTGCCCATGCTTGGATGGTTTGGGCAATGAGCTCTAGGTGACCCTGTTTGAACAGATGACTTGAAAGATGACTTCCAGTTGTGCCTTCCAACCTGAACCATTATTCTCTACCTCATACATGAATTACAGAATGACAGAATCTCATACTAGGTCAGGGTGGAAGGTACCACAGTGAATTATCTGGTCCAACCTCCCTGCTCAAACAGGGTCATTCCAGAGCACATGGAACAGGATTGTGTCCAGACAGCTCTTGAATACCTCCAGTGAGGGAGACTCCACACTCTCTCTGGGAAATCTGTTCCAGTGCTTGCTCACCTGCATGGGAAAGAAATCCTTCCTCATATTCCTGCGCATCAATTTCTGCCTGTTGCCTCTTGTCCTATTGCTTGGCACCACCAAAAAGATCCTGACTCCATCATCTTGACACCCTCCCTTCAGATACTTATGGTAGTGGGCTGACACTGGCTGGATACCAGACACCCACCAGAGCCACTCTCTCACTCCCCTCCACAGCTGGACAGGAGAGAGAAAATATAACATAGAGTTCATGAGTTGAGATAAGGACTGGGAGAGATCACTCAACAAGTACCTTTATGGACAAAACAGGCTTGGAGATATTAAATGAATTTGTTGCTAAAAAAATCAGAGCACGACAATGAGAAGTAAAATAAGACCTTAAAAAACAACTTCCCCCCACCCCTCCCTCCTTCCCAGCTCTACCTCCTGCCCTGCAGCAACTCAGAGAGAGGAATGAGTGTTACAGTCAGTTCATCACGTTTCTACTACTGCTCAGAAAGAAAAGTCCTTCCCCTGCTCTGCAATTCCAGCTGCACAATAACTTTTTTAAGAATGATGTCACAGAAGTGTTACCATAATTTCTAATTGGCCCAGTCTTTTCCAACAGTACATCTGTCTTGGAGCCACCAGGGATTGGTTCTGCCAGACATGAAGAAAGCTTCCAGCATCTGCTCACAGAAGCCACCTGTAGCTCCCCTGCTACCAAACCTGGCTATGCAAACCCAATACTCTTACATTCACTGATGAGGTCCCCTCTCAGTCATCGCTTCTCGAGGCTGAACAGGCCCAGGTCCTTCAGCCTTTGCTCATAAGAGGGAGGCACCAGTCCCTTAATCATCCATGGATCCCACTTCAGGATCTCTTGTCCTGAGGAGTCCAGAACTGGACACAGCACTCCAGATGTGGCCTCACCAGAGCTGAATAGAAGGGCAGGATCACCTCCCTCGACCTGCTGGCAATGATTTTACTAAGGTACCCAAATCCAATGCAAATTTTTCCATTGCTTTTATAATCCTCATAAGTTACTGAAAGCAGTATTCAGAACAAGCATCATACGCATACATTAATCAAAAAAACCCCAACTGATACTGTTACATTTTATTTTCTGATAGAAATCACTATCCCAATATATTCTAAATTTTGCATATTTTATCTCATTTACAAACAAGCCAGCTACCTTCTCCCCAGGAATAGTTTACTTCTCTAATGTAAGATAGTGTTTTCACTTTCTTTCAATTAGCCTAGATTAGGAGCAGTATTGGAACACCTCAAATTAGTGTCTCAGAACACAGAGAAGTAGTACCTCAGTGGTTTGATTTAAGAAGGTGCCTCCTAATGGGAACATATCAATGACTACCTGAGGTATTCCTAATAAATCTATTACCTTGACACAACAGCAAAAATTGATGTTCCTCATTTCACAAAGGGAGAAACTGAAGAACAGAAAAACCCATTAGTAATGTGTAATCAATGAGTCAGAGTAAAGAAAAGGAAAGGAAGGATATTAGGAAAATCTATATGGCTGCAAAGAGTGAGAGAACAAAGAGATGGGAAAAGTTTGGCTGAAAGGCTTATAGTGATCTTAATGTGCACTTACCCATTTAAATGCACAGAAATGGTACACTTAGAGGTGAAAAATTTGGTACTTGCATTTTTAACTGACTGAAAAGAGGTGACTTTGTTTTCTTTGAGTCATTCCTAAATTACTTTGTTTGGATATATGGAGGAAACAAACAAACAAACAGAAAATAACTCCACAAAACACATAAGCTCCTCGATATAGTATAGCACACAGAATACCAGCTGTTCATGGTTCTTAGCTAAAGTCACTGAGAATGGTCCTGATTTTTGTTCCTAGTTTTTTTTTCTGTTTCTTCCTACATAACTGCAGCCAGATTTTTGACCATAAGAGTTCTACCCAGCAGTAACATGGATCTGAGACTTCTCTTTGTAACATTCTTATGCATTTCAGGTAAAGTGTGTAAAACCAGAATCCAGTCAGAATTCTCCATCTGCAGGTGCCAGTAGCAGCATGCAGCCATCATTTTATACAGAATGAAATGGTCACAGAAAGCCATAGAGACATATACCACACCTAGCAAGGAACAAGTTGAAAGTATCAACAAGAAGGCCATGAATTAGGAAACCAAACTGATACCTTTTGGAGTCTTCTTTTTTTAAAATCAGAAAGTTGTAGGGCTTATGACCAGGAGCACAGGAATATAAGGAAAATATTTTTCTACATGTAGGAGGTAGACTGTGGAGCTAAAAATAGAAAATTATCAGGGAGACACACAATCAGTGAAGCTGCACAAAAAAACAGGTCCCCTCCAATGAAAATTCCTAAGATTTTTCAGTTTCCCTTACTAAATCACAGTAAGTCAAAATCTAAAATGCATTCATAAATTAAGCAAATGCAAAGAAAAAACATCTAGACAAAGAGATTCTGTTTTCATCATTTTGAACGTCATATTTTTAGAAGTGGCTTAATTTAATAAAGGAAAAAATAGTCATCAAAAAGAAACTGGATTTCTTTATTTTTTTCAGAAGACTAAGAAAGATGTCCAAGTTCGCATTAAAACATAGGACTAAACCTTTCCCACAAAGAGGCTTTTTCTGAACAAAAAAAATAGATTTTTGAGTGAGAAAAAGAGCCACTGAAACTTCTGAAGCAGCCACAGCAATCTAATAACTTCTTCCACATCTCAGACTATAGTAAAGAGCTGTTATGAGCCATTATACATACATTTTTTCTGTGGGTGTTCTCTCCTTCGCCTTTAACCATGACACGTTTCTTGTATAATAGATGTTGCGAAGGCATTTCTGGACATTCACGCACATGAAAGAGAGGAAACAAGATGTGGAATTTTCTCTTTTTTTCCTTCCAAATCTGGCATCAATGAAATGAAGTCTTACAAAAATTTAATGTAAAACTACAACACAGATTGCTATAGATAGGTGATTATGATAACAAAACAAAACAAAAAAATCCCCAAACCTGGAGCTAAAGTAAAAAATTCAGCTGGAACCACCTAGTACTTGAGACAGACCCTTTAAATGCCAGGGGTCTCTGTCCTTAGTTTCAATGTGAACAATGAATGTATTACCTTACCTCTTGAGTATATTCCATGTGTGGATTATAGTCTCGTAAAACAGTTCCATCAGCATCATAATGTCTTTGTTCTGGTGTACCCAAAATAAACAGTATTCAGAAGAAGACACACTCATTAAACTACTCTTAATCTATTTCATGTTGTAATAATGCAATTCCTCCAAGAAAAACATGTTTGTCTTCATTGCAAGTGTTCATCAGCAAGGAGCAGACAGTAGCTGAAATGCAATTTACAATAAAAGAATCAAAGTGGTTAATTAGGGTATGCATCAACCTTTTAGTGGATGTAATAAAGAAACATGCAGAGCAAACTAATAAAAAATTCCTAGGTCCATGCATATAACTCCTTGTTACATTTTAAAGCTATACATGAAATATAGGGAATTGTAGTCAAAATTGTATTAGCAATTCAAACTCCTGTCACAAACTGTAGCCCAGCTGTCTACAAGAGGCAGGAAGGGTTTCAGTTTGCACTGTCAGATTTTCTTTAGAGGATAGAAAAGCATAAAATGTGATCTTTCTCGTGGTCATCAGAAATGGTCAACAATTCAACAGATTGGTTATTTTAATCCTTATGAGCAGCAGGCAGTCTGAGAACGTTGTAGCAGGATGGCAATTCAAAGCCAGCAGGGTAGGGAATAAACTCCTCAAAATGACAGAAATTGAACAAATGTGTCATCTCACCCAGTCTTCTTCTGTGAGAAGGTGATGAGAGAAAGTGGATGAGAGAAAGGCTGTGGGTGTTTTCTACATACACTTCAGGTAAAGACTTTGACACCGTTTCCCACATTTCCCTGGAGAAACTGGCTGTCATGGTCTGGATGGGTGTGCTCTTTGTTGGGTAAAAACCTGGGATGGCCAGGCACAGAGAATGGTGGTGAACGGAGCTAAATCCAGCTGGTGGCCAGTCACAAGTGCTGTTCCCCAAGGCTCAGTACTGGGGCCTGTTCAGTATCTTCATTGAGGATCTGAATGAGGGGACTGAAGGCACCCTCAGTCAGTTTGCAGACAAGCCCAAGCTGGCTGTGAGTGTTGATCTGCTGGAGGGTAAAAAGGCTCTGCAGAGGGATCTGGACAACCTGGATCAATGGGCTGATGCCAATTGTGTGACATGCAGCAAGGCAAGTCCCAGGTCCTGTACTTGGGTCATAACAGCCCCTGGCATCACTACAGGCTTGGGGAAATGTGGCTGGAAAGCAGCCTGGTGGGAAAACTGGGAGTGCTGGTTGACAGCAGCAGAACATGAGCCAGGGTGTGCTGAGCTGACCACAAAGGCCAATGACATCCTGGCCTGGATCAGCACTAGTGTGGCCAGCAGGACCAGGGCAGTGATTGTCTCCATGTACACAGCATGCCAAGGTCAGTTTGGGGGCCCCTCACTGCAGTGTGTTTTGACATTGAAATGTTCCATTTTGGATCATTTCCAAGGCCAACGAAGTTGGGGAAAAATCTGGAGCACAAGTCTTATGAGGAGTGGCTGAGGGAGCTGGGGTTGTCTAACCTGTGGAAAAGGAGTTTGGGAGGGGTGGGGGTCAGATCTTACTGCTCTCTACAGCTAAGGTGGTTGTAGTAAGGTGAAGGTCAGGCTCTCAGTTACATTTATAAGCAACAAGAGATAGGACAACAATGTCCTAAAATTGCTCCAGGGGAGGTTTAAGTCGGATATTAGGAAAAATTTCTTCACTGAAAGGGTTGTCAAACATTGGAACAGGCTTCCCAGGTAAGTAGTTGAGTCCTCCTGATGGAGGTATTTGAAAAGATGTGTAGCTGTGGCAATTAGGGGTGTGTTTCTGTGGTGGACTTGCCGTTGTTGGGTTAATGGTTGAACTCATTATTTTCTTTTTCAACCAAAGTGATTTTATGTTCCATATTTTGCTTACTTATGGCTACATCTAAAGCTACATCAATGGTTCCTTTAACTTCCTAACCCAAGCATTTAGAGACAAGGACTGATGAAATATTGCCCTATAGGGTCATATAGCAAGGAGATGTTTCGATGCTTTAGTCCAGAGCCCTTCTGCTGTAGAGCATGGTGTAGCAAGCATTTACCCAAGACAGCCCACAGATCTACCTGTTCTGCACAACATGACACAAGCTGAAGGTGGTAGCAGAAGATCAAAAGTCACCTGCAACACATTGCAAGAAGAAAATGATGAAACGCCCAGGTTGCCTTAGGAGTACGTGACACACTTCTGTTACCCAGAAAAGCATAAACCACATTCAACCATCCCTGACCTTCTGACCTGGGAAAACTTCCTCCTGCCTTCAGATCTAGTGATTAATTTAATCCTGACTCTATAAATGCAGTACGTCAGCCAGACACTTCCCAGCATCCTGTCTTGCAACCACATCAGAAAGCTGACTTACATTTCCAGGGAAAGGAGGGGAATGTCTCCTTGCCCTGCCAGCTGTGCCCTGATGTACCAGATTGCTGTGGTGCAAATGGAATGCAAAAAACAGCAATGCCACATCCTTCCAGAACATCTGAAGCTTCACCTGCTAACTCCTATAATTACATTCACCTTCCTTGCAAATACCTCATTCTTGTGACTCAGTGTTATTTTATGGTCAGACAAAGCCTTCAAGTGTCTTTTTGCCACCTTTTCCTATTATAGTCTGAAGTTTACTGCAGAAGTTTCCATTTGAAGTCCCTAAGAACATGTCTTTGAACAATGCACCCTCACATTTGTATCTTTTTCATGACATTATGCTGTCTCTGTTTTTATTATTCCAGGGGAGAAGGGCATCTGTTTCTTTCTCACTACTGATGGAGCCATGCTTTGACTGTCAAGAGCAATCAGCTTTAGTGTCTGTGGCCTCCATAAGCACAGACCTGTCCCTTTCTGCAGGGATGCTAATGGATACTGTGTCCCATAGCTTTTTTACTCCTTCAAGCAATAGCTCCCTGCAAGCAATAGAAAGCAGAGATAAACAACAGAAACGTGAAAAGAAATGAGAAATAAATTGTTTATAGTAGCAGAGGGATTAGTGGGGGGCGTTCTTGAAATTACTACTTTGTGACTATTCCTCATTAAGTTTCCCTAAGTCCACATTAAATTTTCCAAAGCTAAAAAGGCAGCACATTTCAGCCACTTGTGGAGGGCTTAAATTCATACAAAATGTAGTAATTATCTTTTCACAGCATGGTGTATTGCCATCTTGTGGCTAGTTTACCTATACCATGCTGAAAATGTGAATAAGATAAGTGCAGTTTTCTTTTTGCAATCTTATGTAAGCATAACCCTTTAAGAAATGTAAGGGAGCTTGATCACAAGTGAATGAAGTATCACATAAACTGACAAAAAGCTCAGATGACCTTAGTACCATTCCATCAAACTATTTTTCCTTTATGTGACTGCTGTTTTTCTCAGCTGTAACCTGCATATTAATTGCTTCTCTTATGTCCTTCTTTCTTATCTTTTGTGTTATGTTTAATTAAATGCAGTTCAGTGACATTTTTTCTTATTTTTTCCTTTTAACACACTTTGTATTCAATTCTGAAAATAAAAACTCTTCTAATCAGATTCTGTAAAACTGCTGAAGTAAATTCAGCAGGAACTTTGATGTGATCAGTGATTAAAATAATTAGCTAAACAAGCATCAACAAATGCAAAGAGAAAAGCTGTATTGCAACAGAAGTGTATTAGTTATATGTTTATATGTACTGCTCAATAAAATGATCCTTTCCTTAAGTATATCTCTAGAATACCCATAGACAATAATAATAAACATCTGCACAGAAAATTAAATACAGTAAAAGGAAGGGATCTCTGCTCAGTAATATACCTCAGCCCAAGACATATCCTCCTGAACAGCAGTGGGCTTGGGCTGGCACTTTAATGCTTTCCTGGATTAATGCCCATAAAGAAATCTGTGTTGATTATGAAACTGTCCTGCTTTAGTGACAGTGTGAAGAATAAATGACAAAGTGACTCTTAGTGGTTTCATCATTCCTTTGATCTCACTCTCTTTCATAAAGATGTAAATCAGGTATGACAAAATCAAGAGAAAAAACAGTAGAATCAAGTGAAGTTACACTGTTAATAGATAAACATTAAAACAAGATAATCACCCTCAGTTACCATTTAACAATCTCCCGTAGAAAATCTTCTGTACTTTTCAGCCTTTCACACTTATTCTTATGTTGCCTGGATTTAAGTGCTTAATATTTAAGAAACCTGAGGTTTCTTCAGTCTGAAGAAGGTGGCATCCTCATTTGACCTGCTGCTTCCAAAGGTGGCTGAAGCAACTTCCCGGCAAGAGTTGTGAACAGTTGCATACCTTCAGAGTTTGTGTGAGGATTTCTGGAAATAAAAAATTAAAACTAACCAAAAAATGCCCCCAAGCTCCCTCTTTCCTGTGGTCTGCTCCACAGTTGTGGCCAACTGTTTCTTAGCAGAAACAAGAAGGACCAATTTTCACAGGCTTCCACATGGGAAAGAAGAAGAAACAGATGGCAGAACATGACCATGGCATCACTGCTGTTCCCCATTGGTAACTGTTCATACCAACATGTACTTCCTAGAGCAGTTCTCAGACAGGTCTGCAGCTGCAGCACACAAAGCTCACACTAAGCAAAAATCTCCAGAGAAACACTCATCTTTGCAGGAAG
Organism: Alethe castanea; assembly: GCA_024734035.1. Taxonomy (NCBI): domain Eukaryota; kingdom Metazoa; phylum Chordata; class Aves; order Passeriformes; family Muscicapidae; genus Alethe; species Alethe castanea. Next base: position 98,616,732 of record JANRGV010000051.1, on the reverse strand, counting down.
CAGAGATAAATCACTTCCTTTTTATAGTCCTCTGCCCTCCATTTTGTTTCTATGGGAGATGGGAGCAGAGAAACAATCACAATGTTCATTTGCTGGGAAGGAGAGAAAAAACATGGAACTGATTTCCAGCCATAGTTTCTCATTCAACTGTGTCACTTAAAGCAGTTTAAACAACACCAGGCCTCCTTCCTCACACCCTCTTCTTTGTCTTTGTGGTGCAATGCAAGTGGTTTTGGCCCAAACTCTAACAGACAACTGTCCTGTCTTAAAAATAACCTGCCAGAATGAACTTGGCTATTTTGTACCTGGTCCTTTATATAATTCATTGCTCACCTACATGGGCAGTAGGAGAGAGTGAAGAGGTAATGCTGCAGCAATTACCCACAGTGAGTGGGTAGCAGGTAGAACCTGCTTGCTTTCATGCTGAGTTCCTGAAATGTACATGAAGTTTCATCTATAAAGTCCTTCTTCCTTTTTCAGGAAGCATTACCATTTTCAGAAAGCATTAAGCTTTCAGAAAGCTGCCTCTTGAAGAGTTCGGGCAAATTAAGAGTGTGTACTGCAATTTGGGCAATACAGAGACAGAAAATATCTATACATAAATAGGAATTTCAAAATTGCCTTGGCACTTTTCTCTAATGGATTTGGACATCTGTTTTGAAGTGTAACTGTACTTATGTAACAATTCCCAGGGTACTAACTCTATTGCCTGAACAGAGCAAATCCAGGTCCTTCCATGCTAAAAAGTCCCACTGGATTGCCAGTTTTCCCTAGATAAGCAATTAATTCAGCAGGTAGCAGCAGAAGACACTGATGTGCCCACGCAGTGGGTTGTGTTCTACATAACCAACCTCTAAATTTCACTCTCAACACTTCAGATGATGAGAAGGGGAGGTGAAGCAGTTGGCTGGACCAAATTAACTTGTCTGTGTTCCAGGCAAACCCCTGATCGCTGGTGTTAATAAAACATGCAGCAGAACGTGGCCCTCAAATTCTAACTGCAATCTCAAGGTTTTCATATAAAGTGAACTAGAGATCATGAAAGCATTTTTTAGGAATCAGAGAATATCTGTGTTAATAGTACTGTTAAAAGCTCAAAGATGAAAACAATTATGGGCATTTACAATGCTGTACTTATATGTAACACTTTTTAGAAACAATGAAACTGATGTTAGGTGCATTATCCTGAGCAGCTGAAATGCCCTTGCAACACCTCCTAAATTCAATGGGGCATTTCTGAGCTTCGTCAAATATTACTTCAGCCATGAAAAGAAAATCCTGAAAACAGCAGAGTGTTTTATACATAAAGATTGTTGAATCAAGAGCAGAAGACAGGCGTCACAGTGTTTTGGGCTTAAGTGTGAAAATTCACTTTCTCAAGATCAAGTCTGGCAAGGTGGCTATAAAACTTTGTTGTTTCTAACAAACTCCCCTGATATCTCCAAGGAAAAGTTCTTATTTTTTCAACATTTTCTTGATGTATACTTTATGCTAAGGTTCTGCTCATAAAATGGTTGCATAACAGATGCAGATTTGCATGGTACACTGGAAGGCAAGAAGTGACAACACACTGGTTCCCACAAATGATGTTTGTCACTTTATATTCCATATCCCTCACCCCACCACTCCTGCCTAGATGATGGATAGGACTCGACTCCTGCTCCAATGATGTGTGTGATGGCTCCAGCTGCAGTGCAGAAGTAAGACTCCATGAGCACCCATCACTTTCCTTAGCTTAGGGTTGCAAAATAAAAGGTGCAACCTTACCACTATTTTACATGGCCTTGATTGTCATTCAGTGTGAGCAGAACTCCATTATAATCTATATTTACAATTATTATAATTTGGTTATGATAAACAAGGCTGCAAAATAGAAGGTTAGTTTTACATTATTCGCCTACTTCTTGAAATTACACTTACTGCTGCTGGAATTCCATGTTTACCACATCCCACAGGCTGCAAAGCCAAATCTGCCCTAGTTTGAGAGAAATTATAAATTCAAATTGGTATATGCCAGTCCTGACAACTTCACCAGGAATATAAAAGCTCATGTTGGCAGCATCACCAGGAAGAGAGGTTTTGAAAGGTTTGGAATAGAAATCAAGTGAACAGGGCTGTAGGTACTAGATAATGCAGAAAGGACACCCATCCTTCTTCTGCTGAATGTTAATTGATGGGGGGAAGCATGGGAAGGATTATAATCACTGGAAGCTGCAGATGTGATTCTGGAGAGATAAATATATTTTGATTAAATATAAGGATGCATTTTCTTTTTTTTTCGTCTTACTGTTCAACACAGAATGACCCTTTGGGTACAGTCCCAAACCCTGCAGTGCCATCAATTCAGTAGATTCAGTATGACACTTTCTAAATTACTTTATTCCCTTCAGAAGGATGCAGGCAGTAAGAACACTTTTTGACACCTTGGTGAAGTCGTGGGTATTTCTAGTCACACTGAAATGCAGCTGCTTGAGACCGTATGTCCATTTCATTTTAGCAAAACAAATTGATTTCCTGAATGCAATAAGAAGAGGTTAAGACTCAGTTCCAACTCTGCATGCTAATACCAGGCAAAGAAAAATCCATGTCTGTAGACAAAAATGTAAACAATAGAAGAATCAAGGGTGTTTTTAATCACATCACTAAGCCATCCTAATTATATCATGATAATGTAAACAACATTTATGGATTAAGCAATTCAGGACACAGATCTGAAGCCTTTCCATCTCCAGTCAGAGTCAGGGAGAAAAGTTACACTTATGATCTAACTCACCTGAAGATATCATGATCCATTGCACAGTTATCGTATTAGAAAACTGCATTTCTGCCATCAGATTTCTAGAGTTTCTTACCTTAGTTTTTAGAAGACTGCACCTTTAGGAAAGGAATAAGCCTGAGTCTGTTGTATTTACTTCAGCCTTTAAGTGTCCAGGGCTGTGCATGGTGACTGTGGGAGGAGAGAGAGGGTAAAGTCCATCCTGCAGTCCTTGGGAAGTAACCCTCCAGCTGCTCTGCAATACAGCCCCATCTGTCCCTGTTGCTCTGAGCACTTTGTGCCCCAAATGCAGCCCCTTTCAATCAAGTCCAGTGGTTTTGATATCACGCTTAAGTAGGGCTGCTAACCCAGAACACACCTCAGCTAAGATCTCTGCCTTCACAATAATGTTGAACTAAAAAGAACAATTACACCTGTTTCCCCAAGCCAAATGGCTTTTCCCATTATAGAGATCTATGTTGCCACATCTTGGTGGCCTTTCAGTGGAGTTCTTTGCCATCTCTTATGCCAAGCTAATATCTAAGGCAATCCTGTTCCCTACTCAGCTCAGACTTCCTACCCCACGGTACAAACATCCTCCATGGTGTTGAGCTCCTCCAAAGTGTTTCTTGTTGGCTATTCCTCACTCTCTTGTTGCACTTAGAAGCACAAAAACTGCCACACTGCATCAGGTTCAATGCCAGCTTAGCTCAGAATATGGACTCAACAGCACTTATTAGCCAGTATTTCAGGAAATGGAGGTATCTCATGATATAATAGAAGTACCGTGAAGAAATAAATGCAGCTTTCCAGCAACTAGCTGTTTAGGAGCTGATATTTGGGAACTTCTACTGGACTACAATGTTTAATACTCAGAAAGTTGATACTTTTTATTTCATCTAATATCTACTTTTTCATCCTTTTGGCCTTTTCTTGCAAAGAGTGCTATTACTTGATTTTGCATATTGTAAAAAATACTTCCTTTTATGGTTTTTTTAATTCACTGTTGATAATATCATTGGATATCTCCTCAACCCCAAGGACAAAATAATTACAGGTAAGAATTCCCAATTCACCTTCCCTAAACCATTTATAGTGCTATAGGCTTTTATCATATTACTTTCTCATCCATCTCTTTTTCAGACTGGAGAGCTGAAGTCTGTCTTTGCTGTTGTGTATCTTTGATCACCTTGCAGCCCTTCTCTATCTCATCTCCAGCTTTCTTATACCTGCCTTGAGGCTGCTGGGGAAGAACCATACACTCTTTCAAGCTGTGAAAGCACTGTGAATTTATGCAGTGACATAAGAACATTTTCTGGGTTTACTCCATCCCTTTCTCAATAATTCATAATTTTGTTCAATTTGTTCTTTTGACCTCCCATAAGCATGGATCAGATATTTCCAGAAACCTATTCACAGTCACTCCAAAATTTATTTCCTGGATAGTAATAGCTAATTTAGAGCCTGTTAATATGTATGAATAGTTTGAGTTATTTTTATTCCATTTGCATCACTTTGCACTTATGAGCATTAATTTTCATTTGTCATTTTATTATCTAGTTACGCAGTATTATGAGATTTCTGCTACAACTCTTTGCAGTCAGCTTTAGATTAGACTGTTCTGAATAATTTGTTATCAGCTGCAATCATCTCAATGCAGTATTTATCCCCTTTTCCAGCTTTTTCCAGTGCTCATACTTTCCATTCTCTGCACCACACGCAGATTTTTCTAGAACATGGTCATCGCCCCCTTCTCAGTCCTTTTCTAGGCTTCCTCGGAACACTATGAAAAAAAAGATGCTCCTGAGTCTCCCATTCAGTTAGCACATCTACAACAGGCTGGCTGTGTGGGATTCATCCCACCTAACTTTAGATGGTGACATCTATTTCTGAGCCAAGTTCTCTGTATAATCAAATAGAGAGGAAATAGGCAGTGCTACAGTGGAAGTGATCCAGCTCCAATGTAAATGTCTAAAATGCATCAGATGATTCATGTCCTAAAAGTGTTTATTCCTCCTCATTGACTCCAAGGGAGTCTACAGTGAGTGGAACAGATGCAGATTATCTACGTCAGAGGCAGAGGCATCATAAATTAGGTGAGAAGAATCCTGCTCTTCCCACACAGATCTCACTGGGCTGCAGCCACATAATTTTCCTGATGGAATAAAAATCCAAGAATCAGATTCCTTAAAGATCTCAAAGCTGGAATAGGGGAGGACTGGGCTGACCAGAAGTCTGCAGGGCAGCATCTTTGTGACTCCCACACAGGGAAAATGCAACTCCCTTTGCCCTGTGTGCCACATGGCAAGGGGCCCATGTGATCCAGGAGCTGCTCCAGCTGGATGCAGGCTTCCTAGAGCAGAGAGGGCAGAGCTGTGCACGGGCAAGATTTCACATGCCCTGTCCTCCTTTCCTGTATTATCCTAGCTCCACAATGCCATAATGTCACCACAGTTACTATCAGAATGCTTTGATTTTCTGCTTTTTCCTTGGAAACATGATTTGCATCCTTGCATCATTTCTGTAGCATCATGTCTTCCACAGAAAGTATAAGCTTATAATGGATATGAGTACTTTAGCTTCTCTGCCCCATCTTACTCATCACCCTTTCCATTCCAAATCATCTGTCACAACAATTAAGAGTCATGCCTGGCAGGGCATAATTCACTTACAGCTTTCAGCTTGTTCCCTCCAGAAGTTAATGGTATAAGTTACATTTCTAAAAAAGCAATGTTCCCACAGCAGTCCACTGAGGTAGCTAATACAATCCTGAGACACCTGGTAAAGTTACCTCTGAGATCTGTTTTACAGAAAATAATACAAAGGAGAAGTGCTGAACACAGGGTGTTCAAAAAATAAAATAAAATATTCTATAAAAAATCTTATTCCTTTTCCTTTATGCAATATTCACCAGGGCACAAATATCCAGGGAGAATCTTCTTCTAAAATTTTAAAATGTTACTGCAAATTAATGTGCACTGGCTAATACCCTTAAGCTACTGAACTACTCTGAAAACACAGCTTAAAAAAATACTTGTTCCTCTGTCAAAGAAATATTCACAAAACACATCCTATAAAAAGCCTTTAAAATTAGAATTATTTATTTTATCTCCAATTAGACTACAAGGCAATCTTCTGACCCTAGCTTGGATTAAATACGGTCTGAGATAAGAGCAATGAAGCAACAAGATAAAGTATTGTAGACAGACAGTACTACTGCTTGCCTTGGGAGAAACTGAAATACTGAAGATGGTAGCAACACAATCTTTATTAATTTTTATTTTATTATAATCTTCTTCACTACGGTTGAATGTGGAAGACATATGTCCTCTGCAGACAGAAACCACTGGATGTGGGATTTAGAATTCTTGCCCAGAGACTGGTGAGTAATGCCAGCCCAGGAATGGCAAAGGACAGCGGCTAATCTCCCAAAAGAAAGCTTGAACCAAGAGTGGAGACAGCAAAGAATCATTTAAGACTATTCCATGATGAAAAGGACAGAATGTCATTAATCTAATTTTTAATGTAGCATTTAACACAGACACCCTGTACATTTTTCCATGAGTAATGGGAGAAACTTTACAAAAATCAACTCCCAGAAACCATCAGAGCAATGAGATGGAAAGCACTGGAGTTCAGTGTAAAGCCCTATACCAAATGCCTGACAACTAGAACTTTAAGAAACCAAGACGGAGATGGAGGCTAAGCCAATATAATGAGGTACATAAAGAAAAATCACGTGGTTGCTGTAATAAACTGTCACTGTTTGAAGGTAAAGTTTTTCTATGCCCAGTGGTACAACATGGATATCCCAGCTGAGCGCTTACCTCTAGTCCATTTTACATTTTGTGGAGAAAAAACAGATATTCTGGGGTATAATTAATTTTTTTCTTAAATTAGACCCTTAAATTAGGGCACAGCTGTGGAAACCTCACATCCAGAATCCTATCTTGTGAGCAGGCTACCACCCCTGTATTCCTACTGCTCATTTTTATTAAGGCATTTTCTTGCTATTATTGAATGCAAACGATGTGTCTCAAGAGCCTTATTATTTATCTGCTCATTCAGAAAATCTCATTGAGCTGCATTCTTGTGTAACTGCTTAGGACCTGCACAAATGCTAATGGAGCACTCTTATGCTTGTCTGAAATTGATTCCTCTCTGTTACATAGATGAGTTTTCCATAGGGCTCCTTCTTCCCCCATAATTATTTTTATCTTAGGAAGTTAACAGACTTGCAGTTACAAACTTGAATTTTGGCATTATGTGTATTTTATATTATGATAAATACCCTCCCTCCTTAGGGGGTGTTTCAGGAGTCTGAGGCCTGGCCCTTTTGGCAGCCCACATGTGCCATGTGCCCCAGGGGCCAGGCTTCACAGTCAGTATTAACAACTTTAATTTACATAAATACAAAAAAAAAAAAAAAAACCAAAAAAAAACAAACAAAAAAAAATTAAAATTTTCCTTTCAAAGGAGACAACTGAAATCTAAATTAAAGGCATATAAGACAAGTTTTAGGAATCTTTCTTGTGAGTTTTTGAAGATTTCACTGATGCTGGTTTTTTCTTTTTTTTCCCAATCACATAGATGCTGCTTTTCAGATATTGTAATACAGTCTATAGAAGTGGCTAAAAGTTTGCTCTATTTTGCCTACCGGGAAATGCATTCATCTCATTTTAAGCACTTAATTCTTGAGTGTTCAGAATCATCAGATGGAATCTTGGAAAAGTTCTTTTTAACTACAGCAGGTCCAAATTTCACCCCAGGCTAGATTTTCAGAACAACTGCTTGTTCCTGACTCTGAGAGAGATCAGTAGAAGTCTCAAGTGCTCTGAGAAGCAAAAAATCTGGGTCTAGATACAGGAACCTCAGGCTGAGCAAAAGTAAAGTGATCTCAGTTCAAGCACTGCTTTTGAAAATGTGCTTGCACATGTAGGAATTTATCACTTTCAATGATCTACTCATGATCTGCCCACTGGGCAGCAGAGCCAAACCCGTGAGACTTCTATCACAGTTACAGCTAAGGTAAAAAGCCAAAAATGGCTTTTTTATCAATAGTGCTCTTCTTGTAATTTGAGTGCTTTGGATTGCTCATTGCAGCTTTGCCTCATGCAGGCCAGACACAGAAGGAGGCAGAGGATCTTGACAGAGATCAATAATGTAGTTCAGACAAGGCATTACGGGAGCGTCTGTCTGCTTTGGTATCTCCCTCTGCTTCTCCAGAGGGGATAATGGGCTTTGACATCTTGCCAGGCCTGCCATCCCAGAGAAGAGTTCATTGCTAGTTCAGCTCTGAGTGTCTCCTTTCTATCCACCATCAACCACAGCACTCTTAGGAAATTATTTCTGTCTGGTATTTCCATCCTGAAAAGCTACCTTACAATGCACAAAACAGTGTTCTGATTTGCACAGCTCATGGTGATCTCCCAGGAAATAACTCCTGCATTTTTCCCCTATGCATGGGGCAAACGACTAGGAAGCTTTCTACCTATTCTGAGTATAACGTGTATTTTTATTTTACTTACTCCAAATATTTTTTTTATTTTATTTTTGTGTCTCTTGGCTGTTATATATTAAGCAGCAGTCTTCTGAAACAGCTAATTCCTGGCAAAGGGAAATAAGAATTCATTGAATAAATCTCTGATTAAACAAAATGCTAAATTTTCTGTATTGTCACCTGGAAATGGTTTTCAGTGAGCTCGAGAGCAAAATAGTATCAGTAAACTTAACAATAGATGAAGAAAAAACTAAGAGGTAAAGTAAAGAACTGAGAGAGAATTTTTCTGGTGAGGCTTGCAGACATCAAATTAAATGCAAAATCAGGAAATTTTTTATCTCACAGTTTGTGCAGGTGGAAAACATTTCTGCAGCAGTACTTTAAAGGTGATGGGTAAAGAAGAGAATGAAGGCAAATTCCACAAGAACAGAAAAAGTAAATGAAGAAAAATAAGAGCAGGTTTGGACAGCTAGGTCCAGATGCCCAAATAGGTTGGAAGATGCCACTTTATCAGTGACATGCTACTGTGAAATCTTTGTTTTCTCTGCCCTCCCCAATGCTCATCACGTCTTACGTCTTGTGACCACTTCCAGCACGTCTTTGTCCTGCTGTGCCATTTTACCTTTTCCTGATATTCCTGAAAACCCTGGGAGCTTCAAATGCCCTCCCCAGGCAGGGCTGCTGCAGCACCAGCAAGACCCTGGTACACATCTGCAGCTCCCCCACCAGCCTGTTCCTCCACGCTCTGCCCCATGCTCAGAACATCCTGTGTAAGGGAGCGTGCTGCTCTGTGCTGTCATGTTTTTTCCATATTGATCCACTTCTATTTCAAGCACCCAAGAAAATTGCAAAGGGAAAAAAAATCTGCTTTTACAGTTTTCCTAGAAATCATTTTCTTCTATCTGTCCCCTGCTATGCAAGACCTTTGCTAAGTGGCTGATGTTCTTCTGAATGTGGCTTTATATTTCCTCAGTTTCTGCATAACTTTGTCAAAACTTGTGCGTGCTTCCTCCCAAAAACTTCTTGTTCTATTCTGGTTTGATACCCATCCTCCTTCATGGCATTGTGACTGAAGTGAGTTATTTAGGGCAGGGACACTGTGTTTCCATTTCCATTACAGAAAGCTTACTAAGTTCTCCATGACTATAAGATAACAAATTTCCCAGCACGTTTAGTTCTGACAAGCCTCCAGAGAGGCTGGTCACTTCAATTCCTGCAAGCCCTGCTTCTGGATGTTGTCATTCCACAAAGCATTCCTTCAAATGAGAATTTTTGTGGCTGGATGCCAGAAAATTATGCAATGTCTGTAAAATGTGAGGCACGGAATGCATTAGTACTTTGTCTGTCAGCTGAAAATTTGGGGTTTTTTCATGTTCTGGTATAAAGGTGGTTCAAAGAAATCGTGAAGCTGCCTCAAACATTCTGTTACTGTTTGTCTGTTCTGGGTTAATGCTGAAATATCTGCAGCAGAGCTGCTTCTGTTCCACCACTGTGTAGGCAAAGGATCATTGCAGGAGATGTGAAAGTGGGACACACGATCTGCAGCCCACTTAAACCCAGGAAGTTGTGCAATTAGTTTAATTCAAAGTGATAATTGACCAACTCATGACTATTCCTAGGATAAAAAGAGCAGGAAAGATGGTTTGGTGTGTCTCAGCCACTTCAGGCTTTCTGGTTATCCTCTTTATATATTTAATTAAATACATTTGAAGGACAAATCTAGGGGCTAATGAGCTTTTACAACTCCCATTGAAATTAAAAGCAGCTGCACGTGTTCCTGAGGTTTTGAAAGAAATATATTCATCTCATAAAAAATACATTAGATGACCATTAAAGTTCTAAAACATGACAATAAAAACAAATACGTTTATAATTAGTGCTGCCCCTCATTCCTTAGACACAGGCTGGCGTCTCCACTACTCAATCAATGCTTTTCCCTTACTTTGTACTTTCTTAATTTTGTCTTCATTCTTGCATTCAGAGTTCTTCTGGATGAAAAGCACTATAAATAAAGCTGCTATTACTGCTGACCGCAGCCTATGACAGCATCCCAAAGCTTCTTGTTTTTCTGGGTGTCAGACTGATTTGAAAGGAACTGGTTACATGAGTGATGAGTGCCTGTCCTCATCTGGGCAAGTTGCTCTAGAATAAATACAGGAATTTGAGACAAAGGTTTCATCCTCTCCATTTGGGGACTTGCAAATGCAGAAATATTTCATGTCAGAGGTAGATAGGGATGATGATGTCACATGGTGGGGCAAAGCCTAATGGAACATAACTGATTGCTTTGGGAGGCAAAGCTCTCATTTGTCTAGAAAGGTAGATTATAAAAAATGTTGGCAACTCACCCCTGAATATACCCTCCATTTCATGTGACTGGAATTCCAGAAAAATGTGTCATATTAAGGAAATTAAAAGTTGATGATTGTATTGACAGGAGCACAGGAAACAGATAAATAGGTTATTTTAGTGGGCATGAAGATTCATTATCTTGCAAATCTAGGCAAAGTATATAAAGTAAGTGTTGACAACACAAGTATTTTCCTATAAACAGTGGTAAATAATGCTGTAATACAGCAGTTGCACAAACTACTGTGTCTCTGCAGACTTTGAATAGACCAATAGGATAAACTTGTTTGAACAAGCAGATGTTTTATCACAGTCGTAAACACTGAGTGTGGATTTCTGGGACATGTAGACTGAGATCTTGGAAAGCATGGATGCTGTAAATTTTGTGGAAGCCCCAACATGTAAACAGCTAAATGTGCATTGCCTTGTATCAGCAAACAGGAAGTTCTGCTGCTATAGCTAAGGCAGTGAGTATTATCATTGTTTGAGATCAAGGGAGTTTCAAATGCTTGTATCTGCACATCAAAGAGACATTGTCAGATGGGATAGAGCTCAATGAAAGATTCAAGATGCAGAAAATGTATTTTCTTGTCTCTCCCAGTGTAAGTGATAAGTTCCAGTTTTGCTTGTTGTGGACCGATAAAGTGCCAACAAGGAACTGGAGCCTGAAGGAAATTGTCACTCTGTAGGATCCCCTGAATTCTTATCACAAGCATTAAAGTACTGTAGGAAAAAAGTATCCTGTAAAAAGCAGTGATGCAGGACCATAGCCATGAAAGCAAATAATTTGGAAAGGGTTTTGCTCCTTTTCTGTCAGTATCTAGGCAGTATTTTAGTCAGCTACCATGGAGCTGACACTGAGCTGCACAAGTTTTTTCCTCCTTGAATGGACAAGGCAACAAAAGTACCAAAGCTGGGCAGCTCCCAGTAATAACTATCACTAGAACAGTGGAGAAAAATGAAGATAGGAAGTTGCATTTGCAACAGTGCACTTCCATTCTTCCATCCCTGCCCTGAAATCTTCCAACAGAGGCAAAGGAGTAGGAGATAGAAACAGAGGGAGACTCTGGAGTCATACATCACAAAGGTACTTCGTAAGGATGCAAGACAGCAGGAATAAGATGAAAGAAAATAAGAAACAGGCTTAAGGATACCTCATATTCTAGAAGAGTTGTACTGTTAGGGTGATATTAGCATAGAAAGAAGAGAAACTTAAGCGGTTACAAATGTGTGACTTTGATGGAATCCATCAAACTTTCCTGTCTCCCAGCCCTGTCCATTCTTATAGGGGTCAGAAAGGAATGAGGGGCTGAGGATTGTAGCAAGACTGTTCTTGGCTACCCTGACACTTCCTCCCCTCTCCTCTCTTGGTCTCAGTTTCTTCTTGTATTTCCTCTGCCTGCCTCAGACCTCAACTTGGTGTCTCTTGCAGAGTTACATAAGTCACCCATCTGGAAGCAGCATGTTGTGCAGGCAAAGAAAGGATGCTACTGCTTTGAAATTTAGATACAGAAAAAAGAGAGTAACTCAGACACTGTGGCTGTGAAATATTGGCCGGTTTAATTATTTTTGGTACATGCATTCCCTCCATTTACTGAAGAATGACGGAAAATGTATCTACTCTTACAGCTTTACATTTACTCTGTAGGAGTAGTTTTAGCTCTGTTTTTCAGTATTAGACTTCTCTGACTAATTTTTTTCCCGCTGTCTCCTTTCACAGTAATGAGGTTCTATTTGCAATAGGTATCAACATGTTTACTGTAATTATATACATAGCAGTACAAGTAAGACATGGCTGGGAACACATACTCTGCTTTTGTTTACTGTGTTTTTTCTGTTTGTTTCTTCTGGCTCTCAAATGTGATGCTGCAGAATCTTTTCCTTCAAGTGAGAGATGTAATAAATTCTGCCCTCTTTTACTACAATCACAAGCAGGGCACCAATTTCCTTAGCTCATATTCTGCATTCTGCCTTCCCAGGTTTTATTTTGCCTCAACCCAAGCCCTGCATGGACACAATCATTTGTCCATCCAGGTGACTCCCAGAGCAGGATTGTTAAGGAAACCAAGCAATTACCCAGCAGCAAATAGAGTATCTCTGTTTTTGTCAACCCTTCTGCTTATTTCAAACACAAAGCACCTGAGGAAAGGCAAGGTGTCCATAGTGGCACGAAGGAATTTTTTTCCTGAAAGAAAGTGCTATTTCTTTCCAAACACCTGCACAACAGCCTCAAAGGAAAGTTAATGAGGACAGGCAGAGGCAGGGAGAGAGAATTGAATAGATCTTCACTACCTACATGGAGAAGTTATCTGTGCTCGTCATCCAAGTTCTTCAAGTTCACTTTCTCAAATTATGTGTTCCATACTCTTGGAAATAGCATTAGTGACTCAGATTGCTGAGGACTCTGCCTTTGCTGTTAGCTGAGTGTCTACATACTGAGATTTGTGTTTCTGGCTTTAAAATTAAATCCCACTATTGTATTTGGCACAGAGCTTGGAGAAACTTTTCCAGACAATGGCTACACAATGCAGCTGCCTGTCAGTGATAGGGTACAATTCCAGGAGAATTTCAAATCTCAACAAGCTGCAAATTCTGTTGGCATTCTTCTGGCTTTTTAGTGTGTTCTAAAAGCTGATTTATATTTTAAAAAGGATCTATCTCATTGGCATAACACTTTTGTGGTCCAAGATAGTAGCAAAGATAGAATACAGACACTATCATGGTTATAAAATACACAAACATTCATAGGAAATCTTGGTTTGGATAACAACGCATTAATGAATAAGAGAAATAACTCTCGATGGGTCACTTATCAACTCAAAAGAAAATCAAAATGTTTGGAATATAGCAAACTTCTTTCATACTTGTCATTAGTACAAGTCCCATCAAGACTGCTGAATTTATCCTGACCTCTGCTAGTAACAGAACAGATGATCAGAGTAAGACAGAATTCTTTCTCATTGTAGGGGCAGGCTCTTATAAACTAAACCTTAAGAGTCTGACAGCTGATTTCTAGACAATTACCCTGAAGACTTCCCTTTACTTCAGGAACTCAGTTCTCTGTTGCATGAAATTGAGGCAAAGCAATGATCCTCCTCTGTCCATTTTTCAAAAGCCTTGAGAAATGTTTTTGGTTGGACAAAATAGCTCCAGGGTATCCTAGGAAAATTATCTCTTTTTTTTTTTTTTCTTTTTTACTAGAGAAGTGAAACTATTCAATATTCTCCATTGTCATGTGCAAGATACATGTATAGTTCTGATCTAGGTTCATTGGAAAATACTAATACTTCAGTCTAATACTAATACTTTGAGCAATGCCTTTTCTACATTGGTCAGAGGAAAATTTTCATTTACAACTTTCAAATATATTGCCAAGGTTAATGTGATTTCATAGCCAGGAATAATTTCTTTCCAGTTCTATTTCTCCAATATTCAAATATCGAAACCAGGCAGTAAACTGAGCATGGGCAGTGATGTTCTTATCTGAAAACAAAGGCTCACCAAGTGCATCTCCAGAGTGGCAGTGGTTCTTTGCTTCACTTTTTTAAGAGTTTTGCTTAATGAGAAACCAAGCCTTCCATCAGGATGTGATTTCTACCAACATTGCAGACTACAGATTGAGGAAAGCCTGTGCCTCAACTCACCCATTCCATCCAAAGTGCCTTCTCTTCCAGTTCAGCACTCTTCCTTCTTATGACTGTCTGGTTGATACTTCCTCCTTCAAAAAAACACACTTTACCATGAAAGTTCCTGTCTTTGAAACCAAATATTTGCTGACAAATATTAACCTACAGCTGAATTATTTAATATACTTTGGTATTGATTTCTTCTTTATTCCTACTCCAGCATACACAAAGCCAGTTATTATTTACCAAGCCTACACCATCATTAAGATCAGGAGGCAATTCTTAGTTTTCTGTATTGGCTGGCAGTTGCTTTCCATGGTCCTTACCAGCCTAACAGAGAGAGAACACCATGCAGTCTGACACAGTCAGCGTAGGCAGTAGCAATAATTTTGATGCACTTGCACTGAAAACTGACATGTGCTATTCTGTAGATGCAAAAATATTCATATACTGTTTATTAAAATTCTGACCTTAGTTTCTACTTCAGATAACAGATGCAGCATGATCACACTGTGTTTTTGCCAAATACATTCTCTATATGATCTTCATTAATACTAGAGGTCCTTTCAAGCTTCTTTAAGTATGAAATTAAGAAGCACCAGTGAGAAGGAAAACATAAAATATGCCCCAAAACTGCTCAGGCATGCCAGCAAGCAGTCTATTTATCATTTTAAATTTAACTTGTTGACCCTCCTTTCAGCTATCACTTCTTTCAAGCTGTTCAAAATACAGAAGCAATGAAAGCAAATCTCCTGAGGCTGAATGTGTGCCATGAAGGAAAGAGTGTAGTCGAGGAAACAGTCCAGGAATACATGCATATATGATGTGACTGCTGCTGTCTTAGGTGAGATGGGCAGAAGTGAAATGAAATGGGAAGAAGAATTTAGAAGAATTTTTAAAAGAAGCAGTGTACCTGGAATACAAATGCTCCACTGGAATACTTGAGCTGTACAATCAGGAATCCATAGCCCAAAGGACTGGTCAGGTTTATAAGCATGCTATTTGTAAA
This sequence comes from Alethe castanea, assembly GCA_024734035.1. Taxonomy (NCBI): domain Eukaryota; kingdom Metazoa; phylum Chordata; class Aves; order Passeriformes; family Muscicapidae; genus Alethe; species Alethe castanea. Next base: position 98,601,493 of record JANRGV010000051.1, on the reverse strand, counting down.
TCATGCATCTCTCACATGCTCTCTCAAATAATGAGATTACAACTGAAATCAGAAATGCACCATGGCAGGTCTCTGATTTCTTGCTTCTGTTTATTTTCCTGTCAGTTACTACACTGAGAAATTTAAGAGCTTTCAAGAACATGCTTACCCATAAATTAATTCCAAGGCTAATTAACTCTCTCTTCACTTGATTAATGGTTTCTTGGAAGTGGTAAGAATGTAACAAATAAAAGCAAAATAGAAGCAAGCCACTGTGTCCTTGAGACAGAGATGTCTTGTGACAAACCTTCTGAGTTTTAGGAACCCACATAACAGGATAGTCAGAGAGCATCTTTCAAAACCTATTGCCAAATGTAGGCAATGACAGTGTGAAATGACTGTTTCCAGGAGATAAAACGTAGTTTTCAAGTGGTTCATTTGAGCAGAAAAGCTGTAATGTACCTTATGCTCTGTCAGGAGTTCCTAAAGCAACATATATTTAAAAGCATGGCCTCAGTGAATGCTGAGCAAAGGGGAATGGAAGCCATGCAAGCTTCCACTGTAATTTTGATTTTAAATCAAAATGTCATTCTGCTTCTTCCAAGCAGCTATGTTTTTCTTTGATGACTGATAGTATCTAACTGCAAAGACTTAAGCTATGTCCAGGAATCTTCCTTAGTACTCCCCAGCATGCTAAGGAATTTCAGTACTACAACAAACATTTTTGGGAGAGTTCCACAGATTTTTTTTTTGTTTCAATGTACAATTTCTGCCATTCTGTGTCCTTATAAACTGTCACAGATTCAAGTTAAATTTTGTCTTAAATAAAGACAAGAAATTTCTGCTAATTTTCTGAGTTGTTGTCCATTGACTGAGATCACTTCTCACTGAATCCTTCTATAATCACTATCCTCCCAAATACTGATGTCACAGTTTAACAACGTGTTTATAGCGAAAAGCATTACTTATACCCTTTTAAACTGGTGAATTTGTCAGTGAATTTCTCCACATGAAGTTTCATCTTCAAGCCAGGAAGAATAAAGATATTGGATCTGCAGTAAGAGGACACTGGGGTTTAAATTTACAGCCCATGCAGTCACTGTAACTCAGTCATCATTGCTGAGCAAAGAGCAGTGATTGATTTGGAACTGGCTGTGAGGCTCCTGTGCAAAGTCCCTGGCATCACTAAAGTGTCTTCTGTGCTCTATTTAATGGTATCAAACATTAAAGAAAACATTGAAACAGGGAGAAATTACCAATATCCTGGTAATGTTGAGAGGCAGCTCATTATCCACTACCAGAGCTCCAGCAGGATTGCTGCCTGGAGACAAGTTTCACTCCACATGCAACACAGAGCATTAGCTCACACTTACTGCATGAAGATCCCTGTACCCCAGAGCCCCAGAGAAGATTGCAGGACTGTAAAGACCACACTAAATGTTACATAAAGTTCCCTCAGAGAAACTGCCAGCCTCTTGCACCTGCCTCCTGAAGGGGATGTGTAAGCAAGCAGCCTTGGTGGGGTGGAAAGCTTCATGCCAGGCAGCAGAGATGGAAGTTCCCCACAGCTGAGCACTGGCAGCTCCCAGGAGCAGCTCTGGGGCCCAGGAGGGTGCACAGGGAGAGGCCATGGGCCAGGGACACAGATAGAGGCCAAAGACCAGCATCAGCAAGACTGTGGGTGGAAGAACAGATGCCAACCCCTGCCAATAGAAGAGGTCCCTGGGGTTTGCCAAGGAAAGGGTGGGAGGTGATGCACTGGCATCTCCCTCCAGTTAATTTTGCTCTGTGCACTCAAATATCAACATCAATACATGGCAAAAATGACAATTTGGAGAAGTTGTTTAATGTGGTTCTCACAGTTGGCTTTGGGTGTTGTGCAGTTTTGTTGGTGGTGGTTTGGTTTTGATTTTTTTTCCAGCAACATGATTTCACAACAAGAAATTAGAACTCCAGAGTAAGAAGTACAAGAAATGTTACTGAAACCAGATGAAGTATTTGAGTTCAGTTCAATTACCCAGATATCTATAATCTCTATTCTTTTTACTGGAGTGTTTAGGAGGTCCACAGAGAGTATACAAATTTCAATGAGTCAGAAGATAATTGGAGTATCCAAGTGCTTCATATGTCTTTAGTTAACAGCACAAGCAACTCATATCTTGCTCTCCTACAAAGTGTAATATCCTGCATGAAAATTCAACAAGTTTTAAAACTTTGATCTCCAAGTTGTTCAGATAATCCAGAAAATTACTCAGAAGGGAAGTAGGTGCTTGCTATACTGAAATTCTAATTGCATCTATGTTCACTGATGCCTGTTTTTAAAACATTTCCTGAAAAACCAAGCTGCTGTCAGCAATTAGTGTATGGCCAGCTTAAAATAACAGCAGTCCAAAGACAAAAATTTGTGTGTGTAAAGATTGTGCTGCTATTGTAAAGAGAATAAGTTCAGCAAATGGCAAATTGGAAGGGGCTGAAGATGAAGAATTAGGAAAAACTGAAGATGAAAATTCAAAAAAAAACCTGATCAATTCTTGTTTAGTAATAATTTTGAGCAAGACAAAATACTCTACTGCTGTGGATGTTAATTACTGTTAATAGTAGCTGTGGTGACTAAAGAAAAAAAAACATTAAACCAAACAAAAAAACCCCAAACAAATAAATCAAACTTCCAATATTTCCAGTGTTTTGCAGTAAAACAAGGGAGGATGGAAATAAGCAAGCCAAAATCCTGTTTTACTATAATATTTGTTTTGTGATATCACTTGTTCAAAGTTACAGTGAAAAAATTAGGTTTTCCTCTGGCCCAATCAAGCTCTTTTCAGCCTTCCCTCCCTGCCTCCACCACCATACCCAAGAGTGACACCCAGTGACCCACCCACTTGGAGCTGTAAAACCAGAGCATCATACCTATTTACCAGATGTGTCATCTCCAGCGTTTCCAAATGGCCTCAATCCTCCTGTGAGCAAGGTTTTGGAGTCTGTGCTCAGTATGATGCTGCAGTGACTACAGGGAAGCCTCTTCAGAACATATGATGTATTTGTCCCTGGCAACACAGTGCAGAGCAAAAACATTGAAATAATAAAACTTCTGCACTTATGACACCCAGCTCCAGATTTTTCTCTTGTTCTGACTAACTGGATATTTAAAACTGCATTTTAAGATTTACTTTCCTGTCCATCAGAAGTTTCTGAGAGACAGACTATGTCATTTTCAAGGCAGGCTGAACATCAGATCATCTATGCATGTCAGGACTTCTTTGTTACACCTGGATGTCTTCGCTGGTAAGAATCTGAGTTACTGCATGTAATGAAGTTAATTAAAAAGTATTGACAGTGTAGATTACACAGCACATATTACCAATATTCGTTAAACATCAAGCAATTGAACTAGAGCTGTTGCCACATTTCTGGATAGGCAGTAAGAGCCCCTGGAAGATTTAACTCTGCAGCTCTATAGCAATCACCGAGCCCATGACCTTTTAGAAGGTGTCTAAGAGATCAAATTTGTCAATTATAATCTATGTATAAAAACAGGGTTAGTAGAGTATTCTGATAAATTGAAATCTCCAGGTTTTTCACATTTATATGTAACAATGTTCCAGTATTAAAAAAATAACCAAACCAAACAACAACACCCAGCCAATTTGTCACCTTAATGTCATGTTTCAAGTAATAGATAATGCCATGATTATTTTGTAGATCTCTTCTCTTTCCTGGTTCCCTTTGTTCAAAGACATTAGTATAAAAAAAGATATTCCTTCTGCTAATAGTTTTTTGTTTTGTGGATTTTGGAGATATATCAGGAGAGTCACAGTTTGCTCAAAATTTCCCTGCAATTTTGCATTTTACATAACGCATAATAAGACAGGTCCACGAAGAGAAGTTACCCAGCAGATTTTGCATGTACAGTAGGCTTTCCTCCAGGAAGCCTCAATATTTGAAGCAGTTGCAACACCTATAAGTCAGCTAATGATCTTGATTTAACAAAAGCATAGCAAGTCCATCAGAACTCCTAAACATTTTTTTTTCCTCTTTTTCTTGATAATTCTTTCAAAGTTGCCTGAAGATGTAATCCTGTTCTGTTGAGGCAGTTCCATTCTGACACAAGAGCAGGTTTATCCCCTGCACTGTAGAAGTGATTGAATAAGTGGGAGAGGGCAGGAAATGAAGCTGCTCTCAGTCACTGCACATGTCCAGGGAGTGCGTGGCTGTTACTCACACAGGTATGAATAACGCAGCGCGATGCCTGTGCCAGTCCGCATCAGCCCAGCGTGTTCCACAGGCACTCCTGGCCGTGGAAACAGAAACAGGCTGTGACTCAGAGAAAAAGCTGAGTCAGAATGAATATGTGAAGTGAGTAGAAAGGAATGATCAGAGCCATTAACTTTGCCTGTGAAAGGTAGTAAGGCAAGACCAGTCAAAGAACTGCAGCAAGTGGAGCACCCAAAGGGCAACTCAGTAAAATTGCCAAGGTATGTTGACAGCTGAAATGACAGGTATTTCTATTCTCCCCAGCAGTTACATCTGCAGGTCACAGAAGCTCAAGTGGTACTTTATGTAAATCTTTTGCTCACATTATTTCCCACTGCCCTTGTTTTCATTACCTAAAACCTGTTTGTACTGTGATTAAATAAGGTAAAATATACATTCTTCCCATGGCAAGGTAAAAAGTCTATAGGAGGGCTCCCACAGACTGTGTGTATGAAGGAGATGCAGACACTTGACTTCTTGATATGTGATTTATTTCACAGACCTTGAAAGAGCTGGAATACTGCAATTTAAAATGCAACAGGGAAATTATGCCAGAGAAGATTTCTGTAAGAAAATGGGACCAAAGAAAAATCAGATTTTCTTATGAAGATATCCATGATTTTCTGTTTTATATAGTTGACAGATAGCATGAACCTAGTGTATATAGAGATATTTAGTGTTGCAGCTCTGATTTAATTAAGCTTATGTTCAGGGACAGAGAAATGTTTACAAGATATCAGTTTATCATATCATACTTCATTCAGTGTCTTGGGTTTCAGTCAATAATTCTGTTAAAAAACAGTTGTCTTCTCAAGATGAATTTGAGAATAATTTCTTGAAATAGAAATCAAATTGACCAAAAATAATTTACAAGTCCTAAAATAAGATAATCTGTATTGTGCACACATACTTCTGAGCTTCAATAAGCCAGTATGACAAGGGAAAAAAAAGATACCTTATCATGATCATATAGAATTCATATAGATTTTTTTATTTAAAAAAATATAAGTTTGGAAGACATTATAAAACAGAACAGTTCAGGTGAATTGGTTAAAGAGGCTCTCTTACTGAAAAGGCACAATTTGCAAAGACAGGCAACCTATTAGGCCAATTTACATCACTGAGAAAACAAGCTTTCAGGTACATAAATACTTGTACAGGTCTGAAAAAATTGAAGCATTTTGCAAAGGTAAACAAATATAGAAGTTTCTGAGTTTAAATTGACTTCTGAGTAGTAAGATATGACAGAAAAAGTTGCAGGCAGCAAAGGTAGGAAGTGATTGTGAAGACAGATGGTGATTATCTCCTATGGGTCAGAAAGCAAAAAATAATCACAACTGGCTGAATATGTTTAGCTCATCCTGACAATTAGTACTTTACAAGGGAAGGCATTAGCATTGATTGCTTTCAAATATATCCTTCATAAGGAGGAAAATGCTATCAAGTTCTAACACAAAGCCTGGGTTCATACTGGTTAACTCACCCAGGAAAGATGAGTGAATTTTTTATTAACTTCTGAACCTGACCACTCAAAGTAAAATATTTTCAGCTTACTAGTGAAATCAGCCCCAGCTCACACTTGTGTTATTCCACAGTTATGACAAAATAGAATAATGTCTTGCAGAAGTGTACATCTCTAAGAATAAGAACAGTCCTATTGATATCACTGGATGAAATATTTGTTTAGCATGTGCTGAAGTATTGTGAATTTTGAAGAATCTGTGAAAACTAAGAGCATTTTTTTACTTCAGAAAATTCAGGAACATTTGAGAGTTAATTTTAAATCAAAGAAGTACATTAGAAGCTAAAAGGCTATGATTGTCATCAAAACTGTAATCAAAAATTTTCTGTTGATATCACAGGCCCTCTCTAACTGAATTGACAATAATTGAAAAGCTTGTTGACATCAAAAGAAACCCCATGGACCACATTGACAAGAATCCTCTGTCTGATCTTAAAGCAGCTCTTTGGAGTGATTTATGGAAGGTGAGAATGGTGGTCTGTGGACAAATCTGAACACCCTCCAGTCTAGACACAGCAATTTCAGACTGGGGATCCTTCTGTGCTCTCCACCACAGGAAACCCAGCAGCCACTCCAAGGCAGGGAGTCAGGCAGAGATCTGCTGCACAAGGGCTTTGGGTCTGGCTGCTCTGCACTGCTGAGTGTGTCCTGATCCACACAGAAACCAGCCAGCTCCCAGAAGAAGCTCTGCAACAGCTCCTCAGTCAAAAACAACAACAATAATCAAAACATATTAAACCTTTTCAAATGCCAGCCCATTCTACAGTTTATGGTGTTTGCCATAGCATATGAAGCTCCATATGTTGTTTTTTGTACCGTCAGCTTTGAATTTGTCACTTCTTCATGCACCAAGTCTCTTTTCTTCTGTGTTTGGATTTTGTAGTATCAACCATATCTGAGATTTTCTCTGTCTGCTGCCTCACTTAGGAACAGTGCTGTGCAACATGAACCTTTGCCCAACACGGTCCAGGGCTCTAACCACCTTCTCTGAGATCCTTGTAGAGGCACAGTGACTGTCACCTGTAATCTTATTCTGAACCAGGTACATTTTCTTTAGTGGTAGTTTATAATATTTATACACCAAAACCACCAGTATCACCCATAGTCAGAAACAATGCCATTGATACCCCTTTTGGTCCATTTCTCCATTCAGATAGCTTTTTCTTTTCTGATCCCAGGTATACTTCAGAGAGTCTAAGCATCAGAAGTTTTACTTCAACCATTTTTTTCAACCATTTCTTTTTCTAATAGCACAGCTGCCTTTGGTATGAGAACTCAGCTAATACCATATGACTTTTCTGAAAGCATCTTCAAGATAACTCATTCAAAAAACTTACTCTAAAAAAGATACCTTCAGACTTGTCCTAAGTTTGGGGGTTCTTTAGTCTCTTGGTCTTACGAAATCTAGTCATGAAATTGTATTTTCAGACTTATGTGAATTTTTTGTCATATTCTAAAATCCAAGAGAAAAGAAGCCATTAAACAGGAAATTAATCTTTTCTTTTTCATCAAAAAAGAAAAAATCTGAGTGTCTTTTTTGTGTATTATTGTCAAGCAAAACACAAAGTCTAAAATTAAATTGAACTAAATAGCCTCACAAAATTATTTAGAAGTGGGATGTTCCTTTGTCATCATTGTCTCCAGAGTCTTTGTGAGTCTATCAGCTAATTCTACATATGGTATGTTGTAAATAAAGTATCACACAAATGCTTTTCTTCCTGTAGCAGAACTGAGTGATTAATGCCACTCTGCTGTGCTCTTCACCCTTCACTTCAATGAGTCATGCAGTCTGGATAATAGTGGACCCTCATCCTTTTTAGTTAGGGTTTTTTGAATACTTGTTAATTTTTCAGAGCCACTACAATCAGGATGTTATCTATTAAAGGAGGCATGCAAGATTACAGCTTTTGACACTCTCCCACCTTAAAAATAAATTCAGCAATTATGATAAGATGAAATCATCTCCTGTTTTTCTGAGAAACTGGAAAAAACTTTGGGTTTTTTTTAAGGAAAAAAACAAACTGGTCTCAAAATTACTCCATTAGGATTTTTGGGACAGAGTAACCAACAGAAGAATTCTACTGGCTCCTTCTCAGCCCAGGAGCCAAATGCTCTGGATCTGGGGCAAAAAGGAGCATGCACTGGCAAGAGACAGCCATTAGTGTGCCCTGAGTGTCAAAGCACCTTCCCCAGTCTTCCCCCACACACAGTGGAAGCTTTTACAGACAAGTAAGTCTCCCTTTCCCTGCACCTGCCTTAGCCAGGCACTTGCCAGGGCAGCCTCCCCTAGGATTTGATTCACACAGGTGCTTGACTGCACTCAGGACTAAGGGTGAGAGGGCTGATAAAGACATTTGACATTTCATTGTTCTAGAATAAAAAAGAGCCAGAAAACAAAAGCTAGTCAGCTACACTGGGCCTTTTGCACTTCTGCAAATCCCATCAACTGCCAAATTGAGGTGCTAGCCTGGGGCAAAGCAGAAAGCATGTGTAGCCTCATCCCAAACCTTCATGGAAATTCAGACCCTGGAAGCATAAACACCATGCTTTGCTTTCTTTTGTAATCTGTGTATTTAATATCTAACACCTTCCAAGCACACACTCTCCAAATACAGATCTAACCACTAACAACAAACAAAATATACCTCTTCCTGTATAGGCCTCCTTCTGCTTCATGTCATAGGGAAAAAGGGACCAAACCAAGTCTCACTGTGACTTCACTTGCCATGATTGCCAAGTTTGGTATTTATCAAATGCAGGTGTCTCTCTCTACACAATCTGAAGTGTTTCTAGACCACAATTTCATTTACTCTGATTAATGTGAATCACAGAGTATCCACTGCTTCTCAAAGGTCTTCATAAGATGCACTAGTCTGAAATGCAAATATCTAATCTTGGAATCTCACTCAAACTGTCCTCTCCCTACCTCAGGGTTTCCACACAGCTCCCTGTCCAAAAATGAGGCAGCTTAGTCAGCCAGATGAGTGACAGTCATAGCATAGCCATCAACAGGCAAACTTAGCAAGTTATCCAAATAAACTTAGAGCAGAGCTCTGGTAGAAATTTGATACCCTTTTTTTGATACAAATATTTGAGAGTATCAAATGTAAGAGGTCTTGCTTGAAACTTTTTATAGAGTGAAACACTTATTTCTTACAGAACTTTTCCATTGAGAAAGAGAAAAGTTTTCTTTTTCATGTCTACTGAAATGGTAGCTTGCACCACTGTAGAATATGTTTCTGAAATCCACTGCTATTAATTGTTCATTGAGAGAAACTTAGAATTATTGTTTGTAAAGATACTGCACAGACTTGTAAAATTACATTCCATTTTTCTGTTTCATATTCAAATTTAGAAAGAAGATCGGCCCATCAACTGACCATGTGTTTTGAAGAATTCTCAGAAGAGGCATTTTCCAGTACACAGATGAGGAGATTTTAGCAAACATTTGATCTAGCTGCAAAGCTGGTCAGCACAGATACACACTGAAAAAAATGAAACATTAGCCAGCTGCTTCAGTTTAGCACACGGATTTTGAAAGCCAAGCATTCAAAAACCTGAAAACATACCTAGAAAAACTTAAAAGAGTCCATAGCAGTCCACAGACTGCACAGGCTTCTTATTAGAAAGTCCCTACACAGGCTTCCTTTCATCCTGAACTCTGATTTTCACCTAAAATGTGAAACTGCTCGATTTTACCAGGAGATGGACATGGGTGGTTTTAATGAATGTTATACATATATATATATATATAAAAAATGAAAGTGTATTTCTACATGCTGTAATAAGGCATAAGAGATAGATTTATCTCAAACTAACATAAACAGAGATAGCTCTGGTGGTGTAGGTTGTGCCTGTGTTGTGCTTGAGTGTGGACACTGCTGAAGGCTCATGGAAAAATCCAACTCAGATTTTTCCCAGGCTGTTGGCTTTCTCAGCTCCAGCTCAGATCTTTCCCAGGCTGGGGACTTTTCTCAGAGATAAACAAGAGAAGGAAGAATGAATAATACAGATTAACACCTGGTGTTGATCACAGAGCCGTGCGTGTGCTACGTGATGTTTTGCAGAAAGCATGTTTTCAAAGAGGTGTGGCCTTCTTGGACCAATGAGCCTTTTCTATTCTGTATGGCACGATCTATCCTATATAAGTGTGGTGGCCTTTCAATAAACCTCTTCTTCTTCTGCCTTGAAGAAGTCATGTGTGTGCTGTATTATTCGCTGTTCCTAGTCTAACAATGACATGTAGTTTGCTGGATTTTGGCTGCATAGGTAAGGTTTAAAGGATGATAGATGACCTGGATAGCTGGACTCACACATGTTGAATGTACCTACAACCTCTGCATTGATTAGGCATGAATCAGCTTCAGTCTTGGAACCATGGAGCCAAAAAGATGAGCTGGTTGAACAAAGGGTTTTGGCTAGAACTCAGGGAAGAAGAGAGTTTGTCACATTTGGAAGAAGGGACAGACAATTCAGGGGGGGAAAAAGCATGTTGTGATATTACACGAAGTAAATTAGAAGGGCCAAAGCCCTGCCAGAACTTAATCTTGCTGCTGCTGTAAAAGATAACAAAAAAAAGTTTTCATAGAGTAGCAACAAAAGGAGAATTGAGGGAAATCTCCATCCTTTACTAAATGTAGGAGGATTCCTAAAGTGGCAAAAGAAAAGGCAAAAGAAAAGAAAAGGAAAGGCTGATGTACTTAATGCCTTCTCTGCTGGTCCTTAAGTAAGACCAGTTATCCTCAGACTCCAGCTGTGAAAGGGAACACAAATGCCAGTCCTAAATACTCAGGCCTTTCACAAAAACCCTGCACCAAACTTAATGGCCTCTGCTGTGCCAGAAAGTCTCTCTGTGAATTCTGACCACTCCTCTGGAATCAATTTCTGGTAGGGACACTGCTGAGTTACTTCTCATCGGTTAAGGCAGGTGTAACAGCCTTTCTACTCAGCTCAGCACATGTGGAAAGAAACTTGAATGTGTCCTTTTTCCAAATGAATTTCAGAGGCCCAATGTTCAGTGTTGTCTGAGAAACGAGTAGGTGATTTTGAGCCTTACTATTGAAAATTCTTCTAACTCCATTTCACACACCTCACCCTCCCCATGTCTCACTGAGTGCACGTACAGGACATGCAGAGCTGCTCCTCCTGTGATCTTTGCAAAGTTTGTTTACCAGCCACTAAAAGTAGGCTATGTAAATGACTCAGGAATTAGGATTTTTACAGGACTGACAGCTGACATCATGAATTACTGCATAAATGAGTTCCACTTCGACAGGAATTCACAAAGGAGACTCATGCAGTGATTAGTGTTGCCTTCAGCAAGGCCAATATAAATGCTACATAAATGCCTGAGACAAGCCAAACTAATCATTGTTCATAGATGTCAGAAGTCTAAATGCAATGCTGGAAATGACAAAAAAGTGCTTTCTTTACTGCAAACAAGGAAAACACATTTTATAGCTCTTGTTTAGACTCAGAGACCTTAGGTTTTGTTTCCAGGGGAGGTCAAATAATATAGTTCACGTCCTAAAAGCAGAAGGAGTAATGTCTTTAATAATCAAATACAAATGTCAAATTGGATTAAAAAATAGTATTGCAATTGTAAGATGAAAAGTAGGACATCCCACTAGATATCCAGAAGCTCCAAAAACATGTGTGGATACTGAAGGTCAGGTGTTTTCAATTACCAACAGGCTTCTAATATTCTTCAGTTTTATCAATCAACATCTCTTAAAGCATAGATAAAGGCAGTTTTGTGCAGGTTCATTTTAAATAAAAAAAAAAAGTAATGTTTGGGAAAATCAATAAACTTTTACCTAGTTATGACAGTCAAAATATTTACTGTCAGGTTAAACCTTTAGATATCTGCATGGAGTCATCATAAAAGCTGAGGTCCATTGTCCACTCATACAGGTAGGTAAAAAATGCTGTCCTTACAAGTCATTGCAAATTCCACTTTAAATATTTCAAAATTATTTAATCACTTACATTCAGTCATAATACAATCTCACCCCTCAAAAAGTGGCCCTGATTCCCTGACTCTAAAAAGAAACTGTTCAGAATTTCACTTGCTGGTTTAGAAAGCAGCAAGATACTAAACTTCTGACATGATATTTGTGCAAAACCCAGCTGTTCTGCTGCAATAGTTTACAAACCAACCTATTTTGCATTGATTTTTTCTATTGCTCTCACATGATTTCTTAATTCACAAAGGACTCTCAATTTTTGAGTATGTGAGTGCTGCTGTTGCTAAGGCTAATAAACAGAAATTGATTCCAGAAAGGTTCGTAAAATCGAAAAATACAGATAGAGAATAAACCACAATAAGCTATTTTTTTTAAGGGAAACAGGAGATAAATGGTGGCTGAACTACTCTGCCCTTCCAAACCCACTTTCAAAAGTCCAGTGAAAAGACAAACCCTCCAGGAATGTTTTTGAACGGCTATATTTGAATATTGTCTCACTGCATTCATGCCTGCGGCAGGAAAATGAGACCAAATGAGATGGCAGTGATTGGTTTTATTGGCAGTGAGGTGTTACACTCTTCCATGTAACATGTGTACCATTTTCAACTTATTTCATTATCATAAACAAAAATACTTCAATTTGCAGGATACAAGTTCCCTAAGTGCAAGCAGAAGTAAAGACTAAGAGGGCAGTTTACAGGGTAGAAAGCTCACAGCTCGAAGACCATATAGCCAATTGTTATAACAATTAATTTGTCCTCTCTTTATTCCACATACATAAAAAAGAACTGCTCTTAATCCACCTGACCTTGCATATTACCCCACTAAGTCCCAAACAGCTTTTCTTGCTGGAAGTTCAGTGCCTCAAGGTGTGGTATTCATGACAGTGAAAAGGAAGGATAGTCTGGCAATGGAAACCCTTTAGAAAGGTAGAGCAGTTGAAAATGGCAAAATCTGCCTATTTCCTCTGCCTGCGTCTGATCCTAGCCTCAAATAATCCAGTGGGAGAAGAAATTGGACTAATTTAATTAAATACAGCAATTATTGCACTTAATTACACTGCAGAGTATGGTTGTTTGGAGACTGTTTTCTGAAATTTAAAATTCCACAAAAGTCTAAAGGAAAAGCTCCGTTAAAGCTGTCCATGGAATTATTTATATGTGGAATTAAAATGGCAGTTCTGCATCTGTTAACTCATGACAGCAACTAGATTTTGAGTCAGCACAAATCAGCAACAATTCTGGGTATGTGTGGTAACAGGAACTCAGAACTCTTTGGGAGGAAAATAATAGTTCTCTTCATATAATGTTTTAAGAAATTATGTGTAGAAACAAGCACTTCAGGGGTGAAATTTCAGAAAACAAACTCAGGATGGAACAACAACAGAATGGAGAATTTCATTCAGCCAAGGCTGGAACTCAAGCCCTACATTGTATGAGGATTCAGGAGAAAGTAGCTGAGCTACAAAACTGACCAAAACTTTCCTGGAGCTGGCAAATTGTATGAAATTTGGATGACGTGCCCCAGAGGGTCAGTATGTAAAAGTAGAGCTGAAATGAAGAGCTGAGGAATTCCTAAATGCAATTATACTCTCTCTTTTGCTTATCTCTGGAACTGAATTTGATGAACAGGAAAGCATTTGAAGCACAGCTTGCTTTGCATTGTTATTAGTGACCAAAACTGAAGTAAATTCCAAGAAAATCACAGTGTGGAAAAGAGGGTTAAAACAAAAACAAAGTCAATGGAATTTGAAGCACTCCTGATTTCCAAATGCTTCTATTGTCACTGTATTTTATTAGCATGTTCCCCATCTGGTTAAAAGAATATTCCATGGAAATGGGCTCTTGATCCAAAAACATGACATTGTTTCTATTCTTTTACATTTGCTTTCTATTTCTAACTGCTCAAAACATTTGAATGCAACAAGAAAAATGTACCTAAATCACACTTGCACACCAGGGAGATTGTCTGATAAGGGAATCAGGGTAGGGAAGATATCACTGGCAGTTCTTCTCCCAGCACTCTCAACATTGGCAGGTGTAAAGCACAGCCCTGACAGACTCTGAAGTGCTTCTCCACTGGTGGGACAATCACTGTGTTGAAAGTTATAAACAGTAAAAGGCAGGGTAACCTGTAGGCTCAGTGTTCACTTGGATCTCAGCTGTGCTTCCTGAACATAGGAACGAGCAATTCTGATCCCTGGTGCTCCATTAGCTCGAGAGTTTGGCACAAGGATTTTAAAATGGTTCCCCACCATGGATTCTATTTAAAAAGTAAAGCAGTGTAGCAAACAACAAGGTGCCTCATTAGTTCTGCAGAGATGCTCAGCAGGGGAGACACTTCCCTGCTCTAGAATAGCAGGAATTGGAGCATACCAGAAAAAAAGGGGCTTTCTCTTTAAACAAAACCCAAGTGCTTCCTTTCCATCACTACCATTTGTCATTTCAGATCTCTTTGCTCCTCTCAGGAGATGTCCTTCCACTTCCCTAATCTTCTTAACTATCTTTTGAAAATGTGATAGAGAGAATGAATAATTTTGTTTAATCTTTAGCTTTAAAATGACCAGACATCCAGGGAGAGCCGACATAGCCCTGCTCTTACACCACAGTAAATTCAGCACAAAGTTACTGAGTAAAAAGGGATATATTTATATAAATATATATGCAAAATATTTTATATATAC
>JANRGV010000051.1:98520840-98586992 GCA_024734035.1 Alethe castanea | reverse complement strand
TTTTTTTTCTGGGTTTTTTTTTTTTTTTTTTTTGGGTTGGCGTGTTTGTTTTCCAAAAAGCGAGACAGTAATGGGTGTCTTCAACTCCCAGAAAATTGGCCAGGGAGATGGAAGAGCCTCAGATTCAGGCAAGGCTCCCAGTTTTGCAAGAAGCCCACGATTCTGGGCAGCTTGGCAATTTGGAGAGCCAGAGCATCAACCTCATTTCAGCTCCATGGCAGGGAGCCAAACAATCCCAAAAGTCATGGCTTGAGTGAGGAGCTGAGTCCCCATCAGGAGCATATGCAGGAGTGTGCTCCTGGATTTGTCAGAAAAAATGAGTAGCAGCCTTTAAGAGCAAATTAAATGAGATCCCAAGCTCCCAAGCAGCTTGCTGGATGGGAAGCCGAGTGTATTTCCAGCAAAAGCTGCCTGAGTTTGGGAAGAATTCATCACAACAAATATGTGTTTCTACAATCTCTTTTGATATCAGCAAATTAGTGTTGTTTCACTGGAAAATTGCCATCCAGCTGTAATGGTATTAACCCTTGATTTACCCAGTGTCTTGGACATTTTTCCAAATTCACTCTTCTGCTATGAACACCACTTAACAAGGAATAAATTACACTATGAAAGGGTAATATATAACATACTGCCTTACCATGGATTTAATGTATTGCTTTAACGAAAATGCACTCTTCTTCTCCCTCCTGTCTCCTTTAGTGTTTGTGGTTCTGGAGCAGGAATCATGAACTTGTCACTGCTGACAGCAGCGCATGGTTGTGGCTTTGGGTGACACAGCAAAACCTCGTGTTTATTGTGCAAAACTCACCCTTTCTGCCAGTCCCACTTTCTGGTATTTCACAGCACAGGGTCTGCTTTGATGGGCTGGGCTGGCTGAAAATCCCTCTGCCCACACAGGGAGCTGCTGGCCAGGGACAGGGATGTGGGGGAATGAGGAATGCAGAGATGCTTCCTCTGCAGGAGCAGTGGTTTGGGCTGCTTGCAATGACCTGAGATGACTCCAAACCCACAGGAGTTTAACCAGGGGCTTAGTCAGGGGCTAAGGATGACCCAAAGCCAGGTTCTGTGAAGTGAAACCTCTGTGTGTGTCTCTCCTGCTGTTTGGTGGTCGCAGCCTTGTGCACAGATTCCCAGATTAGCTTTAAACTTGGTTACCCGTGGCAGCAAAGAGATGTGCAAAAGCTAATTCATCCTGCAGAAGGAAACCATCACCTGCCCCTCAGCTTAAATCCTCTTGGACAATCAGCAGGGACAAAGCAAAGGAATTAAGAAGGAACTCTGCTGCCATACCTGCAAAGCCATTAATTCCTAAGTGGTTTCGCATATAGACACCTTCTTTCATTTCCTCTATACCAAATGTTATTGATTTTTGCTGTTGCAGCAGTGCCTTAAAGACCTGACCAGGGCCTCTAGGTATAGATGTAACATTTTTATAGGGCTGCAAGGCAGAGATAATCCATGCCCTAGGCAGCTATCAAGTCAAAAAGCAACAGGATGTTAAAAATATATGGGGAGAAAAAGGGAGTGATGAGATAGGTAAACCTGCACACAAACCAGGCAAGAATAACACTGAAACAGAAAGATGAAGTCACTAATTCTCTCACACCACATGTGAAAATTAATTAATGTTAATCACTGCAGTATTATGGGATAAAGCAGTGATTTTAGTGCTTAGGATGTGAATATTTCATTAACAAAAGGCTGGCTTGTTCTTGCATCGGGCGTACAACAGGCAGCTGTAGGCTCACCACAAATCATCTTGTTAATGTATCCACACTGGTGTGTTTGCATCATGTTTTGGGATATTCATTAGCTCAGGCAAGGTAGCAGGGATAGCATTTGCAATGCTGCTGGAAGTATCTAAAACAAAAAGCAGGAGGTCACATTTTATCCTGCACTGCAGAAATTGTTAAGAGCTGAAAGGACTGCTAGAGTGAAGCTCTGAAGAGCAAGGCAGTGGAATTTATCAGGGTTAATTCCAGCTAACAATATTGTTTTGATAACCACTCCATGTGGCATGTTTATACAAGCCTCCCAGGTCAGATCCACTCCTCCTGGAAATCCCTGTTCCAGTTGTCTTTGCTCAGCAGCAAAGAGAGATCTGCACCCTTTAAACTTCTGTTCTCACTCTGCCTTAGAGCATCTCGATTTTAATGTTTGGATCTCATTTGTTCAATTAGTGTAACTGTATGTGAATATTTCTTCTTTGTCCTCCTGCAGTGCTCAGCCATGGAGGGGTCAAGGCAATCAGTGAGCTGGATCAGGGGTGGCATCCTCCTGTCTTGGAGTGCCATCCCAGAAAAATGCTACCAAGAGTGATAAGAGCCCGTAACTAAGCCTCAGTTATCGCTCCTGTGCCTGCTGTGAGCATTATCTTTGCATCTCTGTTTCATGCACAGGTTATCTGTGGATTTAGGATATGCAGAGACTAGATCAGGATCTGCAGATCTGCTGCATCTTTATATTTTAGGGTGGAACATCTCAGTGTTCACTGATTCAATGTGTTCATGGAATAAATATCTTCTTTTTATTTCTTTAAAAATCATACCTTCCCATTCTTCTGTCTCACTTAATACAAAGACTCGTCTTCCAGTTTTCATGCATGCTGTTTTCCACACTCCCATAGCAAAAGAAAGAATTTCTTATAAAAGTTGCAAAAAAACCCCCTTGCTATAATAAATAAAGAAAGGTATATACTTGAATGATGACATTTATGCAGTGCTTATGTGAAGTGTAGTAGAAAGGAAGCCAATCATTTTCTAGTCATTATTGTTTGAAATACCATCATGTGTGTGTAAACACAGCCCTGTTTATAAAAACAATTCAATAAAAGTACTCACATATGCTGTAGTTCCTGATAAAATTACGTGTTTATGCTACACAGTAGATTGGCTGAATGCATGTTGGAAATTACAGCACTTTAACTGCAGGTTAAAATGTGTTATTGAAAAGTTTATTTTATGTTTTGCACATAAAAGAGCCGAATTATAACAGTAGCACTAACTTTTAAATACTATTAATGGCTAGTGCTCTGTTATTTCATTAAACAGCGATCTGGTTCTCCTAAAATCATCTCTCAGGCTGTTAGGATGGTTATTTCCTTTTTAAGGCAATGTGTTAGAAGTACCATACTGCACATTATTCTGCACAAGAGCAGCTGGAATTCAAGAGTCACTTCTCCATTGCCCAGACAATAAGAACTTTATGACAAGAACTTTGCCTCACAGATATGAGTATAATGAATAAATGACAAGTTCTTACCAGATAACAATGTTATATTCCTTATTGTGCTCGGGCCCTCACTTACAAAACAGCCAAGAAATGTCAAACACTTAGATAAATATGCTCTTAGTGGAATCCTGCACACACAGATGAGAAGGAGCCCTTTACCTCTGTGAGATAAAACACAGCTCACCCCTGAGGCAGATGTTGCAGAAGCAATGTGTGGGTGATGAGATAAGGCTGCAGAAGGTGTTAACCAGTCCCATGCTAATTGATTAGTGCCATTTATGAGAAGAGATTGTCCTACAGACCCCCCCAGCCACCAGCTGCCTGCAGAGCTAGATGGAAATCAGTGGGAGGAATTCAGTAGGGGATTGTTTCAGGCATTTTGTTTTACAATGACTCCTGAAGTTATAACGTGTTCCAGAAGAAATTGTGCTCCAAAGATGAATAAGCAATTGATTATTTTCACTGAAGTTATTTTAAGAGAAGTTATCTCCCACCAAGATGGAAAATCCCATCTTCCAGCATTGCAAGCTAATAATGATCTTGGACTTCCTTCAATCACACCTTAATAATAGCAGCAGTAGCTGATTTTGAGAACTGGGTTTTCCAAGGCTAAAATCCCTGTAAGGCATTTCAGTTTCACAGCCTGGAATAAAAGCCCAAGTTTTTGAAAAGCACAATAAATACTGGAGGTTCTACCAAGATGGGTCTTCTCAAGAGAGCAAGGGTGCATCCAGGGGATTTATGTAAAAACACAAGCAAGTGTAAATTTCTGAGTGAATATAACAGTGATTCCTGTTAGATGTGTCTTCTGAGACTTTATTTGTGTTCTGTGAGATGTGGAATTTAGACTAATAGATGGCAGCATGTCCCACTGCAATGGACTCTCCAGTTTAGAGGCTCAAGACTGTTGTGCATTTTTCCCAATCTCTTTCTGGAATGGTCCTTTTCTGACTCACAGAAAGCCATAGCAGTCATTTTCCCAGGTATCCCTTTGAACTGAATGGATCCACTATTTCTCTTCCTTTTAAAATTTTCTGAGACAGATGTCAGCAATAGCCTCAATACTTCTTTGAATATTTCCTTTTTTCTCTTTTTCTCTCTCAATAAATCAGGGTGAAATAATTTTTGAAGCTGTTCAGAACATCCAGATGTGGCCTAATAAAAGGGAGAAAAGGATGTGATCTTCTAGAATCTGCCATGCTTCTTTTCACCTTGCTGGTTACAAATCTATTTCCATTTTATGCATCTGCCTGGATGGTTCTTTGATCTTGAAATACCATGGGTGACCATGATGTGGAACCTGACCATCTAAAAGCACAAAAATCACACTTGTGAGCTGCTTAAAACATCAGTTTTATTTTGTTAGGGACTTCCCAAACACAGAGATGGATCCTGTCTTTGTGTCATTGCTAACAAAAAAATCCATGGCATTTTGTTGATGTTTGTCTCACTTAATGCAACCCCACGTTATGGTGTTTGCCATAAATCCATGTGGCTGAAATTCTGTACTCACTGCAATACCCACAAAGCTCTTTTTTCACCTTCAGTGTGTTGTTCTGGCAGAAAAACCTGTGAACATGGCCATGAAAACTTGCTGAATGTCCTTTTTTTATCCCCTAGCATGTTCATGAAGTAGAATGAGAAATCATGGGGTTCGAATTTATTTTTTTAATGATTGTGCTTCAGATAATTAATTCATAAGTCATTTCTAGGCCCTGGAGGCTCCTGTGACACATCAGAGCTGATGTTGTTGTTAAGATAATGGAATTAAGTGGAATGTAGGTGATGTAGATTGTGAAATGCTGGCACTGTGCATTCATGAAGCCTCCCCTTGTTTGCCTAGGTAAGCAAACAGATACAAACCCAAAACATGCAGAGTTTCAATTCTGTAGGAATGAATTCTGTAAGAACTCCCTGCTCAAGACTAGCAAAGGATCACAGCAGGAACAAGTGCTTGACCTCCTGTCTTTAATAAGGAAAGGTAGATTCTGTCCTCAGAAATGCAGATAAATATTTATATCTGAAAGGAAGGGTTGGACCCAAACCAGAGCAGAGTTCATGGTTGGCATTTATCTGAGGCTTGTTCCTCAAGGAATAATCTGGGAAAAATCCTGGGAAGAATCTAGGAAAAATCCCAGGAAAAACCCAGGCCATGTCAGTCCATGGCTGAAGGATGGAAGGAACAGAAAAAGACTTTCAGAATGACTAAAGTAGTTGGAAAAAAATAGAAAAAAAAAATACAGCCCACTGTAAAGTTACCCTTGCACTGGGGTTTTCTGGCAGATACACAGAATGAGAAGAAACAGTGACAGCAGATTTTATTTGGCTACTTTTCAATTCTGCATATTTAATTAAAAAAGAAAAAGTCACAGCAATGTACAGTACCCTGTTCTCTGTTCAGCCAGATTAACAGTGGCCAGTAGCATAGAAAAAATTACCTGATCTGGAAGGGGTGGGCAGTTTTATCATTAGTGGTCATAAAGTTTCTGTGTCCTAGGTGCCCCAAAGGTTTAATAGAACTACATAAATATTTTTAATACCTGATGCTTCATGTATGAAAGAAACATTATGCAGTGCATTCCCAGGATATTTTTTTCATGAAAGACTTCCTAAAATCAACTCAACAGAACATGGACAAACCTGTACCTTCAACATTTACCAATGTATTCCCACTTCCATTGCCTAGAGTGCATTTTTGCAATGGATTGTGATGTTTTTGTTTTTTTGCTGATTGTAATCTCTCCCTGGAGAAACACCAGCTTACCTGTATGCTCAATATTTCCCCAGATGCAGCATAAAATGTGCTCCTGCAGACAAATTGCATACATATATCAGAGGCCAAAAAAGGATCTTTTCCTGAGATCCAATCCCTAGTCTTTAATTTAGGTGAGCATTTGATTCAGGACTTGTCTTTGCAGCTGAA
The DNA here is from genome assembly GCA_024734035.1 of Alethe castanea. Classification (NCBI taxonomy): domain Eukaryota; kingdom Metazoa; phylum Chordata; class Aves; order Passeriformes; family Muscicapidae; genus Alethe; species Alethe castanea. Next base: position 98,580,835 of record JANRGV010000051.1, on the reverse strand, counting down.
ATAGAAAACCAGTAAAGCAGTCTCTGAGGTTTTGGGAAGAGAGACAGAAATAATCTTATCTTTGTACCATCCCTGCTAGTCTTTTTTGCAAGAATCTCCCAAGAATGCTCAGCTAGGACACACTTCAAAGGAAATGATGCCCTTTATCATCACCCTAAAATGTAAAACATTTGGGAAGTGTGGTGATATTTCCATCAAGAATGTTATTGTAGGAAATTCTTTGGTTAAGGAATTGTGAATTCGCTTGTTTTCCCTGCTCAGATGCTGAAGTTCCATTTATTTGAACGCTGCCTTTAAAGCAGCTGTTAAGAAACAATAGGTCCCCTCACCTAAAATTAAATAATATAATTAAAAAGTAAATCACTGCTGACACCAAAGTGTATTTAAAAGCAGCTGCAGTCAATAAGATGGTTGGATTTTAGTTCACAAAGATGAAAGGCATGCACCCAATGGGGCCAATAATGCTGGGTGATTTATTGGAGAAGAGATGTGCAGAACAAAGCAGGAGAAATGTGGACCTGAAAGTAGAAAAAGAAATGCTCAAGGCTTTTTGTAAGTTCTTGTGGAGCCATAGGAAGCAATGATTGAGAGAAGTCTTTGAGAAGGATTTTGGGACTGGTCAGGAAGAGAGAGGCATTCAGAGCAGTTCAGAGATCCCTGCCCCTGAAAAATGTAGAAAGTACTACATGCAAAACAGGTGGAAAGTAAAAAAATCCTAATTATTTCAGAAGTCTGATCATATCTTTGAAAGTGTCATGTTCAGATTCACCTGGTCGTGCTTATAGCAAGTGATACCTTCTTCAAAAGAAGTCATAACTTTTATATAATCCAGTTATTTCAGTACTCAACTAACATTATTCATGAACAATACCTGGCCTTTCAAATGTTCCTGCCTGCTCTACAGAGCAATTCTGACTCAGAAAATGAATAATTGACAATGTGTAAGCCTGTGAGCAATTGGGATCTTTTCAGATCTTTGAGGCAGAAGGAGATCTGCTTTCATTTCTAAAATGAGCAGAACATTTTGGAGAAATTGAAGCTGGGCGGTTCAGAGCATTAAACCCTGCCTCAGTAGAAGTGGGTTTTGTTCCCAGAGTTTTCACAAATGTTTGTCTGATGGGAGAAAAGTCTACACGAAGAGATAATGCTTAAAATTTCAGGTAATTCTAAAGTTTGAACACTGACTGTGTTTAATTAATTAATCAGCTGGGTGATGGGGGAGAAAGACCTTGTGAGACAGCAGGAGCTCTTCATCAGCACAGAGTACTGAATCTGAGTTCCCAGACTTTGAAGAAATTTTGTAGATTTTCCTGACCATCAGAGTAGATCTTACTGCAGACTGGATTTTCTTTTTCCTGTCAGTCTTCTCTTTCATTTCATTTGCAGAGTTCATGTGAAATGTTGTGTCTTCTGTTTGGATTTTATAACAGCAAATAGCTCTGTAGGAAGTCTACTGATGTGCAGAAAACTTTGTTTTGGCTGTCAGGACTGAATGGAGTGGCAAAAGGTCCCTAGTTTTCTGACTGGGATAGAGATGGATGAGGGTGAATTCAGAGCTGGAAAGAATTTTTTTTTGAGGGCTGATTTGTTTTTTCCCAAGCATAGATTATAATGCAATGAACCAAGAACAGGATGAGAGATAGCAGGTGCCCAGCTTTTTGGATGGTATTGAGGGAAGGAATTGTTTAAAATTTTTGTATCTCTTCCTTAGACAAGTATCCTTGTTTATAAGCCAGTTCTAGCCAGGTATACACCAAAGGAAATCCATTTGCTCTTCAAAGCTGTGCTTGCTCATGATCTGGTTTACAGTGTGACTTTCAGGTTGCTTTTACATGGATTTTGGCTTTGTGAAAAGCATGGCTGGATCCATAAATTATCCTTATTTGTTTCTTAGTTTGCACAAAATTAATGTAGTTAATGGGTTTCTCAGACAACTTGATTGTGCTTGTAGGATTAATCAATGTTTTAACCACAAATTCAGATTGATTGTGGATGGTCTGCATGTAGCTGCTTTGGTTTTCAGAAAGTGGAGCAAAAAGTCATTCAGTGTATGAGAGAAAGTTTGGTGTCCCCACCTTTGCCTGTGGATTATTAGGTGTAACTTCAGAGTTTTGTCACTGTCAGGCTTATTCTGTGGTGTCATCATGGTGCTGGGGTCAGTGCTGGAGCCTTGGCAGTCAGACAGACAAACATTTGGAGAAAATACTTTCTGAACTGTAAGTGGTGTGCTTATCCTGCCAGCTTTTCTGCTGTTTGCGTGCACGATGCTGCAAACAGGAGAGCTCCAGAGCTCTGTCATTTAAAAGCATTTTAATACTCTTTGAGGCAAGGTGCCATGAAAATACCAAGTGTTATTAATTGGCTTGTAAGACTTGAGAGAATGCAGCAGCAATTTTGTATTTAATGCACTCCTGCCATTCACTGGAGTGCAGCAGCTCAGCAATTTCTGTTTGAGCAAACATTTCCTGCAGGGTCAGGAGAAGGCAGGAGGGGACAGCCCTGTGAATGTTGGGTGCTTTTGCATTAGAAACATGAATAATGAAAATACTCATTCTGATTAGCCACAGGATGATGTGTTCTTAAAGTCACTCCAGTGCATAGAGTAATAAGACATGGCATTTACCAGGTTTTGCTGCTCCAATTATTAACCCCTTTGGAATTTTTAACATGGCTGTTCTAATCTCTTTAGAGATTAATAAAAAGAAAACAACCTAAGTTTATTTTAGGGGATAGCAAAGGATTTTAATAAGTGGCCCAACATCTGCAACTAGGACTTCAGTGGGGACCAGTCTGGCCTGGTGCATTTTGGTACAAATAAAATGGTGAATGATGGTGGTGTGCAGTGTTCTTCTGGAAATGCCTCTGCAGGAGCCTGGTATGAGAGAAGGTAAAAGATGAGAAAAATAAATGTCTGTACATAGTACCCCTGGTTTAAGAGAACTGAGTACAATTCTAACACTGGACAATCCTGATCACAGAGTTACTAGAAAACAGTTTATTAGAGACCTAAATGAATACCAATTAGATAATCACATCAAAAATATGCACTTTACTATGGGAATGAGAACTACCAAGGTTTATTAAACATGCAGCTGTGACTTTTTTTGGGCTGAACATGCCATGGAATATTTAAAATGCTTTCTGGCATAAGCGTGCATTGTGTCATTTCATGTTAACATAGCTTAACAGCTAAGCTCTGAAATTTAAACCTAATTTCAGAACATCAGCTTTAGAGATAAGCATATAAACAGGTCAGTGTACACATAATTTCAAAACAAGCATGTGAAATAAAGGATGGACCTCACAATAAGCATTTTTAGCAGCACAGTGGTATCTCACAGCTAAAACTGAAATACTGACCTCACTGCAGTGATTGTTTCTCACTAAGTTCTTTCTTGTAGGGGTAACATTGTGAGTACAGTGCAATATGACAAATACACTTTTAGAGTGCAAACCTCTGTTTGTGGTCTTTACCTTAGAACTATTCTAATAATAAAATAACTATAAGAGTCTGCACTCAGCAATTTGATGTCCATGGGCTTTTCCAGAGCACTTTAGAGATGTCCCTTAAGACAAACACCTTTCTTCATGTCTGGCTTATTACAGAGACAACATCAACGATTTGTATCTGGTTACTACAGGATGACATGCAGCATTGTGGCTGCAGGATTTAAATCTTAGTTTTCTCTTCTGTTTTTGCATTTCTAAATAAAAAAAATAGAGACCCATACAGTACTTTTTATAGTGGAATTAATAGCTCTTCCCTAGTATGTTAATTATATTGTGTGCATCTCCTTCAGTATTTAATTCCTGTTTTGACATTAATTCTACTCAGTGGCACATGTAAAGTGTAGTCATTTACTGATGTAAAGATATTTGGAGCTCTTTAAGTGACAAATGTGGTGGGCACAAGGTAGGGAGATAACCTTCATCTCACTTCCCACACTGCTCTGGGGGAACATTTAGTGCTAAATAGCGTACAAAAACATGCAAACAAAACAAAAACCAAACAAACCCACAAGAAAATGCCATTTCCCTGCTGTTTAAGTGCTGGAAAGCAAGAGTGAACCCTCATAGATAGATTGCCCATTACCCATGCTCAGACCACTGAAATTTCTAAGGAGCAAGGAAATTTTCAGGGTCAGTCTCACTTTCTGGATTTGCCCCTGTTGTTGTGGATGGGAAAATGCTCTTCTTGCAAGAGAGAAGCAACAGTATTACCAAGGTTCAATGAGAAATTGCTCCAGTGGCTTAACAAGGTCCAACTGAATATTAACTGCACCCAGGATGGGGTCAGAACATGCTAGGGGGTAGGAAGGGATGGAAAGCTGATTTTCCTAAAAGAATATTGATTTCCAGATACAGAAAATATAATTCATGGTAGGGTTCTCAATTCCTTAATTTGCTAAAAAGCTATATTTATGTTGGGTTTTTTGGTGAGTCTTGGTTTGGGGGGTTTTTTTGGAAGAAATGGCTTAGACACGATATTTTTACTGAAGGGAAATTAAGCTGTTGTGATTGCCTCTGTACAGCAGCTAAACCACATTTAGAAAATTTTATTGTACATCCTAAATGGAATAAAACCCCTACAATGATTTGTCAAAGTGCTATTAAGGGTCAGGAAAGCTCACCTCCTGAGCTAATTTGCTGATCTTATTTAAACCCCCTTGCTATTATCCAAATAATTATTTCTCCTCTGCTCAGGCTCCTACATTTGGCTAATGTGTGAGCAAAGCATCAGGAAGAATAATTGTGACACCTGGAGTCTCACTGCCAGCATTTAGCAGATGACAGAATTGTTCTGTGCCCCTTTCCCTGGGCAGCTTCTCAGAGCAGCCCCAGCCTTCTCCTGAGGTTTCCTGCTGATATTTCAGCAGTTGAATTTCACTTATTCCTAGCATGCCCAAGAGCCTGTCTCAATGCTTTCATCCCTGACTGTTTTGCAAATATTTCAAGGAGCCTGAGCAAAAAAAAAAAATTAAAAAAAATACTGTAGTTATCTGAATGTGAATCTGATGAGTGAACCTAGTGATTTAAACCAGTTTTATCTGGTTTATCTCCAAACCTGGATGCAGGTTTTGTCTTGCCACTCAGTTGCATGCAGCTGCTTTGTTGCCCACCAAATGTGTTGGATTGGTGTCGAGGGCTTTGTCCCCCTGTGGACACTGCTGAAGGCTCGAGGAAAAAAATCCAACTTGGATTTTTCCCAGGCTGTTGGCTTTCTCAGCTCCAGCTCAGATCTTTCCCAGGCTGGGGACTTTTCTCAGAGACAAACTAGAGAAGGAAAAATTAATAACACAGATTAAACACTTGGTGTTGACCACCAAGCCATGTGAGTGTCTTGTGATGTTTTGCAGAAAGCATGTTTTCAAAGAGGTGTTACCTTCTTGAACCAATGAGTCTTTTCTATTTTGTTTTGTACAATCTATCTTATACAAATGCCATGGCTTTTCAGTAAATCACTTCTTCCTGCTGCTTGGAAGAAGTTGTATGTGTGTTGCTGCATTATACACTGTTCCTAATCAGACAGCGACTCTTGAGCTAATCAACCTTGTGGAGAGAATAGATGTCTTTGCAGATGGAGGCTGTGTTTTGGCATGGGCTGGTATCTCTGTGTAACACTGTCCTGCATGATTTGGATGTAGCTGTTCACTTCAGTGTCATCCAGGTTTTTCAACGTGACCCTCCACCACACAGTGAGGACACATCATGACCCACCTGCTCCTCCCTTTCCAGAAGCACCGACACACACTGTGTCCTCTCAAGCCACCATGGTGTCACTAGGATCCAGGTCCTCTGGCATGTTTCTGCTTAACTCTTGCTCCTGCCACCAGGAATCTTCAGGTTATTAAGTAACATGCTGAATCTGGGGCCAGAACGTGCAGAAAGGACTGGCCCATCAGAAAAATACAGGTTGCAAGGATAAGGCACCTCACCTTTTCCCATACACATAAATTAGCCACAATGCCTCTGAAACTGATGTACACAGTTCTGCATTTTCTAATAGCTTCTTAAGGTTTTTATAATTGGAAACAGAAATTCCAATTCTTAAAATAATTCTCCTGCAAAGCACATTCTGAAGAAGCGCTTTGTAATACTACCAAAATCCCCTTCTTCGCTTTTGGATCGTGATATTGCCTTCCTGTCCAAGTGTAGTCATTTCTGCTTCCTGGAAATGGTGGAGAAACAGCTACATCTGACAAACTTAGAACAAATTCAACCTTGCAATTTACTGTCTTCACTATTTTCAATGGAAAAGCAGTGATATAAATTTTAATAGATCACATTCAGCAGACTCATAGCAGTCCAGACTGTGCTTGCACAACTCTCTCTGTCTACTACCATTTCAGAGTAGTGTTTCTTTGGTTTTCCCCTTCTCTAATTCTTGAGATTTACCTGTATGGGAAGAGGGGACCAGACAATACACAGGACATACATTTCTTTCCTTCGGTCTTCACAAAAGTCCACAGGAGGGTCATTGTCACTATCAGACTAGGAATGGCAAATAATACAGCAACACATACACTTCTTCTCAAGGCAGAAAAGAAGCCCCTTATTAAAAAGCAACTGCACTTTTATAGGATAGATCACGCAATACAGAATAGAAAAAGCTCATTGGTCTAAGAAAGGCAACACCTCTTGAAAACATGCTTTTACCAAAACATCACATAGCTCACACGCTGCTCTGTGATCAACACCAGGTGCCTATCTCTGTAATGGGTTCCATCACTTCTGCTTTCTTTAAGTCACTTGGGAAAATGCAAGCTGCATCTTTCCCTGAATCCTCACCAGTATCCACAGGTCATGAAGATGACCTGAGGGCTGGAGCACCTCTCCCATGAGGACAGGCTGAGAGAGCTGGGGCTGTTCAGTCTGGAGAAGGGAAGGGTCCAGGATGACTTCATTGTGGCTTTCAATACAGAAAAGTGGACTTTAAGAGAGCTGGACACAGATGTTTTACCAAGGTCTGGAGTGACAGGAGAAGGGGCAATGGTTTTAAACTCGAAGAGGGCAGGTTCAGATAAGATATTAGAAAGAGATTCTTCACTGTGAGGGTGGGGAAACACTGGCACAGGTTGCCCAGAGGAGCTGTGGATGCCCCATCCCTGGAAGTGTTCAAGAGCGGGGTGAATGTGGCCCAGAGCAATCTGGTCCAGTGGAAGATGAGGAGCTGGATTAGGTAATCTGTCAACTCATTTCCAGCCCAAATGGGTTGGATGACCCAAATGTGGTACTGTTACTATGATTTCAGTGACATCAGAGTCTCCTAAGATGTGTTTTTCACTTGACCATAGGAATAAACAAAAAGCAAACAAAGATACAACTCTTTTGCCATCTACCATGATAGGAACAGCAATCTTGAGCAGATAAAAAGGGAATGTCAGTCATGGAAGAGATCATCTTTTTTCTTTTAAACTAAATTCAGCTGTAAAGCCAGCAGTTATCACACATGCTTCCCAACTTCAAATAATTACTTTGTGTAACTCCAAATTTTCTGCTCAACAAATATAATTTCGAACTGCCCTTTGTAGAAAATCAAATGTATTTAGAAGTGAATATTTTTTCACTCTAAAGTCTTTTTTTTAAAGAACTCCAAACAGCAATCCACCAAAATCTGTGTCCATTTAAGAAATACATTTCATTAGTGCACTCTTCCTTCTAGAGACAGCTGTTCAACAAATGTTTTTTAACAGTTCTCATGAAATCTAGATGGGGAGTTATGAGGAAATAAGTATTGACTTTACAATCAGCACAGTTTAATTGTTAGAAAGCTTTAACTATAACACACACATTCTCTCCATCAAGAGACAGAAATTGAAGTATCCTACCCTCTCTGTTTCATATACTCACTAAAACAACACAAAAGGGGTAAAACTGTATTAGTGGTGGCAGATTTTGTACAATATGATAAAGCTTATGCACAGAGCTCTTCTTTCTTTCCCAAATATACTTAGAAACCATACCCTAATCCTTTAAATACATAAATGTGTAGCTATTAAATACAGTAGTGGCCACTTGCAAGGATAAATCTGCTTCTTTAGTGCTCATGTTCCCCTTTTGTGTTAATAAGGGAGAGTAAGAGCAATTTTAAACTAAACTTCACTGAGATGTTACAGGGCTAAATATTAAAAGATATTTTAAAGTAACATTTATTTTGCAGCTTCTGTTCCTGATCTCTTAGTCCTGTACTGCAGTCTGAGATCAAAATGCAATGTAAGTAGAAGGATTTGCCACAGTCCTTTCCACCTCAGTAAAAGATGTCTCTCTTTTATTTTTCAGCCATTACCATTTCAGCAGAGTGCCTTTATGAGGTAATCAAAGGAAAACATCCTGGAAATTTCTGACATAACTTCACTTCCCCTCCACCCCCCACCATCTCAAACGAGGGCCAGATGCACACTCTGAGACTGAGTCATAGTGAGGGGCTTTTTGGTTATTTAATTACAGTTTTAATTAATGTGAGAAAGATTAACTGATCCTAGATGGTGGTAGCAGTTGACAAATCACAAGAGCACTCCATGCCCACAGAAGAGCTAATGCTGCAAGGAAAGCACAGGGAGTCAACACTAGTTTGTAATCAGCTACATTTCAAAGAAATAATTTTTCCAAGTGTCTTTGTGCATGAGGGTTTACTATTGTCTTTGAAGTTTAAATCATTTTTAAGAACTGGCTAGGGGCAAATTAGATAAGGTGGCTGCGCAATTAAATTAATATTTTGGAAAGCTCATATGGTTACAGGATCCAAATACTTATCCTGATAAAATGCTGCCAACACTTTAAAGAGGCGTACTGACTTATTTTCTACCTATAAATTGTTTTGCTGACAGATTTGGTAGGTGCATTATTCAGCACTTAGCACTGTAACATGATTCATACAGGTTTCTGAGCAGCTGGCCCAGACGAAGGCTGCAGCAAAGATTTAATTCTGCAAATCCACTTCCACAGCCCTTGGCCACACTCACAAGCACAGCTTGGAGAGACTTGCTGAGCCAAACCTTGGTGCTGTTTCCCAGCTCAGTCTTACTGGAGTAGTAGCCAGAAACATCTGCTCGAGGTGTTGCCATGTAGAAATTATGTCAAGATGGACACAGCCAGCACCACCACCAGTCCTTTATTAAAAACTTTTCATGCCCTCTATCAGTGGACTTCTCACAGGCAGCCCCACACAACATTGACTCCTCCTCTCCTTCCCTCTGCAAATTTCCTTCTTCCTTCTGCACAACTGGCTAACCCCCAAGCTGTCCCTTACCCAGCCATCTAACCCTGTCTGTCCCTTGCATGACCACATGTCCCTTCCTCCTCACAGCACAGCGAGCAGACTCCAACCCAAACCACAGCAGCCTCTCAAACTCCAACTCACTCTCAACTAGTTGACCCATTCTTTTATAACCTCCATCCTCATTGGGCAGGCAAGGCTGTATCCACTTCTCAGCAATCAGTACAGCTGTAATTCATTGAGGAAAATTGCCTTCTGCACTATCCTTACAAACCATCTTCCCACAGTGCCAGACCCACTGAGTCCCACACATGATCACAGGATTAATTCCTCTCCTCCTCTTCACTCCCACCAGCAGGGCCTCCAAGCAGCTGTGCCTGGTGCCTGGTGTCCCTGGGCAGGGGACAGGCACTGCAGCCAGGCTGGCTCTGGGGACAGGCACAGCTCAGGGACAGATGCTCTGGCAGCAGGGGATTCACAGGCAGCCTCTCCCATGTGCCACCCTCAGCACATGCCTGGCACACTCATCCCACACCTCCATCCCCTGAACAAATTCCTGCCCCACGGCTGAGCCCCTGCAGGATCCCTGCACAGGGCTTTGCTCACTCGCCAGGTCTGCCATGATGGACTGTCAGATCCTGTCTCTGAATCTCCTTTTAGATTATGTGGGTTTTGGTTGTCAATCACTCTTGCTGACAAAGAAATCAAGTCTCTCCGCAGAGCCAAGTGGTTTTGTAAAATATGTTCTGAATCATATCAGATGCCTTTATAAAGTTGCATTTGTGACCAAGTCTTTACAAAAGAAAGGGAGTTGCAAATTAATGTATATTTTAATCTGTAAACCCCTTGAAAAGTCAGCTAGCTGTACAGAGCAAGAGTAGGCAGGTGAAAAAAGAGTGTTATTTGAGCTTGTGCATGTAAATCTTCATTTCAGTGAAAAACTTGAACAAAAGTGATCTCATTTTTTAAGAAAGATGAAGCAAAGAAAACCATATTCATGTTTCCAAGAAGAGTCAAAGCTTTTTGCAAATTCCTTTCGCACAGCCTTTGGGATCTGAGCCCCGTATGAGTGGCAAGTGTTTGAGGTGATTCACTGTGATTCACTCCAGAAGAAGTTAGATACCTGTGGTATTTTGAAAACCTTATTTGTGATAGTTTGCATCCTCAGATGCCTGAATATTTTTAGATGTCTACCCTGATTTACCTGTCATATGCACAGTTAAGGTGAGGCATTATCCCATTTTCTATATCTGGAAGTGAAGGTGCACAGAAGTTGAATCATTTACCCAAGGAAGCACACAGGGACAGTCCCACTGGGTTAGAGCCAAGAGCCACTTACTGCAGGAGACTGTCCTGAATGGTGTCAGCAATGCAGGCTCAGGACAATGCTGTGAGTAATGGACCTTGAGCTGTGTTTCCCTTCTTTTTCCTTCACAGCTCCTACTGACCAATAGTGTAGGGACTTTTTGAGACAGGATTACCTCCACCAGACTGTGTTCAACACCCATCAACAGTGAGCTATTGGCTGACAGAGGATTAAATCCAAATTTAGCCTCCTGCCTCATGAATTGTATCCTTGTAAAGCTTGTCTGAAGCCTGGAATCAAGTTCGCCTTAAGACTGAAATCTCCTGAAAATAAAAACATAAAACAACTGTCCCCTGAGAATCTGGACTCACAACTCAGCCTGGCTTCAGGCACACAAGGTTTTCAGGTGGGCTCTCTCACAGAATTTAAATTTCCCATCTGGAACCAGGCTCCACCAAGGTGAACAGAAGTGTTACAAAACCCCAAACAGCCAGCTGTGCATTTCAGTTTGGTGTTTGTGAGACTGAGCAACGTGAGTCACTTATCGCAATCGCAGCGTTCAACACGTCCCACAAGAGGAACCACTGAGAGCTTTCAAGAGCACTTCAAGGTTTGCTTTGCTGCAGTGCTTGTTGAAAAGGACTGCATTTTCCATTATAATGTGCTGCTTTAGAATGAATCCCAACAAGGAAAAAATGTCATACACTATTGTGGTATTATAGTTTTAGTAAATATTTTCGTTGTTTCCCTAGTACTCCATGCAAGCAAAGCAAGGAAGGAGTCGCTGCAAGCAACTGAGAGAATAAATGGGCTTACCTGCCAGGCATCACTCACTCATTGGCTTGGCTTTCATTTACCTTAAACACCCTCTAATGATTAGCAGTACTTTACATGCCCACTAAAAAGAAAATGCACACTTCTGAGAAATTACCTGTATTGCATCTTATTTGTGGCAGAGGGTGGGGTAGGTTTTGCAACTCCTTCCAAGAAAACCAGTGCTTTCTTCTAAAGAAAAGAGTCAGAAAAGCACAGGGTGAGAAACAGAGGACAAATGGGAATGACACTGCAGCAGAACAGATCCTTGGAACCTGGATAGGGTGACAGGAGCAAGCCAATCCTGCCCAGTGCTAAGAATCTCCATTCTTCCTGAAGTTAATGGACACCCAAATTCCTGACAGAGAAGAAATATTTCTAAACTAAAAACTCTTTTGCTCAGCTCTTCCTTTCTGAAGAAGGAAAGGAAGCAAGAAATGACTGAGTTCAAAATTAGTGAAAAGCTGATCCAATAGCTTATGCAAGTCAGTTTCTTGCCAAAGGAAGGAGTGCTGGAACACTCCTGGAATGAATAACTTAAAGAAAAATGGGGATACAGTGGTAGCCTGTAAAATATTTTAATGATTGTCTGAGCCCATTAAAAATAGCGTATTTCTTACTAGAGTATGGAACTGAAACAAGTATTTATATCTCAAAACAAAAAGCAAAATCTAAATGTCATTTTGGCAATTATTAAGCAGTTAAACTTATTTTTAAAAATTAAATTAAATTTAAAGGTTATATTTGTATAGTACAATGCAGTGTCATATAAAAATGCCCTTACACTGAATGATGGAGAAGGGTATTGCCAAGGGAGCAAGGAGACATTTAATGCAAATAAAACCTACTGCTGCTTAGGAAGGATAGTGAACCAAGGCAGTCCTGCTGTGAGGGCCAGGTCCCTTCTAGAATCAGAATTAGCTTGCAGACAACTGGTGCCAAAATTTCTGGATGACAATGCCCTTTGTAATCCTGAAGGAGGTTACATTCACTTAGATAATTCACCTAAACCTCATTTTGCTTTGCAGAGTTTTTCAAGCAGTCTTTCCAGACATCGTGCTTGGTTTTCCCTCTACCATTATATTCCTCTGCATACAAGATTTAACACTGAAGGGGGAACAAGTTTGTAAAATGCATCTGATGCTTGCTTAAGATAAAAAAATTTGAAGTACTTAAAAAACAAGCAAATAGAAAAAGTATCATATTTAGGGTTCTTGTGACAACATGCACTGCTCAAAAAATCCATGTCTTCAGTTCCTATGGTAGTACTGGTTAGTAAACTCAATTTAAAACCAAAACTCTGTTTTGTCTGTGCACACCTTCACCTTGAGAGATGTCCTTTCACCTCCATCTTCAATGTTAATTCTTAGGGGCTGCTAGCACAAAACTGAAAATAGAGACTGAGTGAACTGGGTCTTTCATAAAAACACGAACATCTTGGGCAACACAGAAGAGGGGGGGCATTGATTTGAGTGATGACTTTGCAGCCCTCCTTGGAAGGAAAGAAGCCTGGCCAGGGTCTCCATCCCTTGGGATGGGTGGGATGTCACATTTGAGTCACACTGTGCTGAGTTCTGCTAGAAATGCTTGGGACTGAAAGAAGAGTTTCACAGAGAAGTCTGCTGAAATGAAGATGCTTTATACAAGGGAAAATACAGAAAGTGGGAACAAGTGGATGAGCTAAGGGAGAAAAATTAAAAGGTAAAATTGACATGCATGTATATACTTTTTAATACAATTTTTATAATATTTCTGTTAAAGGCAGCCATCATTTTTCAATGCACTTCATAGATTGTCCTTGCAAAGAGATTTGCCCTTCCTGGTTGTATCTCCAGTTAGGTGTTATCTCAAGAGCAAGCTGTTGCCTGAGAGCCTGATTTGAGCTAAAATACTGTTTTCTATAATCTCACCTGTCTCTATTATGCCTCCACTTGCCTCAGCCCCACAAAGTGAAGTCCCAACATACCCTGGTCAGAGGCTGGAGAAGAAGCAAAGATCATGGTACAGCTCAGGGCAGATTTTCCCAATGAGACCAATATTTCTCCACCTTCTGCCCCTAAGATCTTCTGAAAGTCACCATGCAAATGTAGAAAACCAGGCCAAGAACTTCCCTGTGCAATACCTCCCTGCCCCGGCATAGCCACAGGCAAATAGCTAACATCTACCCACAAAGTTCTGCTAGCCTTCAAGATATTTGGAAAAAAGAGGAAAGCAATTTAGATAGATATACTCCCCACAATAAAATAAAAAAATTAGCTAGGAGTACAAGACTTACCTTCTTTACTCTGACTGATGCCCACGCTGTTCACTGTCTCCAAAGCATTAGCTAATATTACCTTTTGGAAGTGCTGCAGAAATACTGCTCAGGCACATCTTCGTCATCTTCCTTTTCTCACTTTTCACAGTTAACCTCATTTATAACTGGAAAAACTGGTTTCCTCTTTGGAGATGGCAGCTAAGGTAATTGTTACAAAGAATTAAAAAAACAACACTGGAAAGAATGGAACTAGGTCCAAATAACACTGAAAATCACAGACATAACAAAAAGAAAGGCAGGTCATCTTTTAGAAGTAGAGTAAAGGAAAAAAAAGGTGGGTGTTCATTAGTTGTGGAAAACAGATACATACATACCATGAAGACAGCATATGATATGGATCAATCACTATCCTTCAACTCTTATTTCCTTTTGTGAACTTTCCTTCTGTTCGTAGCACTGAGCAGGCTTTAAAGGCTACTTGAACATTTTCTTCTTGCATCTTCCTATTTCCACAAGATCAGTTCAGCAGAGGCATTTCCACTCTCAGCAAAAGCAGATTGTTCCTGTTTGTATCAGGCAAAGCAGATGGAGAAAACAAATCATTAATTTATGACTTAGAAGATACATTTGTATGACAGGACTTTGTAGCGCCCTACGCTTCTTTTTTATTTAATTTTTCATGACATTTATGAACAGATAGGAAAATAAAATTAGAAACAGGAGATTCCTCACAGTGACAGTATTCTGTCCTCAATCCTCATGCTGCAATTACAGATCCTCTTCTGCCAGGAGCAGTTCCAGGTAAGGCTGTTTCTGCTTCCTGCTATTCCCAGCACCCCAACACTGGTGCATGAGGAATCAGAGTTGTCTGGTGGGGAATGAGGGGTAGAGATGGGATTTTGGGGGCAGCACCAGCTTTTCTCAGCTATGCAGCAGCAGCAGCAGAGCTGCATGTCCGGCCGTGGCCTTGGCCAGCAGGATTCAGTCCAGTCCAGAGGTAACATCTCCTCTTTGGTTCAGGATGGTGCCCAACAGCATTTGGATGCACCTGCCATGTCCTGCACATGAGTGTTTCATTCTCTTGCTGGCAGGGGCCTGGGAATGAGCATTTGGAATGAGTGCCAAGTTTCCTGGACTATTGGAGAGATTCAGTTGCTGTGACAGCTCCACAAGAGTAGAGCTGCTCTCTTGCAAACAGCCTGGATTCTCCCTCTCTTACACTTGCAAGGTTTCCCAGTGACCAAGGGAGGAGAGGAGTGGTCAGAAATATTGCTCTTCATGCTTAAGGCAGAGTCATCCATGTCCACAGCTGAATCATTGCCTGAGCAAAAGAAAGCGTGTGCTTTCTCACTGCTCCCTTAACTCCTCTGACAGCTGCACAAAGCAAACAATCTGTGTGTCTCTGGGTGCTTTGGATAGTCCTCTGTGCTTTTTCATGAACCTCTGTGCATCACAGCTATCAGTCAACACTGACAGAGAGACAAGGTTATGAGAGTATGTATTCTTTGGGAGCTGGATCTGATTATTGGTTTTGTTTGTAAAGCTGCTCCAATTGTGGGAACCGTGACAGGCTCTAAGAGGGCAATTTAATTTAAGTTGGATGAAGCGGCTGCTGTTTTTATTTAATTGCCAACTCTATTTTTCAGTACCAAGCAGAAAGCAAACTCTATTCTATTTCCCATAATGAGCTAATTCCAATTAGGGTAATTACCACAGGATAATTGTAGACTACCTATGGTTAATTAGGGCTGCACTGTGTGTTTACAACACTCCAGAAGCATAAATATTTAATGATAACCACAGCTTCATACATCGTTGCCACTTAATTTAATAGATTACATCATTATTATTGGGAGGAGAAAAGAGGCAAAACCTTGAAACATGATCAGAAAAGCTGCAATGGGCTCTTTCCCCAATAGTAAATCATCTTGCCTGATAATGTCATTATGCTGAAAAATTCTCCTGTTTTAGGCCATCTTGTGTTCACCCAGCAGGAGAAACAAGTGCACCATCACCAGCTCTTGAACTCTGAGCTTAATGGCAAGCAGAAAAACAAAGTGAGATGAGATGTGGTGGACTCAGGCCCCCATACAGCCCTGTCTTTCTGGGGCACCCTGCTGGTGGGACAGTGGACATTCACTCTGCCTTTTCACCCTGCTGAAGAACAGTTCAAGAAGCACAAGTATTCTTAGGAAGATTGGAAAGAGAAACAAACATATGCAAATTTTACTTGGTGTGAAATGCTGCCTGGTCTTCCTGGAAATGTGGGTCATTATTTTCATCAAAAATGTGACACCATGAGCAAGAAGAGAAAGTGAAAAGTAAGCATTTGACTTCAGGACATGGAGAAATTCACAGGAAATTCCATCTGCAATTAGAACTAGGATCAGGAATGTAAAACTCACAGAAATGCCTCAGTTTGCTAACTGGCCCCTTAAATTTGTCATACATGCAGAAATTAGCATTTAATAGAGCAAAGAAAATCCTCCAAAGTATATCCATGTGTGGGGTGTGAGCAAGTGCAGTTTGCCTGTTGTGTAGAATAACTCTTAATCTGTTAAAGCCTTCCCTTAAACATACAGAAGTTCGGAATCCTCATGCCAGACAACAGGGAAAAAAATTTAAAATCAGTTCCTTCCTCTTCCTTATAGAATAAAATATTGATGCTTAATAATGGTTTTGGTGTAAGCATCCATAATAGTTTCCAGCCTTATCAGCACTTCATGATAATATAGTCTCATTCATCTGTAAAGAAAAGGTTTAGTCAAATTTTTAGTTTATAACCGTTCTCAAAAAACAGCCCTGACAGAGGAGCTGAGTTAATGACTGCTGTTGCCAGTCTCCTTCAGGATAACCTCCCATTCAAGTGACAAACATGTTGACTGGTGATTCTTCCTCACTTTGAATTCTATTTTCTGAATAATACTACAGCTGGTATAGAAGCATCTTTCTCAAATATCTTTGTAGTTCTTCAAAATGGAAAACTAGGGTTTGCAGCACAACCCGTGAAAGCTTCCTTGTATGAATGCCATGCCAGTACTCATGGACATTTCTGCCACTGATCATCTTCCATTGATTTCCAGCCAGGACAACAAATCAGACATATATTGTTATTACATCCTCGAGTATAACTCAGCAGTTATATGAAACTACAGGAGTTATAGACATCCAGGGGAATTATACAGTTTTATTCACACTCTGCATCTAACAACTGGGCTGTACAAACTGTGCCTCATCTGCTCCATTTTCTGCAGAAGCAGGAACAGAGTGGGAGTGCTGTCAGCAATTTGTGTCTCCTCTGGAGCTGGCTGCAGTACTTTGTTGACCCATAAGTATGTCAGTGGTTCCAGGTCTGCAGTTTAGACATAGCCTCTGGCCTATCTCAAACATGAACCACTGTTGGTAAAAAAAGTCCATTTGCATTCCCTGGTTTGTTACCACCCTCTTATCCCTCATGAAGAATTATTTCAGATTTATTTCACATTCACTAAATATAGTATAATCATGTTTACAGTTTTGGTGGCTATCAAGAAATCTTCAAATACACAGAATATTTTGAAGTCATACTGTAAGAAGCCTGAAGCAGCCTTATTGCCACCTTTGTAGTGCCCAATTCATCTTTGAAACACCAAAATATGACAATTTATATGAAAAATTCTTGTTACATTCTGGTTACTGATGCTAATGAAGTTGCAAGTGAATTGGGCTTTTGGTCATTTTCAAAAACCCTCTTGTATCAAATATTTTAGATGCTCTCTAGCCAGCTGCCAAAAACTATCATCCACCTTCAGCACCTTTTTCAACTGAGTTAAGACTGCCTTCGAGGGAATTTAAGAGACACTAAAGATTCAAATTGTGGGGCAGTATTAAAAACCCTTATATTATAGACCGTACTGTATTTTTAAACAACCATATGTATTCAGTATTCACAGAAACCCAGAATCCCATAACATGCTGAGTTGGAAGCACCCCACAAGGATCATTAAGTCCAACACTTGACCTGGCACCATCCCTAAGAGTCACACCATGTTCCTGGGAGCACTGTCCAAATACTTCTTGAACCCTTCAACATGACAGAACTATTCACCACAACAGGGTATTCACTGTGCAGGTAGCAGCATTCTTCTACTTTGAATCTAAGAATAAAATGCAGTTAATGTTGTTGCCAGATTTCTGTAGCTCTTGCTCCACAGATCGTGCAGGTAATTACAATCTCATTTGCTTCCAGAACCTGACAGAAGTCCAGCTGAGACACTGGCATTCTTGGTTACTTGGGAAGAGGCAAGGACACAGAAATTATTTAAGTTATTTAAGAAGCTTTGCCAAAGGCGAACAGAAGAGGAGTTTAATAGTGTGTAAAGGGCTGTCCTTTGTGGGAAAAAAACATACTATAGAAGAAGTGTGCTCAGGAAGGTAGAGGCTGGGCAGAGGCACCTCACAAACTGACTGGCAAGGGAGACAGAGCCCTGGAGAGCAGAACCCTGCAACGCCCCCTCTCCTCCCCTGAACAGCACCAAAGCCTGACGCATTACCAGGAACATGCTGATCTTCAGTGAACTGCAGCAGCCTAGGAAGAAACCTGTCCACTTTTTGTTTGTTTGTGGGTTCATGCCATGCACAAAATACGTATCTAAATTTCTCATTCTAAAGGCATTTTATTAGCTCATGCAGACTGAGTGAACTCTGTTTTATTTCCAGCTCCAAAGACAGTGACCAATTAAACATTAAACAGCTCCATCTTGAATAAAATTCAGCAAAGTTAGCTGACAGACATGTTTTTCATTTCCACTCCTCCACATTAAAACTTCAACATTAATTGTTAACCAAAAGTAAAGTCTTACTTAAGTATGCAAATGATAAGTGATTCATTTCAAAGCTAAAACCAACAATTCTTACAAGAAAGTCGGAAGCTGATAAAGATATAATGCACCTGGTTTAATCACATTTCCCTTTCTTGAGCTCATTCTACATTTTAATAGCTTAAATCACCTCTAAAGGAGAAAAACAATCAATCCATACACATCTCTAGAGTAAAGTAGAATTATTTTTAGACTGCACTTTGTGGCTAAAGCTATAATGTATTCTGCTCCAAGAAAGCGCTCCATAAATGTGGCACCACACAGGTCTGCTTCAGCGAATTTACCAGCTGTTCATTTCTGAAAGAGCTGGCATAATCAGAAGGAATTAACCTCTTAAAGAGTATATTTCCTTCAAAAATTATGTCTATATGAAAGGTAAAGGTCAGTAAGCAATTGAGAATTTAGTTGAAAACTCAGAGGGATATATACTGTACACAGCCAATCCTCTTGAAAAATGAGGAAGAGGCAGATAATGGAGTAACTGCCACATGGATACACTTTTAGAGGACTTTAAAGAATACATGAAAATAACTTCATGAAGGGAATCCTTATGCATAGTAAATAAATTCTGCATAAGAGGTTTGTAAAACAGTCAGCAGAATAAAAAGTTTGTTTGTAAGCCTTGGGAAATTGCTCTGTAAAAGGGGTTCACAGGTGAACACTTATTTGGGAAATACAAAAAGCAAGGGAGATAAGAAGAGGAAAAATTATGAGCCTGTTCCTGTTTTATTTCATCTCTGTGCTCAGAGCAATACTAGAATATAAATGCAGGGGGCAATATGGCTTTAAGTAGCTTCTACTTCTATTTCATGTTGACTGAGAAAAGAACCTGAGAAAATAGAAATGCAGCAAAATGCCAGCCCCATAATCTGTGCTCTCCTGGCCCATGGAAGCCAAGCAGGCAGTTGTACCAACCCATCAGCACTCCCCACCATACACTAATGATTCACTGATTCCCAAAACCAATCTGCTCATCCTGCAGTTCCTTTGGATGTGCCCAGGAGCAGCTGGTTCTCATGAGGAGTTTCCATTTAATATCTGACTCTCTTAAGCACTATTTTCAGCCACCCTGACAACCATGAAACATCTTCCAATCTTTTTCTTAAGGGAAGCCAAGTCTATAAAAAACAGTGGGAGCACAGTACTGAGCATAGCAGGGCAAGGCAATCACAGATAAACTGAAACTATGGCCTGTAGTAGACTCTATGTACAAGCTGTGCTGACCCATTTTAATGGGAATGGGAGATAGTTGAAGAATTACATAATCTCTGTACCTCCTACTGCCTGCATGGCTTAACTTGCCAAGCACTTGTAGCAGTTGAGCTATTGTTTTGAGAAGAATGGGTGTGGGTGAGTTTTATATTCCTTCATGCCTGGTGAAACATTCTCTTTACTCGCTCCTTCAAGTCATAATGCACTTTGGCTAAATCATCAGATGGACTTAATAATTTTTGCCTTCCAAGGATCCTCCTATTTCTGTCTTTCTAAGCTTTGCAAATGTTCTATTGCACTTCAGAGCAGATATCAGCGTGGACCTCCACAAGCATCGCTTCATTATTTCTCAATTACACAAACCATACTTCTGAAATGGCTTGGTTAGCTTTTTTATATCCATGAATTTTTTAAAGGTTTTTTAATTACATCCCCTGCTGTCTTAAGCACCCAGCCTTTGAACAGGAAACAAATTTCTAAAATTAATTTCACAACAGGCTACAGCAGCAGTTGTATTTCTCAAGAGCCCAAAAACAATGGGATGTCTTTGTATGTACAGTAGGAGAGCTTCAAAAGAGAATTACTAGACATCAACATTTTAAACTGTGACCATGGTAGGCATTGCAACCAATTTTTTAGTTTAAGAGAAGAAACATTTAAAATAGCTTTTTAAAAAATGAGTTTAATTTCTTGGCAATTTGATGACTGTTCTATAGAATCCAAATACAGAAGAAGAATTTGGCATGTGAACACAACTGTAACTCAATTCAAGAGGTATACTCATATAGTCTGAGAAGTTAGTGGAGGAAAAAGACTTAGAAGATGCAATTTTCAGGAAAAGTGACCAGAGTAACAAGCTGCAGCAGAGCCATGGCAAACTTTAGAATGAACAATCTCACTAAGACCTTATAAAAAGAGAAAACAAAATACGCCAAATACCTCTGCTATTATTGAGATAATTGTCAGTGAACAGTAAAAAATACCCCTTAAAAGTAGAGGTGATTTCAAATCTATTTTGCATATATGAGTTTTGTTAATTATTTGCCACTGATGTACTTTTCTTGGGTGAAAGATCCCCTTTTGCTAGTCACAGTGGAACTGGTAGCAAAAACTGCAGAGAAAAGACCTAAATAACCACAAGCCAGATAAAAAAGAGGGGACATAACCCATTTGCACAGAGGAGTGATTTGTACTTGGGCTGCATTGAAGATACATGCTATAGAAAAGAATTACTATAGTTTAACATAGCCCTAGGTCATATGGATTTGTTTATGAAGTCACTAAACTCCAAGTACAAAAGTGGGGAATGTTGTGCAGCTACAGATGCTGGACTGCGTCATGACAAATGTGTAGACTATTGTCACCCAATTATGCAGCATGACACAGTCAGGAACCAAAGCATCACACCCTGTGCTCTGCTCCAAGATGATGGAGTCATGCAAACACATCTGAAAAATATGCAGCACTTGGCAATAAGCTGGGAAAATTGCATCTTCAGAGGAGAATCTTCCCAGAATCCTTTATAAATCATGGGCATAGAATATGACAATTCAATATTTTTACCATATATATCACATACATTTCCATTTGCATATCATGTCAGCCTCATAGACTTGTGCCATTTTCCTTTATTTGAGAGATTTTTGTCCTGATGTTCCTTTCACACATCATCAAGATAATGTTTCCATCACAAAACCTGTACCTTACTTGAATATTTTCTTTTCTTGCTGTGAGCAATGCAGTGCTGGAAACCAAATTATCCACGCACAGTGATTTGGAAAACCTACTTCTGTTCAGGTGAAACTATACTATTGTTAACTTTAAAGCTGAAGTATCCTAGAAAAATGCTGAGTGAATGTATTTTCGTGGTCTTTAAGCGGTAGTGCTTTTTTTTTTAGGAGTGGAAATATCCAATGACAAAGGTTTAAGTCAAGTCAGCAACATGAATTTTCTCTTTCCAGAAAAAAGGAGAATGTATTCTAGAACACAGAAAGTAAATCAGTACCCAAAGAAAAAAGCCATGTATTGAAAAGGGAGGTCTGCAAAGCTGCACTAGAATCTTGTAGACTTCATTTGTATGTATTCTACAGGGACTGTCTATTCTAAAGAATTTATTTGTGTATTAAGAACCCTCTTATTTCATTTCCAGCTTCTAATGTAATTCAGCAATGTTTTCTTTGTGACAGTGATTACTTTTACTCTATGTGCACAGGTATGTATGTCTATTTTCATAGACCATTCAGTAGTGTATATGACCAACTCAATTCATATAATTTCAATAGTTTGTCCATAAAAAAGAAACAAAATCGAACAAAAATGTAAGAAGGAAATATTGTTCCCATTAAAGTTACTGAACACTTTGTTATTGTTTCCAGCACGGGTGAGATTTCCCCATAAGAGAGAGCACATACATAAACTCAGTTTGATTGCTTTGCAGAGTTACACACATCAGCATAGCTTTAAGGAGAAGAGAGATCTTCTTGCAGTCGTTTTTAAATTTGGACTCTACGTGATGCTATTAAGAAAGTTTTATGTATTTTCCAAGTAGCTGGGATATTTTCAAAAAAAATCAGTGAAGAAGCCAAGTAGATGTGTTAGACACTCTTGAGCTATTGCATTTCATCTTTGATAATCCAATGATGTAAAAACAGCTATATAGATACAGACATATGATCATAAAAATATTTCAATGCTATCAATTTGCTACAAATCCCCTGTTGGAGTTATGATTCTATTGCCAATATACCATTGATCAGCTGACAGCTAACAGCTGACAAATTTGGGTTTCATCCAATGGGGATATAGAAGGCAAATCATAAGATTAGGTTTAAACTGTTTTTCAGGTGTTCCTATATATCTCAGTATTTGCCAGGTGTATATTTGTGCTGCTGAGAACAGTCACTTAAATTCATCTCCCACAGTTTTTGGGGGTTTTTACTGTATTAATGCAACAATGAGTGCAGTCTTCTGCTGTGACATGAGCTGTGTCAGTGTCAGTAGTGGGGGGCATGAGATGGGCAGAAAGCAGCCAGCTCAGCTACCTGAGCCAGGGGTAGCAGGCAGAGTGTGTGTCAGTAATGAGCTGGGCAATCTAGCTGAAGGTAATTGTGTGGGCACTTCAATTGTGCTGCTTCACCTTTTCCTCCTCTACAAAGCAGTAAGCTAAACTAGAAGGAACAACTAAATTAGATGCATCTTAATCCTATCTATAGCTGTACAGAGAAATTTCTGTAGCAACTGTGCAGCTTAGAGTGTCCCACTGAGCTCTGCCCTCAAAAACTAAAGTAATATCTGAAACTAAATCCCAGCACTAAAATGTAACTGCAATAGAGATGTCTGGTGTGTGTTAGCAGAAGGGATAAAATGTCTGAGAGTGCAAAACCAGGAAACAGTAAACCAGACAAATATACTCTGCACGTTGCTCTCCAGGTTGGCAAGGTCTCCACGTTGCTCTACAGGTCTCATCAAGTTGTCATGAAAAATGGCATTAAATTTTAGGTATCTTGTTGCACAAGTTAACACCACTAATATGATGAAAAGCAGACATGTAGACAGACTGGCAGTCAAACAGAGGAAAAATAAGCACTAAAAATAAACTTGTGGAGACCATGGAGAGGAACAGTCCACACAGGGAAAATAGATATGCTAAGTGTACATAGAAACATGCTTCACAGGCTAATATGACATGGAAAATAATACTTATATTTAATCTAAGTCTAGATTCTAACAGTCAATTCTGTCACTCTTAAAATTCATTGTCCGAAAAGTATACTAAGTAAATTCTTAAAAAACTTCTTAAATCTGACATCTTTGGGTAATCCTGAAAAAGGATTTGGATCAGAGTTTCATTAATGTGCAGGTAAAAGTGATGACCCTACATTTCTAATTCATCCATCTGCACTGTACATTACTGAAGTAGTATAAAACATCTCTTATATTTTCTGGAAGTATGACATCATGTGATAAATACTACTGGGGAAAAAAATGACAGCTCAATTAGCCATCCATAGCTCCTTATTATCTGTGTACTTTTTCAGCTTTTTAAAACAACATGAAAGCCATAAAAATGACAAGAGCCATTTTACAGATATTTATGGGTAGATGGTCCCTCAAGAGACGAAGCTGTTCCCTGCCATTGGGATAATATGTCCTACATTTAGCAAAATCTACAGCTTACATTTTAAATATTCATACAAACCCTATGCACACAGATTGCATCATCAACAGTAGGGATTTTTTATAATTGTAATAAAGAAAGTGTATATATTTATATAATATATTTTATATGAAAGGGTGTGGCTGTATATATATATATATATATATGGACACTTGTACACATTTTATTTAATTTCTTCCCAAGAAAGGAACCATTTACTGAGTGTCTGAGACAGAATTCAGCAGTCAGACTATTTCTGTGCTTTCTGTAAAATTTATTTCTCAATCTTTATATAAATAAAGTATCCTGTAATCTGGCATGTCATTATTTAAACAATACTTCACTGTGAATAGTTGATTTGTTCTCTTTATGGTTGTAAATTTGATTTATTAGGGATTGGTGGGCAAGGAAGAGTTAGGGAGCAGTAATCGTGTGTTGATTAGCTTCACTAATTTTGGATTCCTCACTCACACTAAGTTGCTGATGCAAGAAAAGGTAAGTTGTCTCCTGTGTATTCTGCAATTGGGTGACTTTCATAAAAACTAATAGAAGATACAAGCAAGGAAAATCACCTGTTAAAATACAGAGGGAAAGGGGCTGAGTGGACAAGTCTCCAGACAGATCTCAGTGCAGTCCTCAGTGGTTACTGACTCAATATACAGCATGAAAACAGGTTTTGGACAGGAACAACAGTCCTTTTGCCATTTTTCTGCATTTACAGAATAAAAACACAACCCAAGCATTCAGCCAAGCAGCTTCAGTTTGGTCCATAATGTCTTCCAATTCAATCAAGAATCTATTTATGATTAGTATAACTTTTCAATAACATTCTCCTATATACATTCTTACAGTACACAAAGCACTGGGGAAAACAGCTGAAGAGCCAGGAGAAAAACAGACTGAAGAAATATCCAAATTAATATTAATAAAATATAAAACTATAGCTGCATCTGCCTCCTTGAACTGTCTCTCATGTTCTGTTGGAGGTGTACCTGAGCAGTCCCAAGGGTTTAAATAGGTGGAATTGGCTCCTCTGCCTTCCCTGACAGCTGATTAATTTGCAGTCATTGCAACCATTCATGTTTTTTTAAAACTGGCAGGTTTTGTTAAAAAACAGATGGGTATTTTATGCATTCATTTTTGCTTTCACTACAGTGCACTTCACCATATCATTTTCCCAACTGATTGATTATGGCCAGAGAAAATGAGGAATTGGGAGAAAAGACAATTTAAAAGTATCTGTAAGTATTTGAAGGGGGAGTGTTGCATCTGGTTGTTGCTTGGGGTGATAGCCAGTAAAGGAGAAGGACAGACCTTTGCAAGGGTTTTACAGAGATGTTTGTTTCAGCCACGCATCTGCATCGTTCAGGGTTCAGGGAACAAACGCAAAGGTCTTGAGGAAGGGTTCAGGTTTAGTACATGGGATGAGCAGGTGGGGAAAACTTTAGGGACCAATTACCATGGGACAGGGGGTGTTTAAGGGTGGGGCTGGGGCAAAAAGGCTAACGGGGAAACAGAGTGGGAGTGACTGAAAGGCTGACGGACAGGGAAAGGGCACAGGGCTTGCTTTGGCTAGATAACACAGGATCTGCTATCAAAAGAAGGCAGCTGAGAAAGGCTTCCCATTTTTCCTAATTGGGAATGCCTTTCTGGGTCTCCACAGGGGAGTTCCAAGAGGATGGACCCAGGGTCTTCTTCTCGGTGATGCCGGGCAATAGGATCAGAGGCAGAAATTGAAGCTCCACCTGAACATAGGGAAGAACTTTCCTGTGCAGTGCACTGGAACAGATTGCCCAGAGAGGGTGTGGGTGTGGAGTCTCCCTTACTGGAGACAATCCAGAGCTGTCTGGACACAACCCTGTGCCATGTGCTCTGGGATGGCCCTGCTTGAGCAGGGAGGTTGGACCACAGTGGTCCCTTCCAACTCAACCCATTCTGGGATTCTGCGGGAGGGTTTCAGAAGCGCTGTGGGTTCAGTAACAAAAAAGCAACAAGCAGTTTAAAAAGATAGTAGACAGAAATGGCCATGAAATATCAGTTGCATGTTTGTAATTTCTCAGAGGAACCCTGATAAGGAAAATTGCTTAGGAAGCACTTTGAAACCCTCCAGTGGCAACACAAACTGTTATTACTACCATAATTCCCTTCCCTCCTGCAGGTTGGATGGGTTAGTCACTGGAGGTTAAAATGACTCATCGAATGGGCATGCTCCTGTGCCTGATTACAGGCATAGAGAAACCTCTGAAGAGCCCTGAAGATCCCTGGCTCTAGCAAGGAAACTGAGGAAGAAACTGATGTGCTAGTGCTGCTGTGCCTGCAGCAGCACTACAGACCCCAGGAGAAAAGTACAGGGGTTCAAAAACTGCTCTGCCAAAGTTCCATTCTTTGTTTCAACAATTGCGTGCCCCCAAGAGTTGAACCAAAGCAGCCAAAAAGAGGAAACCCACAGAAGAGCCTCTCCCACAACAGGTCCTGGCACTTAGGCCAGGCTCAGCCACTCAGACACTAACAGTCTCATTTTGGGTGCAGCCATTGGACTCAGCCTAGAGAACCCTCAGAGGATGGTTTAGCCAGCCAGTGACAAATGAGCATTAGAAACAGACTCAAATAATCCTTCCTGTGGTTCTCGCAACCCTCACAATGTAATTGCTCCTCTTTACAGGCACCCTGCACTTGTGTGCATGCACTGTCTTCCCACT
Source organism: Alethe castanea (assembly GCA_024734035.1). Classification (NCBI taxonomy): domain Eukaryota; kingdom Metazoa; phylum Chordata; class Aves; order Passeriformes; family Muscicapidae; genus Alethe; species Alethe castanea. Next base: position 98,554,316 of record JANRGV010000051.1, on the reverse strand, counting down.
GCCAGCTTGGACACAATCCTTGTTTCCCACTGGGAAAAGCAGGTTGGCATGTTCTAGCTAAAGGTCAGGTACAGCAGGTGACCTGATGGAACTAAATGACTCTGAGATATTTTGGGAGACAATGAGGGACCTCATGCTGAGAGGTAATTCAGGTCCAACATCTGTACCCAGGCAGGCAAATGAAAGAAACTTTCTTTGGCATTCACAAGTGCAGCCCTTGGCAGCTGTTAGAGCTGGCAAATACCCTGTGTGGATGCACTAATGAAATATGCCCTGTTATTGCTAGTAACCCTGTCAGCAAGTGATTGTTCTTTAAATGCTGCAATAACATTCATGCATGAGGACCACAACACTGAGTGGAGGTTTCGCTCCTGTCCAAATTTATCCTTGCTCTGTCTTCCCTGATAAAAGAGGAGATACAGCAGGCATTAATTGTGCCTGGTGTGTCCAAGTGCTTTGGACATTAATGCAATTGCTGTCTTTGGCAGAAGAGGAATGTGATTTACGTAAGAACCAGAGAACGTATACCCTCTTGCAAACTAATAAGTACATTTTGTGCCAAGACAAAGGCTGCAGGAAGCGGAGGTGGCAGGCATAGCTGGGACATTCAGTGTCCTTGGCCATGCTTCTAACATGTCCTTGACTACTTATTTACGTGCCTGCGTAAGCTAAACACATCCCAAGAGTCCTGTAGCTGTGAGGATGAGTGAAGCACGTTGCCAGAGGAGCAGAGCACAGCCCTGACACAGGTGTCCTGTGGCACCTGCAGGAGCAGCCTGGGCTGCATCCTGGCTCACTTTATGCACCATGTGGGTGTGTGGAGTTTGAGCTCACCTTCAGCAGTGCACAGGTGCACCACAGGTGAGCTCTCCTTCCAGCCCCATAAACAGAGAGAGACTGGGAGAGAAAGGAAACACTGAAACTCCTGTGCGGGGTAGGAAGGGAGGATGCATCGTTCCATGGTGCAAGTGGGCTTTTCTGCAGGATTCCCGTATTTTCTGGTAAACTCATAAAAGTGACCATCTTCAGCACTTCTTCACATGGAGAGCATTAATCCCAACAATAGAATAAGCAGAGGACACCTTACTTAGCATTTTCCAAAGTAAGAGTGATGTGCCAAGAATATCCTCATGAATAATTATTCAAGAAAAAAACCAGGAAGCTTTGCCAAATGCTACATATCAGGAGGCACTTTAATCCACATGACCATAAAACCTTGCATTCATCTCTGCTTTCATGATAACAGGCTTTCCTATGCTTTAATAGCTAAAATACATTGTTGCATCTAAAAAAGGATTGGTGACAGTTGTTTTGCTCTGCATTTCCTACACTCTGTCTGACATATTTCTCAAAAAGGTGCTTGATCTAGGCATTTACACAGATATGAGATAATAGTAATTCAATATTGCAAAGTGAAAATTGCTTCCTATTATTACCTCTATCATCTCAATATTAAATGGGTTTGAGGATGATGATTGTTATTCCCATGGTGTTTCTCAAATAAAAAGCTGATGTAAATCTTCATCAGCTTTCCTTTTAGCAACAAAAGAACATAAAACTGTCACTCAGAGGTACTGCCCTTTTCCTCACTTGACCAGCTAGCTGTTGAATGAAATTTGCCATGTAATTCACTTCTGGGTCACATTTATACCAACCAAAAGGGTTAACCAACAGTATTTTTGATCTTCAAAGCCACGTGTTTGGCACATCAGGTTTTCATGAAGAAGAGAGAACTTGTAAGAAGGACTTCCTGACAGAAACCTATTCCCAGGTGACTCTCCGGCTTTGCAAGCAGAGAAGTGGAGAGAGAGACAGCAGCTGGGACCAATGCCTTGTATCCACCAGGACACAGGTCCTGCAGCCACCAGGACATGGTCACAGCAGCAGGGGTTCACATGTGGTGTCACTGGCCATGCTGTGCCTCAGAACCCCAGATGGGATGCACACAGTGCTGTTTACACTTTGATCACCAGAGGCAGAGTCCTCAGGGAGGGCCCATATGCCACAGTGGGGACCCCATGACTTTAGAATACATTTCTGGCAAATGCCATCACCACCATTGCCAACGTGGTGACATCTGCAGAAGAGGCCTGGGAGACTTTCCTTAGTGAAAGGGAGCCTTGGAAGAGACCTGAGAGATGCAGTTGTCCCTTGTAATTCTTCTGAAATTTTCTTGCCAGGGAATTAAGGTAAAACAGCTTTGAAATGTCCACATCAGTACATCAGGAGGTTGCACAAGTATTCGCACTATGTTACAGGAAGCATATATACATATATAAGCAACAGTGATTTTATTCCTTTTTCAGCCTTTACCATTATAATGAAACTACAAAAGGACTACTGTCCTACTTAATAGTTTCTTAGGGTGATTTAATGTCATTGCATAAGGCACTGGAGAAGTAATTAGAGCCCAAATGCTGGTATACAACTTACATGCCCTCTTCAAGGCCATAATATTACTGAATTAAGAAAATCCTGATGTGGGGGGAGGTTTTCCATGGCACTGCTGTGACTTTGCAGTGAGTGTGATGGTCTCTAGTTGCAGTTTATTGCCTTCACCATAGGATGTGATGAGGACAAGGAAGGACTGCCAGCAGTGAATGTTGAGAAGCTCCAATTCTGTCACTTGCCAATTTTTCGGAGACTGAATGAAGGCCTGCCCACAAGAACTTGGCTAGCAAGAGAAGAGGCAGCACAGGAGGGCAGCAGGAATTAGTACAATAAGTGAAGTGGCCCATCCCCTCAGGATGCAGGCAGGGATGCAGGTCTGCTGAGGGCATGGAGCTGGGGTGCATTTTATCCAGACTTAGGGAGGAGTTCATGCCAGCCCTGGGCTGGCAGCTCGATGGGCTGCCCCTGCTCTCCCTGGGCACTGGCAAAAAGGGCACTTTTCTGCTGGTTTTGTTCTGCTGAGCAGGAAGAGTGCATGTGTGGTCTCCTGGCTTATGAAACGCTTGGCATTTTATTGCTCCTCAGCTTTAGTGTAACTGAATTGCAGCAGTTTTTCTGCCGTCTGGGCCAAGCGTGTCTCAACTCGCATAAAAGGAAATTAACAGAGTGGTTTTGAGCTAAAACCATTTCTATACTAGGGCAGAACTAAAGCATTTTTATACATTCAGCTAATTTGTGCTGTAATCTAAACAGTGGGAGAGAACTCCCTCATGTTAACCCATGAGCAGCTAATACCCACTACAGCTCCAGTTCGTTCCTCCATGTTGGAAATGAGTCCTCTCTCATTAAAATTTTGCCACTGGCACCGAGATGGGAGGAATCCCTGAGGATTTCAGCACACAATCATCCATACTCATGAAATGCCTATGAAGCAGGGACAGCCCTCAGCTAGGCTGAAACACTCATGAACAGAGAGTCTGGAGGGAACAGGAAGAGCTTCACTTTGTCAAACCTTTGCAGTTGGACTGTCTGAGCTGTGCTGAGCATTAATCAGCTTTATTTAATTCATTTCTTTATTTTGGGATGGGCTAATGAAGTTCACCTATGGTAAGAACTATAGCAGTGAGCTATCTCCACTAAGCATATCCATCAAGCATTCAGAGAGGTTTAAAGGTATGAAACTGTAACATCACTGACAGAACATAACCCAAAGGGCAGGCCACATTTTCATCTTTAAGGTATTGATTGTGGCTGTTACTGTTCTTAGAAAAGCAGTGAGATGCCAGTAACAAGACAAACTGTGTTACAGTTTTGCTACTAAACTATCAATGTGATTCAAAAAAAAAAACTTTAATTATTTACAAATAAACCACCAAAAATTAAAAAGCAATGAGCTATTTATTTTGCAACAGCACCACATACAAATTTACATCTACCCATTTCTGGGAACCACATTTGTACAGCAAGGGAAAGATCATGCAATTGCACACAGTCTGTTCCTGTGGAAATTTATACTAGCTGGAAAAGAATGGCAATCATACCTCACTACATGGGATGGGGAAAGACTCTCTCTTCAGCTGCTCCATGAGGGGAGAATAAGCCCATGCTTTCTGTAAACCTTCAAGTTTCATGTTAGGTCCAGTACTAGCAGGAGTGTAAGTTTTCTGTAAAGCATGTCTGCATCTTGTCTTGTGGCTTCTGAGGGTTTCAGCTACAAGCCAGAAGCTCACGTTGCCATCGCTCTTCTGAGAAAGGAGATGTTTAAACTACAGTGAAAGAGCCAAGACAGAGCCTGGATCCTGTGGTAACCCCTTGAGACAATGAGCTCCTGTACACAGAGGAGCCTGTCTCTGCTATAGCTACAGAGCTGGAGTTTCCTGAGGATCCAGCAGCTTTGTCCAGTAATTATAATCTGCTAAAAGATCAGTGAAGTCTTTCAGTTTGGCAAGTGTCACATAAACAGTTAGCAGTTGAGTTTGTAGTTAGATCCCCACAGTATTCAGGCTATAATTGAAATATTGAATGCTTAGAGAAAAGTACTTGTTCCTACTACCCAATAGAGATGTCATGGTGGTGAGTTAGGGCCTGCCTGAAGCTGAAAATTGTCTTTCAAATACCCACTCTTCACTGCATTGAAATTCCTTCCCAGCCCAGATCAGTATTACTTTTGAAATGTCTCCACTAAACACATCTCTGGGTGGAAGTGCATGCTGGCTAATTTGGTTTTACTGCCTCCAGAAAAAGAGTACAAACCAAACCCACTGGTTTTACTCTGGACTTACCTCTTTCCAGGTGGTAATAGAAGGGGCTATTCTAGAAGAGCCAAAGGTTAATGTCTCTGTTGCAAAACTGGAGATGAAGTTCCTGGAGGCAGAGCACAGCAATTAAGCAGGTTCTAGCCTGGCTTAGGCCGCTCACCAACAGATTGCTTCAAGGCCATTTTCATGTCCTTCATCTATGATTACTAAGTCAGGACTTGGTCAGCTAAAGTGCAACATTTGAATACTCCAGCAGCACCCCAAGAGCTAAATGCCAACCTCTCCTACACTCTTTCAAAACTCCTTCCCCAGTACAAATGAGGTACTCAGCCTTTACCTGGAAATTGTTGCTTTTAATTCTTCAAGGCTGCTCTTGATGCTGATCTTCTTTGAGCTACTGGTTCCTTCTACCAGTTCCCTGACTGAGATGGAAAATTACTTATATACATCATGATCAGCTGCTAGAGACCTGTTCATGTACAGGTGAAGTATTCATGGCTTATCTTGGGTTGAGAGTTATCTCAAGTGTTCAAAGTACTTCCTTGTTATTACAACATTCCCAAGTCTGATCATGTGTGCTACTAATTATATTTTAGTTGTACATACTCCTACTAACTACGTGTCATCAAACAATCTCTACCATTAATTTGGCTTTTCATAGAGAATGCACATGGCACACAAATATTTTATGTCACAGAGTTTGTTAAAAGGCTTTTAGTCCAAATAACTTCCAGTCCACCCCACCAAGGCACAGAACACTATGGTGCCATGCTGAATGCTTCAGAGAGGAGGAGATGGTACCCATGAAAGCCACAAGTCTGACATCTGCCAACACTGCTGTTCTGTTTTGGTAACTGCTCTGCAGTTGCTAAGACTGGTGCTGCCTGGATGAATTAAAACCAGAAAGGAATTACTCCTTCTCCTGTATTTAAAAGCTGGAAGAAAACTCAGCTCATCACAGATGTTCAGCAGAATCTAATACTAGTCATAGATAGAGACCTGAGTATATGAGCCTAATTACTGTGCTGGGCTGTTTCTCCAAGACTGTCAAATGCAAAAAGAAGTCATGCTGCTTGACTCTGATTCTAAAACAAACAAAACTGGCAAATAGTGCTTCATGATCCTGAATCATATTTATATTATTTGCTGTGTGATTTCCTATACACTTTTTAAGCAAATTGAGAAAGGTGCCACACACACACAGATCTAGAACTAAAAAGACTTTTAAACGCTACATTTAAAATATGAGGATACCAAGAGAAAAAGAAGAGTTTAAGTTCTGTGAGATATTTTGTTGCTGGGTTACATTTGAAAGTTGATCTGTGAAACCTTGGCTTCCTGAAGTGAAACTGTTGGAACAGCACAGGGGAAGGACATCCTGGAGTCAGAGCCACAAAAAGGGCTGTGCTGCTTGTCTGTGCTAGTGCATCTCAGAGCAACAAGCACTCTGCACCCCATATTAACACCAAGGCAAGCATCGGGTCCTTTTGATCACGCTTGACCAAACTTACACTAAGTTAGAACCATTATGCCTTTAATATCAACAGCAATGGCAATATGAGTTATCTTTGGGGTGCAACTGCTGCAAGGACCATCAGTCTTGGTGGGCCATAAGTTGCCTCTTAAGATGACATTTTATCACATGCCCTTCAATCTCCCTTTTAGTGGTAACTGTGTTTAACATCTGCAGCTGTGTATGGGTGGTTCTTAAATTCTACTGGTGACCATATATTTTGTGAACTCAGTACAAAACAGAACTCTTGCTTTCCTTGGTATTTATTTTTATCATTCTCATTTCCTTTTTCTGGGTATGTGACTACAGCACATCCCTGGGTGTTAAAACTTTCCAAAAGCTGTGGCAGATTCCTCAAGAAGTCTGACAAGGGGAGCTGCACATACTTGGTGTGTATTCAAGAGGTGAACGCAGAAGAAGTATTTGACTCCTGAAGACCCCAGCTTTTAGGCATTGCAAGATGTGGTTTTCTCACCCACCAAGCTGGCTGGCAGGCAGAGTGGTCAGGCCACTTGCATGACAGAAGACAGAGCTGTTAGGCAGAACTTCAGTACTTTCAGCAGCATTTCCACTAAAAAGATAATTCCCCCAAGAAAAAGTAAAACAAATCACAGGGTTGGGGATTTACTGTCTGCAACTTCATCTACTAGTAACTCTGAAGTGCTATCACATATCTGTTTCCAGTTTTAAAACTTACTAAATAACTTTCACAGTCTGCAAAATTTCCAGACATTGGGTTGTGCCATCCTCATTCTGATCATCTTAAGATGCTTGCTGAGTCATTGAGATGGCAATCTGAAGGGAAGCTGTCATTTCTCTGAGCCAGGGCATCCAATGTAAGTGTGTGAATGTGACTCTTTGAGGGCTCTCAGAATGAAAAAGGACAAGGATAATGTTCCAGATATTAAAAAATAAATATTAAAAAAATCAGGGAACCTCTCTAAAGTACTTCAAGTACATGCTAAGTTGGAATGGACTGTTGAAACCTGGATCAAGAGTATCAAGCATTATGATATAAAAAGCAAAATAAACAGAAATAAAATCCAAAAGTCTAAACAAGGAAGGCAAAAACCTGCTTGCTTGCTTACATTAAAAAAGAAAAAGCCCTTTCATGTATCATCAATTGCAAAAGTTGGGAATTATTTTATCTTAAAAATAGCATGCAAACTTTTTTGATTCCACTCTACCTTCCCTTTTAGGACACTTGCTTTTTTTCAACGACAGTGAGACTGGTAAAACCTCCCATACACAGTGACTGGTTTTGATATGTTTTATTTACTCTAAAACTATTCTCCTATCAGCTCAAGAATTGTGTGTGCAGGTTGCAAGATTAAATTCATTCATGAAATGTCTATGACACTCACTGATCTGGAGTTTCTCAAAGAGGTCTGTGCCAAGTTACTGTTTATTTCCATAGCAACTATGTGCCAAAGAAAAGGTAAGTATTGTCAATGTGCAACACTTGTTAAAAGTTGGAGTCCTCCAAAAGGGCTGCTGGGAGAGGCATTGCCAGCCTCCTAACGAGATATCTCTACTTTACCTCAGCATTAAATAGGAGCTTGTGGTTTACTTCAGTTTTTTTGGTTTTTTGGTTTGGTTTTTTTGGTTGCTTTTTTGTTTGTTTGTTTGTTTGTTTGTTTGTTTTGTTGTTGGTGGTGGTGGTGGTGGTTGGGTTTTTTTTATGTTCATGAATTTGTTTAGTCATTTTTTGAATCAATGTAAACTTTTAGTAATTCATATATCCCTATGTCTGGGTTCTACAGCTGAGCTGCTGCCTAGTGATTTCCTTGGATGGTCCCTTTCATTTTAGAAGTGCAAAATTATCCTTCCTTATTGATCTTCATCCCATGCATGATTTTACAGCTGTCTTTCATATTTCCTCTGAGTCAACATTTTTCATAGCTAAAGTCCTTCCATGTTTGATTTTTTTGCATTGAGCCTTTTTACCCACAATTTTCTTTGTCATTCAACAGTACTCTTTTATAAATACACACATATATGTGTGTGTATATATATATATACACACACTGATATGAAGGCTAAAAAATGTCCACAGCCTTCAAGATATTGTAGCCTAATTGTTTTATACACCGTTCTCCCTCCCTTCTTTAGTAATTTGCTCCATACTGGCTGCCATTCAGGACTGTGCTGATGTTCTTGCATAATTTGCTCTTATAACTTCAGAATCTCTGTACTAGCTGATAATAGCTTCTTCACAGTCTGCAGTCAAATATACTAAATTAGAATTCCTCTTGCGAGCTCTTTCTACATTTTCACCTTCCCTTTCCCCAGCTGGCCATGTTACTCAGTATCACAAGATGTTGCAGCAGCTCTTCAAACTTTGCTAGCTTTTGTTTTTAACACAAAGAAGAGTTCAGAACAGTCACTGAACTTTGTCACTTCATATTCCATTCGTTTGTGAATGCAATGAAGAGAAGGACTCATCAGATATGTCCCTATGGGACCACATGTTAAATTCCCTCTGGTGAGAAAAGTAACATCTTTTAATTGGTTGCCTCTCCGTGTCAGCACTGTCCATCTCATCCCAGTCTTAACTTCTTTAAGACCCTTTGGTGAATGATCTTGTCAAGTGACTTTCAGGGATCCAAGGAGATCATATCAGCTGTATCTGCCTTATCAGCATGGCTGTTCACTCCTTCAGAGAACTCAGATAGATCTATGAGAAATTCATTACCTTTACAGAACCACAAAGAATCATTCTGAATGTAGCATATTTGCCTCATATCCAGTGATTCTGCTCTTTTATTAATGTCCAACACAGGCCTGTAATCTTCTAAAATCTCTGAAACTCTGTTCAGCATCAGGCAGCATCATTTGTTACATTTCATTTCCTCTGTTATCCAGGTTACTGGTTGTAGGTGAGAAACAAGTGGTTGTACACTAAACAAGTAGTTAATTTGCTTCCATTTAGAGTTCACAGGTGAAAAATATGGTCCTGCGGATAACCCTCTGTTAACTCTCCATGCAGTGGCCTTTTAAGGCAATTTGACTTTTCATGGGTTTGCCATTGCCAAGGCTCAGTTCTCCAAAACTGCTTCAGGTCAGGACATTTTGAAGACATTCTTTTATTCCTATAAAATTAACTGAAATAAGAGTTGTGAAAAGGCCAGGAGAGGAGAAAAAAAGTCATAACAAAAAATACTTAAAGACCATGTCAGAATGCTCATTTAAATGCTGGATGTTTAAAATCTCCTGATTTAACTTCCCATGGCACTTCTTGAAAAGCTCTGAGGATCAACAGGAGGAAAAGCAAGAGCGTTCACAACTGCCTCTTTTCCTTTAGAGTTGTGTTTGTTTTCCTGTCTATATTCAGACCTATCCAGATTCAAAAGGAATGAAAAAAAGATAGATCATGGCACATAGGCATGCTTTTCTCAATTAGGATGAGCCTTCACAAAATTAAAGTTTCTGTAACAAAGGCTTTTAGACACTGGGGCTTTTTATACATTGCTGACATACAATTTAGCAATGAGTAGTTACTAATGTAGTTAGGCAGTTGTGGGCCCAATTATCCAATTACTGCAACTGGCACACAAACAGGGTAATTGTACAGTGAATGCACTCTTGTACTTGGCATTCATGCTTTTGTGAGCCTGGTGTCACCCTTTCAGTGCTGTGCCCAAACAGGGATATTTCATCTTGCATATTAACACCTCTGTCCTTGGGGAAGTTTTAGCACGTGGTTTGGGGAGAAAACATTCTTGGTTTTCACAGAAGGCAGTTAACAGTGGAACTACTGCAAGATAGCTGGCAACGAGGAGCCTTAATTCTTTCAAATTCAGATGACATTGTAGTTAAATTTGCCAGCTTCTCTGAGCTTCCCCTTCTCAAAGTTCTTTCTAGTGATAATATAATTCTATTCCTTATAAATGTTGAAAAGTCATAGCAGCCTCATCAGCCAGAAATTTGCATTTGACTGAAACAAATCCACAGTTTTTCTGAATTTTCTGCTTTGCCTTAACAGAATACTAGTTTAGTGTATGCCACAAAATACAAACCCAGATCTAGCTCAAAATGAATTTCAGCATTGTTCATGTTATTCCTCTTGACACTTGGGTTTGGCATGAGAAGGGAGAGGTGCATCCATCAAGTCTCTGCCTGTGCAACAGCAGTTTAAACAATTAGGCAAATTTTTCTTCAATACATGAGTTCATGTGGAAAGCTGAATAATAAGAGTAGGTTGTTTGGGCAGTTGCAAATAAATCATATCAGAATTTCATTCCAAATGGAAGTGGAGTATATATTCTTCCACAAACTGAAGCAATGCATTTCCCTTCACAGTTACATCTCTAACTGAATTGTTGTGTGGGAAGTCTAATGACTTGAGACAATTACTGAATAAAATGGCACTGCAAGAAAGGAGATACTCTTCGTGGGATGCAGCAAAGGTGAAATCACAGATTGTTCTAAACTTCTTGTATAGAGTGTACCTTTATACACATAAAATATATGTGTATTTTTGCCTTGATACAATATCCTTACAATGTTCATCTTTTCCCCATTAGTCTCCTGGATTCCCACAGTGCACAGCTCCCTCACATTGGTCCTTATCCTAAAAAGTAGTTGATCAAAATCCAGACCATGTTTATCTTGCTGGAGGCAATTAGTTGGCACCAGCTGTCAAAGCCACAGCCGGCTCCTAGCACATGTGTGCAGCCTGTCAGCAGGCACAGTAACAGCATATGCCTTCCAGAAGATAATGACACTGATCTTAAACTGAAATCAGGTTTTGTTGGGTAGAATAACACATGGAGAACCAGATTACACCGTAACCAAATACTATGATATTTCAATAAGTGATTCAACTTCAGGCCTATTTTCTGTTTTGTAGACTGTTAGCACAGCAGCTGCTTGTAATATAAGCTCAGTTTATCTACGCCCTCCCAGTACTTAGAGGTTTGAAACTCCTTTTGAATTTACTGCCATCTCTATTTTTAAAAGCTAATTTATCAGATAAGCACAGCTGAAAGACCAAGAAACCTCTAGGCTTTGAATAGATGGATTAAAGTGTTGGGCACAAGAAGTGAAGATTTTTTCAAATTATGCAACTTCCCCTGCACATCAGTGTTTTCAACACTCTGTCATATTTAGAAACTGTTTTACTGCAATATTATTAGAAACAGTAGTTAAGTGTTACTTATGAAAGAAAAGCAAAATAATGTTACCCATTTGTGAGCCAGAACTGTCTACCTCCTACTGATAGAAAACTATCAAATTTTAAAAAGCTCTTTGAAATCTATAAAAATACTTCTGCACTAATTATGTTTTGCATCAAACCTTTGTAATTCCCAACAAATTCATGATGCAAAATCGATAAAGAACAAATAAAGATTAAGCTCAAAGTGATTACTAAGTACAGGTCAGAGACGGGAATATCCCATTCCAGGAACAATTATCAGGATTGAGAAACTTCGTATCGGGGTTGAGATACATTTCTGGGGATGAGTTTTACTCCCTTGCATACTCAAAGGTGCTTCTTACCCCTGAGAGGCTGCAACAGCCCCAGAAAGGAGCTGCAAAGGACAGAGGATTTTCTGAAAAAGAGTCTTTAGGAAGAGAAAGTGTTATTAGACCTGACATGACTGAATCAACTTACTGGGAAACTGAGACAACCATCTGGGAGGGAAGTCCCAACCCAATGGAGTGATCTCTCCTGAAATTAAGTAGAAGAAAAGCAACAACAAACTGCTAAAACTTTGAGCCACTGGTAACTGCATAATCTTGCAATGAACTGGGACCTAATTAAAAGCAAATGAGGTCATGTCTTGGAAAGAAGCAGCACAAGGAGGACTTTCCCCTTTTCTGAATCACTGGTGTCTCAAGCTGGATTTGGACATGTGGATGTTTTCTGCCTGGGCATCATTTTGACTGTTAACTTTGTTTAAGCCAATGCAAAACTCCTGAGCAGCAGAAGAGTTCAGATTTTGTTATTTGCTTTTGAATTGCTGAGTACTAGACTATGGAGGTGACAGCCTCTTTAATAGAGGCTATCCCTTTCTTTAGAGAAGGGAAATAGAGCTGGAAGCTCACAAGTGGGGTGATTTTGAATTATTCTCCACACTAAACCTTCTAAAACTATTGGACTAGAAGGCGCAAGATCATAGCAACCTCTCTCTATTTTGGACAGCCCTCTGTGAAATGCAAGACAGAGAAGAATATAAGCAAGAGAAAAAATAGGAGGTGGAACAGGAAAATTTTGAGCAGATTATGAAAATTATCCAAGTAATTTCTTCAATGTAAGTAATCCTTGACTGTGAGCAGCAGAGACGGAAAATAGATGAGACTTTTGGGTAGAGAATTCCTCTTCCTAATCAGAAAGGGAAGTTCTCTGCAAGAAGTCTAAACTGAGAGTAATAGTATTAGTCACTCCTCATGCTCTGGGATTAACTTCCTTCAAAACACTGATTACAGCTCTAAGTACAGCCCAAACCTGAAATTTATAAATCAGACGGGAAAGTAGCATTTTCAGTAGTTCTGTTCCAGATCCCAGCCATTCTCTTTCTGCATAACCAAGACAGTAAGTAATTTTGTATGCTTATGAAGTTCTACCATATATAGTTACTTATCCTATACAGTGAATATTCCCTATAAGTCAGATTGTGCTTCAGCTGATTTCACAGCTCATTGCCTAGGACTGGAAGTTGTGTGGGGTATAGCAGCCCAACAACCAGCTCTGGACTCTGCAGACCTCAGTGAAATATCCTTATTTGGCTTTTAAATGACATCATGCATACAGAGGCCTGGCTTAAAACAACTTGAGCATGGATTCCTGTGTTTGCCCTCCCAGCTGACACTGAACCTATGGGAGCACATAGGGCCAGTTCTTGCATGGAGCACAGGGTGAACAGTGAAGCCTGACCAGCCACTTCATGTGCCACCCTTGGGAACCCTTGGCTCTTGGCCAGGACAAACCAGTTTTCAGCTCTGAATACTCAAGGTCAGTGATAACTAGGCAATAAATTATGTAATAAGAAGATGCTGAGCCCCTGACAAATACACCTGGAGAGAATAACACAGAAGATCCATTTTTGGAAAAATACAGGAGGAATTAAAAAGCAGAAGCAAGGAAGATTGTCAGTCATTGGACAATCTTCTGTCAGAAGATGCCTAGTCGGATTTTTTTTTTTTAATTATAGCCTGCAAATTTAAGTACAATAAAACTGACATAGAAAAATTCCATGAACTCTTGTTTTACAAGCCCATGTTTTCTCTGGCTTCTCAAGGAACTAAGTTGCAAAGTCAGTTTCTTCCTGGTTCATCTCCAGATATCTGGAGGTTGCACATTGCATATGTCCAGAGCCATTTCCAGATTCTTAGGAAGATGAGTTTAATCTCAGAAATACTTCTCCCTTTCTCTCTTTGCCTTTTCTTTCTCATGCCTGAATATGTGTGGTGAATAATGGCATCCCTAGACATAGCTCCAAGAAGGGGCATGTTTATTCAGCAGAATTCACCAAACTTCAAGCTCTTGCCCAGATTAAATGTTTAACCACTGCTTAGCTCATACCCTGCCAAATAAAGGCATGAGGACTAATAATGGTGCTCAATGGTTATGAAACTATGTGGTCAGACTAACAAAGCCAGTGCTTATCCTGTGCTGAATCTGAAGAAGCAGGTTGAAAGTTTTTTATCATGAATGATGTCAATTGAAAAGATTTAAGAAAATTTAAGACTTCAATATTAGGAGACCAAAGCTCTTTAATAATTGCATTTCATTACAGTCATTCAAATAGCCAAGGTGAAAGTGAATTTATCTTAGTATATACGCAGACACTGTAGCATCCCTATGTTCATTAAAAGCAATACATTAAAAAAACATTTAAATTGCCTATGCAGAGCAAGATGGAAAACAGTAATGTTGAGCATATGCATTCAATATTAAATGAGTCCCTTTCACTGTTTCTTAACTGGTAATAAAACATTTCTCTCAATTTCTCTACTTATTCCAGCGTATCACGTAATTTATTTTATCTTGCCACCTAGCTCCAAAGAAGCCATTTTTCTTTAAATGTTTCTCAAAGCAATTATTAGTGTGTCAATAGATGCCCAAATATTAATATCAAACAGAATTTTTTTTAAAAAGGAACAAGAGTCATTGCTTCTTTTATATTGTCTCCTCTTTACTCTGTTTAAATTACAACTTTGCTAATTATGTCCCAAATTAATATTTTTCTTTGAAATATGCATAGCTGAATTAGGGTCCAGCTCAGTTCCCATTCAAACCTAATGACACAAAAGAAAGGGAAAATGAGATATTTTGGTATCTTTCACTCCCAGCCTCAGCTTCCTTTTTTCTCTTCCTTCTTAGATTCACTATACATTTATATTGGTTTCTGAAGGAGATGGGGATTATCTGACCACATTGTCTGTCTGCTCACCTTCACTTTCAAACCCTCTGGCTTAATGTACTTCAACTTGAGAGAGCTCCTGATCTCCAAAAGATTGTATTTCTATGCATTCTGGGGAAATAGGAGAGAAGAGATCCAGCCAGATCAGTCATCCCTCTAGGAGAAGGTGGCAGTGTGAGTCCCGCCCCCATTTTGCCAGGCTGCAATCTCTCTAGCAAAAGCAGTATTTGGGAAGCATGGATAGCAACGTTGATAGCTGGGTATTAAAGAACACACAGAAGGATGAGGCAAGACGTGTGTGATAGGAGCCTTAGATTGGGCGCCACACTGGAAATCAAGATTCACAAGTGACAACTCACAAACTGGATGTTCTGGGGGCTTTTTATTATTTTCATTTTTTTGAGGAGGGGGGATCAATTTTATCATGACTTGCTTCTGAATATCTAAGTTCTGAAAACGAATTCACATGAGTCAGACAAG
Organism: Alethe castanea; assembly: GCA_024734035.1. Classification (NCBI taxonomy): domain Eukaryota; kingdom Metazoa; phylum Chordata; class Aves; order Passeriformes; family Muscicapidae; genus Alethe; species Alethe castanea. The sequence goes on along the minus strand of JANRGV010000051.1, from coordinate 98,539,305 downwards.
TATTTGGCTGAGCTAAATCTATGCAGAAACTCTGGGACTTGGCCCAGTGGCCATAAGAGCTCACTTCCTCATATCATTTCCTCCCCAGATGGCAAATGAGTATTTCACCAGGGTACCAGCTTATCTCACCCAGGCCAGCTGTGAAAGCTCATACCAAGTCCAGCTTCTAAAAGTACCATTTCACCTGGTGTTGGATTTCTCCCTCTTCCCTCAGTGATAAATTCAGCAAATCTTTTATTTTTGTTTCAGAAATATTAAACACCAAATGTCAGGTCTTAACCAAAGCCATTACATGTAATGTCTTATAAACACAAAAGTAGGACAAGAGATACAATAATCACGTCCCATGGCCCACTCAGTTGTGGGAATTTCTTTCATTATAATAACCAGTGCAGCTAACATAGCTCAGCTACATCTAAAATTGTTCACATGCCTGTTCTATTTTCTTCTTCAAAGCAGCTTTACTATTAAAAAAAAATTAAATAAATGTTTTGTCCATATACCAATCCCACAATTACACTGGCCAGCTTGTCCAGCACCTTCAGATAAATCCCACCTAGCCCTACTCCCTTGTTATTCAGTACATTCAGCTCCTTTCAAGTCTCTAACTTGTTTGATTTCTCCCCACTGAGGAAGGGTTGTCATTCTCCATCCCACATCTTGCCAGTTCCAAATCAGCTTTTCCTTCTGAATACTGAGGCAAAAAAATGTCACTGAATACTTAAGCCTTTTTTGCTCCATTGTAACTAGCATTTCTTCTCCACCCAACCCTGGGTCCTGAATTTACTTTGAAACTAACATTCCCAGAGTCTGTGCTCTTCAGGAGTTTCAGCTCCAGCTGGGCTTTGGCCTCCCTAATTTTGACACTAAGTTTCTAACACTGCTCCATCTTTATGCCTGTCCCTCTTTCTACATCTTCTCCACTTCCTTTTCGTGAGCTAGTTCAATGAGAAGCTCCCTACCTAGCCAGGCAGACCCTCTCCAGAAGATCAGTATTCCCACATGCTGGGATTCATTCCTGAGCTCTCAATAATTTATCTTTAGAAACCAGCAAACTTTCCTGGGCACTCTTCCCCTTCACAGCAGCTCCATAAGGGATCATGCCAGGTAAACCTTGAACCAGTCCCTGATCAGGGTCCTCTGCTCACCTTCCAGCCTTCCTCTGTGCCCCAACTTCCAGCATCTTGCATCACTGCATCCTGAGCTGCCCTGTGTGACCAGAGCTGCCACCAGCTCTTCCCTGCTTCTGAGGAGCAGGTCGAGGTAATCAGTGGGGTTCTGTCAAACATCATCCTGAGGAGGAGACCCTGCCAGCAGGGTGGTGCTGCTGCTTTGGAGCTTATGCCTGTTCCCAAGGAGTGATCACCTTTCTGCCACAGGTGAGCGCTGTCTGTCTGTTCCACCATGCATTGCCAGCCACAGACACTATTAAACTTCATAAGGCTGTTCCATAACAGTTGCCTCATAACAGAGCTGGACCTGTATTTGTAGATAAGTCACAGCTTTTGTATTAATTACACTGATACTTAATACAATGAAAATTATATTTCTTTTAAAATCTGGACTTTGGAACTCCTTCCTGGAAATAACAGGAATATCAGCTCAAATTACTGCTTACTGATCACTGGTATAATTGTTTCATGTGAAATACAGTTTTCCAGTTTGTTTCCATTCTTAATTATTTTCTGGCATGACAACCACAGGTCTTACCGTGGTCCAGTCAAAGACTTCTTTTAAAATTTTGATACAGTATCTGAGTCTTTGAGGGGGATTCTGACAGTTAAAAAAACAAAATTGTATTGTACAGAGATTTTTTTTTCGGGTTAATTAAGAAAATGACTATGCCTGTACTTTAGCACTTTATTAAGCACAACTATACTTTGCTCAATATGTGATTATGAAACCATTATTTTGTAAAACTAAATATACATTTGAATGCATTGTGGGGGCAGGGAAAAGTTTGCAGCACAGTGGTAAATGGAGTCTTACGTCCCTGACAACAATAGTTTGTCTGAAAAATCTCAGGGATAAAAATGGTATAATTATAGGGAAAAAAGATACATTGGTTTGGCACTGGCAGCAGTTTGCCAGGCTGGGTGGCTAAACCAGTACAGTCTGCACCAGTGAGACATGACCTTAATATCATGTTGCACTTCAATAATGTTTTTATAGCATCTGGAATCTTCAGTGTGGAATTTAGATCCAAAAATGTAAAATATAATAAAAAAGGGTTTATCTTTAAGACTTTCTCATCTGAAAGATTTTAAGACTTCTTTTTCTACAGGAGAAAAAGATACGAACTCTGTCAGAGCTGCTGAGTGTGGTACATGTGTTTTAAGAAAGTTTTAGTCTGCAGGGCCAAAAAATAAAGGTGCAGAGTGTTGGTTTCATTGCTGTCATCTGTATTTTTCCTTGGCCATTCTTTTTGATCCTTGAAGTTCACACTGCAGATTGTCATTACCAGAAACTCTAATTTTAGCATCAGAGATCCTAAAATGAGATCCTTATTCCAGGGGATGAAGAACACACTGAAGATGGATAGAAATGCCAATAATTCCCAGGAATAACTATGACAGAAATTTAGGAACAGACAATTTTGCCTGTGTAGTCCAATATTTATTATTTCAGTCATATGTATCAGGCACCAGTAAGGTTTTCTTTCAGAGCTCAGAAGTTGTGTGGCTCTTTGTTGCCTTTGTTGCAGTAGAGTGAAACTCTTCAGTCCTTGAGTATTTTGAGTTTTAAGGACCATGTAGAAAATATTTTTCCCCTTATGTCTTATTCCTTTCTTTCAAGGTTCTAGGTTAACAGTGTTTGCTAGACCACCTCTGTAATGCAATCTCTGTTCACAAAGCATTATTTCTTATTCTCTCTCTTACCCTAGCTGTCAGTCTAATCAGGTTTGCATGTTGGCACTCATGCCTAAGTAGCTGAACGCTACCAGTAGCAACTTAATTCTAGTATCTACAGGAGCATATTATGTTCTAAATAATCACTCATCCTTCCACAGAAAGCCACTCATATTTCAATTTTTATGTAGCTTTATTTTTTTTTCTGTTATGGGCACTTGCTATGTCTGCCCAAGTATAAAGGTTAGAGACTGACCCAGGAGCAATGGACTGGATGGAATTTCCCACTGCATCAAGTTCTGCCTATCTGGTATTTTTAGTGGTAAACAACCCACATCTTCCTTTTTATAAACTGACCAACTTCTGGTTTAAAACTATGTCGATTCTATCGTCCCTTATTTCCACAGTGGTTTCAAAGCAACTTAAACCTTATTGCTGTGATAGTTATAAATCATCCTAGCTTTCAATCTAGCTCTATTCACAGACAATTTATACTCATTAGTTCCTGTGCCAGTGTTGTTCTTGAGCACAAGTGGCTCTTTCCCTTCCAGGTGTTTCACCTTTTTAACATTCACAGAGAGTAACCAGGTCCTCTTTCAGCTTTTGCTTTTCTAATCTGAGTAAGCTCTCTAGTCTAAAACACTTTCCATTATTGTTGTCAATTCTCTGCACCTGTTCCAGTCTGAAATCCCTCTCTCTCAGTCACTGATGCTCCGAAGTGCACACAATGCTCCAGATAAGGTTTTGGCAGAGTCACTTACACCTGCATGAATATCTCTTTTTTTCTTTACAATTATTTCAATTGACAAATCCGCTGCTTCAAGGCAGCTTCTCATTAGTTGCTCATAGTCTGATTCTGATCAGTTAATACAGCCCAAAGCACTTGTCCTCCTCTCTGTTATTTACACCTGGCATTCTCATAACACTTTCTTCAAGGTATTTCCACAGGAATAATTTCATCCATACAATTTTAGCAATTTGAATGTTAGTGGTCAGGCTCATCAACTTTAAAGCATCTGTCAAAGGGAAATTACATAGATACATCCCACTGCAATTCATTCCATCTATCTCCAATAGATTTCTAGTACTAACTTGCTGTCTCCACCCAAAGGTCACACAGAGTCTGGGACACATGTAAATATTCATATGTAAATATTTCCATGTAAATATGGGAATATTCCCGTATTCCCATGTAAATATTCAGCCCTTGCCTAATACATTGCGGACATTTTGTCACATGCTGGACCTATAAGCCTAATTTCCTCCACCATCTTCCCAGTTCTCTCTGAGCTTTCACCATCCCTGGCCAACCCAAATATGTAAAAACCAAAGCTCCCACACTGACAATCAGGTTCACCCACTCTGTGTAAATACTGAAACCCTCAGCTATGAATTACCCAACACCAAAGAGATACATAACATGTGTTTTCATAGAAACCAGTTGGGATTGAGAAGGAAGAACTGGAAGACAGCAACAGAGCTCGGAAGGGACATTAGCAAGAAGATAAGGACAGGACTTCTGTTCATCTTCCTGGAACAGTTGTATGGACAGACCAAAACCTGAGATAGCTTTAAAGTTAGGTGAACCCAAGACAGCACAGACTACGGGACAGCTCCAGCCATGGCTGCGGGAGCGGAAAGGGGAGCTCCTGAGAAAACATGTTCTCATAGATATCAAAGAAACAAATGAAACTCCCTGCCATGGCCTTTCTCACTCAGAAACATTAAAGACGAAAATATTAATTGGCATTTCTTTCTGATTGGAGTACAGATCTTTTTACCAGGATAATTTCTCGGGTGATTACTGAGTATAGCATGGGAAGGCAAATCAGGACCAGAGCAGTGTTTGGGAAACAGCCTTTGACTACACTTGCCAGCTTTTTCTTATTTTTTGAAATGGGCAAAGCCAGAACAGACATGGGATAACCCCACAATATCTCAGTTAAAGCTGTTGTTGCTGTCTAAAAGAAAATCATGTTTAGAAATTAATTGACTCCTTCGTGTATGAAAAACCCAGGAGCCTAGCAGTCGTGTCTGATCTGAGAGGCAGGTCAAAAAGATAGGACTAGGTCCATCTGTCCATTCCAAGGCCAGGGAAGCAGGATTTTCTCTGAATCTGCTTAACTGAACAATTCCTGGTTGTTGTGATTTGCTTGCCTGTCCCTCCAAGTTTTGCTCTCAGGCCCACTCCTATCCTTTGCCATGATCACAACCCCTCTGTTCTTATTACCGCAAGTATCCTGGCACTTGAAAACCCTAGGAGTCAGTTTTTCAATTTATTTGATTTTGAGGTTATGGTGTTGCTTTGTTATTGCTGTTTAGCATTTCAGCCTAAGGAGTGAAGGTTGATCAGCGTATTGCTGACCTATTTAGGTGCAGCCACCAATCTGTTCCTATCAGTGAGGGTCAGCTCTTACCTGATGCAGTTGGACCCCTCTTGTGTCTGTCAGCTTTGAAGCTGCTGTGAAGTCTGTCCAGACATCCAAGGCTATCTTTAACATGTGGTGGGCTGGTAGGCAGACGGGCATCTCCTGCCATGGCATCTGACACATGGCTGAGAGGAAAAAGGAGAAGCAGCTCTTGCATTTTGGGCAAGAAGGGTTCAAAATCAGAGGCAGAGCTGTGTGGGACTACACGAAAGGATTCCCAGCCAGTCCTTACACTGTTTGGATAATTTTCTTGTAGAACTCTGATTTTGTGCATGAGAAGAGACTCTGCCAGTGAGAAGATAAGAACTGGACACTGCACATTTCAATACAAACTGTTTTACTGCTCTCTTCTAACCCCTGTATACAATTTCTCTATCCCTACCTGTGACCACACAACTTATCATTGGGAAAAGCCTTCTTGCATGAGGCAAACACAGGGGCTTTTTTATTTTTCATTGGCTTTAGAGTTTCTTGGCTTTCACCTATCAGCTTCAGCTCTTCTTGTCTCCCCCCTTGTTTTCTTGTTAAACTACAGCTGTCCTTCTTCTTATCTCTCTTTCAAGGTGACTTCAAGGGCAAAGCTACAGGCCTGGCTCAGGCTCAAAAAAGCATTCATATCCCTTTCCTGGCTTGCTCACTACATGTCCATTTTCCTCTAACAACATTCCCACATGCCAGCTATGGTCTCTCTTTCTCATATCTGCCTTGTCCTAGCAACGTGGAATTCAGGGTGGTAAGAAGGTCTGTGTGTGAGTAGCAGCCTGAGACATGGGCCTTGCCAGTGGCTGCCCAGGGGCTTGAAAAGCTTAGGAGAGGCTTGTCTACAAGAAAAATCGTAATTTGTTGCTCCACTTGAGAAAGTACTGTCTGAGTGCAGAAAGCCTCCTCCAGATAAATTGCTGAGCTTGATTTCAAGTGACTGAAATCAAGAACTGAACATTTTACCTCACATTTTCAGGTTCATCTTCTGCCACTGACACAATATACAACTACAGGTAAGCTACACGTGTACCATCTTTCTATTGTTGGCGTGATTTAAAGACTGTTAGAAGTTAACAGTGCATGTCTCAATATTACAAAATTGCCAGTGGTAAAGCCCACATTCTACTTTACAATTTTCAGACAGTGAAGTTCAGTTGCCTTAACATAAAAACGTGCTACAGATGTGCTAGAAGAACCAACATTTCTCAACCTTAGTAAACCCTGCTCCTCCATCCTATAGAAGTTTCTTTGAACATATGTCATCTCAATGCCTCTGAAAAATAGGGCATTAGATACATTTCACAAAGCAATACAAATTCATACAACTGGGATAGCTCTGTATTTTTTATTATCTCATAGTCCATGCATCCACCTGGCATTTAATGCATCATAAATGCTATAATAAGCATGTCAATGTAGGCATCTATTTAATTTTGGCAAGTTCTTGATTGCTGTCTTTTGTATGGAGGCAGTTGCAGATAGGAATTGTGACAGACACTAAATCTAACTGACTTTGAATTGGCAACAATAGCTGTAATGAAGATTTGCATTTTTAAAGGCGTGTAATTAACACCAGTATTAGCTTCTTCCTCCAGCTAAAAAGTCAAGCTGAACTACCTTTTGCTGAACTTGAACCGGGTTTTGTATTTCTTTTGCTTTGCTGACAAATACAAAGCATGCAGATCAGCTGCTGCCCAGGTACTGTTTTGAATATTGCTGCAATAAATTGTTAACCTGTGAGACAGAAAAAACAGGGAAAATGGGTAGATGTGGTGGGAACCAAGGGATGGAACAAACACGTAGCTTATCTCAGAACCTTATCTGAGACATTACCCTTAGAAAACCTGGGCTTTACTCTTTTTTTTATGGCAAAATTACACAATGCATAAGGCAAAAAGAATTTTCTGTCCATAGTTTCTTCACCTTTATTGCATTTCATACGCACCTTCACCTAATGCACACAATATCAAACACAGAAATGGCTTTGGTGTCCTTTATTTTGCCTCAGCCTTTACACTCTCAGTTTGAACACACCCCGATGAAGGCATGACATTCAATCCAGTTATTTCAATTTTTGTAAACATCACCAAATACATATCAAAATAATATTATGGTAGACAAAGTACTAATGACAATGGTTTTGAACACCTTAAAAATCACATAAGTCTGAGTTCCCAAATTTTGCAATGCTGTTTACTTATGATTTCTATAATTTTTTGTTTTCCAGATACTGTTTCTTTAGCTGAAATCTCCTTCAGCTTGTTTAACAAGCTCAATAATTGCCAGTAGTAATAGTGAATAGCTTTCTCTGGGCCAGAGCCTGAGGTTTCTATCTAAAGTTTACTCAGTTCTTCGTCAAACAAAACTTCCATGAGATTTGACTGGTCCTTGCCTTTTGAAAGCTGTGAGTATAAGCTGTTTTCTAGGATGCAGAGCAGTTTATGTGAAGAATTCATCAAACTGTATGGAGAGTTAAAAGCAAGACTAAACATGAACCTTGTGGATGCCACTGTGGCATGTGAGATGAAGTCCCTCCCAGTCTATGACACAGCATGGAAATTTACATTTTGGTTCTGTAAATTAAAGTTCTTCACATGTCTTTTAAATGCATGGTGTTATGCCAGAAAGCTGTTTTGAGAACTCCTAAGTGGAAGGATCCTATGCACCAATCCTCTATGACTGGATGAACTGTCCCACTTTAAAATAAAAGTTTAAGAGATAGATTGATTTTTGCTCCTGTAAGTATTCATTTGAATTATGCTTATGCTTTCAATGGGAAAATAATTGTACTCATTGTTTTACTGTGCTAGTCATTACAGAATCAGAGAATCACGAAATATTCTCAGTTGGAAGAGATTATCTTTCTATGTACCTCATATTTAAATTAAATGTTGCCATTAGTTTTCAGTTTGTTTATAAGAAAGTACATTCTACAATTGAAATTAATGTCTAGGGGGAGACCTCTAAAAGAGTGGATTCACCAAGAGGAAAACATGCTTGACAAATCAGACATCCTTGCGTGGCACAACTGGCCAGGCAGACGAGGGAAGAGCAGTGGATGTTGTCCACCTTGACTTCTACTTTGAGGGTGACAAGGCACTGGATTATTTCCATCTCTGGTGATATTTGAAACTTGCCTGGGCACAATCCTGTGCAGCCAGATCTAGGTGAACTTGCTTTAGCAGGAGGGTTGGACCAGATGACCCCACACTGTGGTCCCTTCCAACTCCAACCATTCTGTGATTCTGTAAGTATTGTTAGTGTTGTTGTGATGTCAATTTCTAGAATTCCTTGATATTTTCCTACAGAAATGCACACATGTGATTAAAAGTGTGACAAATCGAAAAATTATTCGTTGAGTCCGTTAATTTAGAGAATTTAGAAATATGCCAGCATGTTTTTCTTCTGCATCCTAACAAAAGGGTGAAAAACAAGCAAGGAGCAGCTAATCCAAAACTTTAGAAGGAGAAACTAAAAACAAACAAGCTAAAGGCAGAAAATTAGATTATATCTGATATGAAATAACTTCTAATGCTTACCGAAAAATAAAGCGAAACTAAGGCAATGCTACTTAAACATCCTGAGGAAAACCACACAGATTAAACAATCTCTGTAATTTTTGCTTATTCTTATTTCATGTGTGTGTTCTTCCTTGCTCCAAATATATAGACTCATTGCATTCAAATATATCCTATATTTTGATTATGAACACAACTCCATTCTGCTTAGGCGAGTCAGTGGCATCCTTGAAAATGCAAAGTGGTCAGAAAAGCTAGAGCCCCTTTCATCTTCTGCCAGCAAAGGATGTGACCCCTGGATAATTACATACAAAAGGAGAGCCAAAAAAAGTATGCTGTCAGGAAAAGCCTCCATTTGCTGCTACTTTGTTCATCCAAACTAAACTGCAACTTTTTTCCCCCTATAATGTGCATAAAATATGTCATGTGGAAATCAAAAATATTCTTTGTGATCAGGAGCAATTCTGCCCAACCTCGCAGCTACATAGAAAAAAGATAATAAAACGAACAAAAGAGGGTCCGTTTGCACATTCATTTTCCACAAGATGTTTTCACTTTAGCTTGCAGAGGTATTTTTCCAGGAAGGAAAAATAAAAGGATCTGAGCAGTGGATCTGCAGCCAAACCATAGCTTGCTGACACAACTGGCACTGTGTTAGCTGAGGTGAAAGCAGCAATTCAACCATCCCAGACAACCAACAACCAGACCAACACTGTGACCTGGTATGGAAGGAGAAAACTCTTCAGCAGGACAAGTCTGCAAAAATCTTACATATTTCTGCTTTCGACAACATCTTCTGTATGATAACAAAGTGCAAAATTATTTCAGTATTCATTTCCATTTTCCTTCATGAATAGGAGTACCTGTGCTGCTACAAAGAAGGTGGATATTTAAAGACTCAAACTCGTGGCCAAAATAGATGAAATAAGCATAACTATTCACTTCAGACCTAACAAGTGAGTCAGCAGTCAGATTCTATTTCCCTTGTTGAAGTCAGAAAATAAATTAAGCTGATAGCATGCCTCTAATGGTGATGACATCATTGAGAGCAGAGTTATTTTCAGTCTCTACAACACAGGTAAAGGAGAAGCATAAAACTGAGGAAGGGAAACTCAACTTTTTACTCATGCCTACTCCTAATCTATTTGCTTTGCACCCCCTCCCTCAAGTTAGATTTTTTGCTATTGTCATTCTGTGTTTAAAAATATACATGCATTTTTCAAAAGCTTGTAATCACATAAAACATTTTTCTTTCTTTCTTTAGGAAGCACCAAAACATAAGATTTACAGCAATTTCAGCCTTGTATGAAGCGGGAACAAGTCCTCCAATACTTTAGAATTGCATCTAAATAAACCAGAGAAGAGTCTAAACCATTTGCCAGAATGTTCAAAAGTGACCTTATATGAAATCTGTCTGTCTTCAGATGCCCAACCTGTGAGCCCTGAGGGCAGTACAGAAGTGGCTCTAAATCTGCAAAAATACCTCTCTTTCTCAACTGCATTGCTTTCTTTTAAAGTGAAAGTGGACAAGCTTCTGCTTTTCAAGTGCAGTACAAGAACTGCGCTTTGAAGAGTTTTCTAACTTGGAAAAAAAAGATTTTCTGGGACAGCAGCTGAGACACACTGTTAAGGTGGATACAGGCAGACTCGAGGGGATTTGGGGAAAAGCAGGCCTCTTTCTACAGGAGAAGCCTGAAGCACAGAGTGACATAAAAAATGCATGAGGCTGAGAAGCAGTAGAAAAGAAGATGCATGAGAATACAGGCCCATGAACAAGATAAAGGAGAAAATGAAGAAATAAGCCAAGACAGAGTTCTGCCAAGCTATGAGGCTGAACCTGAGTAAGAAGCAGAAAGAAGTCAAAGTGTGGAAGTGTCGAGGGAGATGGGAGTAGCCTGGCTGTGTTGGTGAGTGATGAGATGTGAGATGAGAACTTTGCAGCAACAGGACTGCAACTCCTGGCATTGGCAACAGACAGGAAGGAAAAGCTGAACTGCCAATATGCAGTTCCTGAAGGTACATGATTTAGTGAGAAGCTGACGGCTTGACAAGGAGGATTAGAGAGATTGGTCTCTTGTGCAGCATGTGGGAAGTTCTTGAGAGAAGGGGAAGCAAAGTTTTGGATGCACCGCATAAAATACACAGATAATTAAAAAATAATGATGTCTGGGCAGGAGAGAGGAGTCATGGTAAGTGAGGAAATAGATGTACATGAGGTGAGTCGGTACCTCAGGTCTACTTAATATAATGCAAGGAGAGCAGGTTTAAGCTGCGTGAGAAGGACGAAGAATACCTTGAAAGAAACATGAGAATGAAGTTAAGAAAACCATGTCTGTCTTCAGAAGATAAAATAGAGAAGAAGAAATGTACAGAGGACTAAGAGGACTGAGAAAAGGCAGTCAGAGCTGGCTGGAAGGAAATTAGTGACAGATTTCCTGCTTGTCTCCGAGGAAAAAATAAACCCAGTGTGGAATGTCACACTTCAGACAAGAACATTCAGGACATGATGTGTCGTAAATGTAAAAGATGTTTCTGTAGACTAAAGTGTACAAATTTTGTCATACAGACGAGTGGTGATTTAAGGAGCTAATAAAGAATCTCTTTGTCCTGAGAAACTATTAAATTTAAAAAAAAAAAATCTGTAGTAAGGAAATTAATAATTAAGGAAGCCTTGCAACAGACCAATTCAGCAGTCTCTGGAGACAGCCATCTTATTGCAATTTACATTCTCTTTTAACCAACGTCATTAGTAGTGGTTCTAGAAAGCAAAAAGGAATGAGGCACTAAAATACTGCAGGAGCACTGTCAACACTGATCAAAGCCCTCATCGTAGCTTTTGTTCAACTAGGGCAAGCAGCTCATGTGTGCACAGCAGAGGAGCATTCATTCTGATGAAGCCGGCAAAATAACGTCATTCCTTCCTGAAAATTGTGATTTTTAAAATAGCTTCTTTGAAGTCAGGTAAAGTTTCTGTTTTGCTGAAAGTGAATCAGTAGAGAAATATAATTCTGACAACTTGTTTAATCCTTTCTACTATCTGTGATGATGCAACACCAAAAACTCTATTAACTTATTGGTCCACTCATGAGCTGAAAATTTACTTCTTACTGTAGGCGTTACACTAAGCCATTGGAAATTTTATCCAGTTGTAACATTTAATGAGACATTGAATGGTTGTTTGTTTCATTAATCTTGTATCAAGTGACTTTAAAAAAGAAAATACTGACAGATTTCTACAAATGTTTAGAGCATCTCTCTGGCTTATCACTGTTAACACAACAGCCTTTATGGTTTCCTGTGATTCATTAAATATTGACTCAAGTATATATAGATCTAACTGGCTATTCACATCCAAGACACAACCACTCCTTATGCTCTTTAAAACTGTTCCGCTCTTTTCCCTGTTCAAAAAGCCATCTTCTATTCTCAGCATTCCCTCCTCATTTTATCCTACATCTTACACTACCTTCCTTGGCACTTACTGATGACCAATAAGCCAAAAATCTTCTCCATTTTCCCCTCCTCCAGTATCTTGCCCATCTAGTAGTAGATCAAGTCCATACCACTCATTAGCTTAAGCCCAGAACCTCCAACGTGTATCAGACAGCACAGACTTCACAGTTTCTGACTCACCTGTCACATATATACCATTTTGCAACACTAAAGCTCTAAATAAGGAACAACATCTTAACACAGTATTCAGCTGTTCTGCAGTATAGGATAAATGTTGCTGCTTCTTCGTTCTGCTATTCCTTTTGGCCAGGTGGTGACTCTGGAGCAGGGCCTTGAGCATGTCTTTGCTCCACCAAATAGGACAAAGTGGGTAAACACAGCCGGGCAGAGTAAGGTACTTATGGGAAGAACAGGGTTGTTTCATCTAACATATTTCTCTTCACTGCTTCCAGATAATGCTTCCAGAGCTGTCTTCCATCACCTTCATGCTTCCCTTCAGTAAGTGCTGACTTAGAGGGATAGAAATGTGCACTCACTGTGGAACTGTGTCATTGCAATGTGCTGGGGATGTAAAATATCCATACTTAGAGTAGGCACCTTTTCACCAGTAAAATCACTCGTGGGACACAAGAAGGGGTGCCAGTATGCTTTGGAGTTTGGTAGCTCCCACCCAATACTGAGTGCTGAAAAAACACTTCAGGGTAAGTCAGTCAACAGTGAAGTTCCTTTTTGATATATAGACAGCACATAGGAGTGTGAGTCCATCATTTCACTGAATCACAGGGCCCAGGGCTCATACAGGGAGCTGAGGAAAATATTACCTCTACACAGCCTCTTGTACAATGTACACAATTAAGATCCTTATTGATTTACATCTGATGATGTAACAAGTTTTATTGATCACGGGACAACATTTTTTGGACATGCTCACAAACCTGGGCCCCCTCTGGCACTGCTTCGTTCTCCACAGGACAAAAGGTAAGGCACAAAGCTGAGATGCTGATGGAAAAGCAAGTGAACTACCTTGAGAGAATACATGGATATTTCAAACCAGTAAAGGTAACAAACTCTATTTTTAGGTCACTTCACTAACACATATTTTGGAAAATATCCCCATACTACTGGGAATGAGCATCAGGTGTTGTCAGGTGGGATAAAGGACAACTGTTAGCTTAGTTTGGAGAATCCTGTTCAGTATAATTAAGGGTCAGTAAAGAGAAAGTGAAGCTTTCTACACTTAAAAGGGATTCTTAGCTAAGAGATGCTGGATAATCTGGAAAAGGAAGTGAAGAGTAAGATTGTTAGAGTAGATTTGGTAAGTAGCTTTTAAAGAGACCGAGGCACTATTTAATTGAGAGGGCATAAAATCAGGAAATTTAGGTAGTAAGGTTAAATAGCAAAAAAGTGAGATAAACTAGGCTTTGCTTGTTAGCAGGCCCTTTAAATCAGACCTAATTCGATAACAATAATAAAATTGTCTGTGACCCTTAAATTCCTAGATCTGGGGGAGGTAGGGTGCATAAATAATGCTGTGGCCTCCTCTAGATCTCATGTGTTTTATAGCAATGATTTGTGAAGCTGATGAGTTTTTTATGGCTATATTGCTATACTGTATAATATAACACCATATTTTACCTTTATCACCACTGTTTTTTTGGGTTTTGTTTTGTGTTGGGTTGGTTCGTTTTTGTTGGGGTTTTTTTGTGAACAGCTATCTTGTGTTGTATTTAACCCAAGAGAACCCCGACCCTTGAACACTGATGCTTGTTCATACTCTACCATTTCCTTTTTTGTCTCAAAATACCACAATCTGAAATCCTAATCTTCTTCTCAATGTTCCGCTGCAAAGGGGTGACAACTTGTGTTCAGTATTTGACAGCAGGTTTCCATGTAAGATTTCAAAGCTCAGCAAGAGGTTTCTTACACTCTGTGGTGAACAGGATAATTTTTGTCATACAGAAGATAAAACTGAGCTATCTGTATGTACAGAAACACTAAAATGATAACATATGTTGGAGACAGGTATGCTGTAATGAGACCATATTTTATTGAATTCCAGATTTCCACTCAGGATGTAGAAACCACAGGCACAATTATTTCCTGCTAGCATAGTGACCACAGATAAAACTCGGATAAGTAATTCCATTGAGCCTGATGCATTATGCTTTACCCTTTCATTACAATTTTATGTAAATACACTTACATCCAGAAAAGCTATAGTTTAAAGCAGTGAGTCAGACAGTGTATCTCTAACATATATAGGATTTAGAAGCATTCTTATTGTCATTATCACATCTACTACACTCACAGGATTAGAACTTCAAAGAAGAGCCCGCCAGAGGAAAATGCAGGAAATGTTTGCATTCCTGTATGATTCCATCATCCAGGGGCCTGTATTGGTAAAAGCACCCTTCAGCAGATGTTTTTTAAAGGTTAGGTTAAATCTTAATACACAATAGACATTCATTTCAGCCCTTCCCTTTTCAGTTATTGATTATAACTCTGATTCGTACAGCAAATCCTTCTGGTGTCTCTGCTATGACAACTCACACCAGCTGGAAACTTCTTGCAGCACTTTGTCTCTCTTCCCCTGGTCTTTGTCAGCTTTCCAAACATCACTGAAACCATCCTTCCAATATCCCAATGAGGTTAAGGAGATGTTCTTTGTGTCTTCACCTAAAGCACAGAGCAACCAGTCCTAAGTAGTACTACAGTTTCCTTAGTTTATTTCGGCAGGATGTGTTTATGCTTCTCCAATCAAGGCCTTTCCACACTTCTGAAAAGATCATGAAGAAAGACTAAGTCTCCTCAATTGAATCTCATCTATATGAAGTGACTGACTAAATTACACAATTGGCCTTTGTGTTCTGCCAGGAATTGAATCCAGGTGTCTTGAGAGTAAGAGATTCTGTCTATCTGCTATACAAATAAACGGCATTGATTTTTTTTTTAACTTCTTGGAGGTTTTTTCCCATATAAATTCAGACAGTGCCTTCTGTATATTTTCCTGCACTTAAAATTCAAATTATACATCTCAGGTCATAATACTTGAAACAGAATTTCACATTTTTGCACTGCATTTACTGTTTTATATTCTATACAGTAGATACTGCATCTCAATTCCCACCTAATGCACTACTAGACTTTGTAGGTGAGTGTAGGTGATTGTGGCGTTTGTTGCCATAGTTTTGTTTGGTTTTCTCCCCACTTTTATGTGTTATTTTAAAAACGCAATTCAAGTTCCCAAGTATTATTCTGATGGTAATATTAGTAAACTAATTTTGCTTTATACTTACTATTTTGGGGGGCATGACTATGGTGATTTACTAACTCTGCAAATAATTCTGCACTAATTGCAAAAAGTAGGTACTACTTCAAAGCTAAGCAAAGCATGAGATACTACCAACCATAAGCAAGCTTCTCTAATTTCTGCCACATATCTATCAAGAGGCTGCCTGTGGGAAAAGATGGGTAAGTACTGTTAAGCTGATGTCTCCCTTGCAATCAGGTGACATTTTAGTGAGGTTTATTAGAAACAAGAGGGAAAAAATGGTGCAGCATGTGAGGCACACCTAATTCATATGACAAGTTAAAAGGATTTCATACAGCACTGTCATTTCAGTGCCATATGCTACCCTTTTTCTAACAAACGTGATCAAATTTTCTGTTGCAATGCATATAAAACACCCATGTGGATGCACCACAATTGCAACCACTTATGCAAAGGTGAAATCAACGCCCACAACCGAGTCTGGTGACAGACAGTTATTAGCAGTGACTGCAGTCAAACAGAGATAGCTGTGCCTAGAGGGAAAGAGGGTAAAAGGAGAGGTCTGCTGCCACAAGTGAAAGAAATACCTTATTTTGGCCTGAGACAAAACAAATGAAAAATAGGAGCCACTGGCTTGAGGCAAAATATCTTCAGCATCTTACCTCTTGCTGGGAGGATGATCCAACTCCAAGCTTAGCAGGATTTGAAAGTCAGAATCCCTTGCATCTCCCAGAGATTAACTGATATGTTTGTCTTCCCTGTGGAGACACTTTCCAGATGATTTTCTTGCCCTGAAGTCTGTTCTTGCATGGTAGCTCATATTAAAATCCTGATGTAGCTTTCTTTTTTACAAAATTTAAATGTGTGGTGTGATAATACTGAAACCCCTGAACAATGGAATGGCACACTTCTACCTACTCTCTGTATTTCAGTGCCTGAGAAAAGGTCATATTCCTATTGTTTGCAGCCCTCTTACCAGCTAAGATGATCTTTTCCCCTATTTTATTTTGGATTTGTAAGATGCAGACAGAGAAGGTACAAAAGAGGATCTATGTAAAAAATATAACCAGACTATGACCCCTCTCCCCTTCTAAAAAGAGTTTAAAATTCAAACAAGTAACTTAGAATATGTACCTATGGCAAGAAAGGACTAGACAACTATGAAATGAAAAGAGATCATGAAGTTTTTTAGTTAGAGAAAGGAATTCTTTTATAAAGAGGGACTTGTTGAACTGTGTGAAATGCAAGCTTAGGTTTGGTGTAGTTTTCTTGTTGTGATTGCCACCTTTCAGTTCTCAGGTTCTTCTCCCTAATGGCATTTCTCAAATGTATGTACCCGACTGTGTAGTTGATGCAGGTATAAATGCATGAGCTTTGATAAAAGTCAGGTGAAATATCCCTGTGGGGGAATAGAAACTTGTATTTCCAGAGGGATGTGAGGTAATATTTTTTTTTAACATCATTAATTTTTACATGAACTCAGTGATTTCTTTTAGAGTCCTGGTTTTTGTGTAAACCACATAATGTATGACTGCTGTAAAAAATTAGCTTTAAGTTCAACATTTCAGCAGCCAGTCTGAGACTGAAGTGATCTAGTGCTGATTATTTTTTGTATTATGATTAATTTCATAATGCAAACATTATTATATTAAGTATAAAGGCTGCCAAACACTACTGAATTATCTGTTTTCTATTGCCTTGTTCTAAATTTCATACCACTAACCAGCCAGAGTTTGACCACATTGGAAGGAAGCAGTCCGAATTCCTCTCCAGCTTTTAACAGGGTGGGTTGGTTGGTTGGGCTTTTTGAGGACAACAGAAGGTTAAAAAGGGTAGGGTAAGTTTTGATGTGGATCTGTTCCCTAGTATAAGTCATCACATGATAGCACAAGCAATTGCACTCCTTCAAAAGAGAGGCCGATGCAAGGGCCAGACTGAACTGCAGTGAACAAGCGGAAGGCACATCTGCTTCTCCTGGCTTCAGGTGATCATTCAAATGTAACCTTTTACTCCAGATATGGAAGCCTCTGTGGGACCAGCTGAAGACTGATTCATTATGAGCAACTGCTTATCCACTCTTTTGTTCCTCTTTGTACATAGGTATTTATGCTTACATAAAGTGGGATCAAAACTGCTACCAAGCAGAAACAAAAGCAGCCTGTGTTCATCACAGCAGTGTGTGCATGCACACACACACACACACACTTTTAATTACTAGCACTCTTGCCATTCCTCCCACTCCAAAAAACCTTCCAAGTATTTAAAGAATGTTAACTTTTAAAAAGGATGGAACAAATCATGTGACCTGTCAAAATCTAGAAATGCTCGGGGCAGTGGGGGCTGTTGAAAACTGAGCAGTCTTCTCAAACAGCTCTGGAAAGTCTGGCTTCAATAGCAGGAAGCCTGACACCAGTGCTCACCCACCTTCAGTTGCTGGTCTCATGTTTCAAGGGTTCTTCAGCATCAGCCAAGCCATCTAATGTTGCAAAACGATGGGTGTTTATGACAGTGCTTAGCATTTTAGGAGAAACATGTAACACCCCATAGGCTGTGGGTCTCGGTTTATATGTTTGCGTACCGGCTAACAGCTGAGAATAAAAAGTAAAATAAGGGCCGTTTTCGGAACCTGTGGGGAGTTTGTTGACAGCTTTATCTTCATGTCTCTCGGCCTGTGGAAGTATGACTTTCCCGCTTCGAGGCAACTCCTACTCAAGCAGTCCAACTACTACTTAAACGGTGTTGCTACAAAAACAAATTCCTACACCTTAATTCCTTTCCCTCTTTGCCTAATGATATTCGGCACAACACCACGTCTCACCCGCCTCTCGACTTTTCCCCCCGCGCTTGTTTGTGGAACAAACTCCTCGTGTCTCGCACTCCCCGCAGCCCGGATCCCGCAGGCCCGTTGCTGCATCCCGCATCCCGGATCCCCCATCCCCGATCCCGCACGGATGAAGGATGGA
>JANRGV010000051.1:98496650-98520492 GCA_024734035.1 Alethe castanea | reverse complement strand
GGCTGTGGAGAGCACGGCCGAGAGCAGCACCGAGGTACGGGGCGGGCGGGGGGGTGCTGCGGGGAAAGTTGTGAGGAGAGGACGGGACCGGCAGTCCCGGTGCCGCCGTCGCTCAGGGCATGGGCAGAGTTTCCCCCTGCGAGGTTTTGGAGAGGGCAGCGGGCGGGGGCCGGGCGGCAGCGACCCGGCGAGGGGGACTCGGCGAGCGCCGGCCCCTGCACGCCGCTCCTTCTCCGAGCCACTGACTCACGGCCGGCACCGGCCGGGACTCCTCGGCCCGCGCCGGGCTCGGGGCGTGTTTCCCGGGACCGGGCTGCTCCCGGCGCGCTCCCTCCCCTTCCGCCCCGTTCCCGGGAGGGAGTAACCTGCCTCCGCGGTGGCCGCCGGCACGGGCGCTTTTGTTCCAGCGCGGTGTCTGGTTACTGTCACGGCGAGTTTCCTTTCCCAGGGCGGCCCCGCCGCCTCCGCCGGCGCGGCTCGGGGTGGGCAGGAGCGCCAGGCCTGCCCTCGCCTTGCCCCGTGCCCTCGCCTTGCTGTCGCTCCCCGTGTGGGTCCCCGCCTGGTGCCGCTGCCCCCTTACCTCGGCAGGATGGGGTTGCCGGCAGTTTCGCAAGCATTTGGGAAACCGCAGGGACGCGAAGGGTGGTGAAGCATGGGTGAAGCTTTGTGCTCGGCGGCGTTGCCGGAACATCCCTGGGGTGCCGCGCTGTGTGGGTTTCCCGCTGTGGTAGCGGGGAGTGCGTGTTGTGCCCGTCCTTGTTAGGCAGGACGCGTGTCAGCTTTCCAGGCTGGAATAATGAGAGCGCCTGGAAATTAGAGTCACTTGCAACCGAGGCCATAGAAGCTTTCAGCTATTTTAATTTTTTTCCTGCTACTGTTGGTTTGGATCTATGTGAACACTGCATCTGCACAGTCAGTTGTGCTTGCTCCGTGAGTACCTAGAAGCCCTCAGTGCGTGTGTTACTTTGTGACCAGATTCCATCTGAAAAGAAAAAGCTGCTTCTGACAGTGCAGCTTCGACCTGAATCGGCTCCAGCTGATACGCAGCCAGGCTGCTTCAGTGATGCTGATGTGGAACGGTGTGGACCCAGGCCAGCTCACAACAATTAGTCGCAAGGTTAGAACTCTCTCCTTAGTGATAGGAGCAAAGAGAGGCCAATGCAGAGTTTCTGCAGTATCAGGATTTGTCCTTTTGATCTGTCTTGTCATCATTCTGCTGAAAATCACTGTGTCTCAGGGAGTCAGAAGAACCTACAGTTCGGATCTTACAGGCACATACATCTTTCAGATTCTTCCCAGGTGCTGTAGTTACTTTTAAATTCGTGCTAGTTATTCACTGACTTCTGGAGTAGTGATCTTAGATGATTTTAGATTGGAAGTAACTACAATAGTAGTGTGATGCTTAAGGGTGGGGCAGAAGGTGGTAGGGGAAAACACTTAGATTAATCATTTAGAGAAAAGAACTGTTGCTTTAGTCTTTGATGCTCACTGCATGCGGTCTAACTTCATGGTACATATGCTAGATAGGTAGAAAGATAGATTATCTTATTTGCAATATGTGTACATGTGTGATTATACTTTGTTACTTGTTTTAGCATATTTCAGACACCATTTGTTTTTAAATTGCTGTCATAAACTTCTTGAAACAAGTGTATTTTATCACTTTCTTAAAAATAATTAAACTTTTAAACTGACATGAGTCTACAATAGTTTATCACCAAAAAATTTCTAGGACCACTAATAAAACGTGAAACAGCATGAACTGACAGGTTTGTACTCCAAGGCCCTAGTCTAGGATAAACAGCTCTTGAAAAGACCAGGCTGCACCTGCAAAAGCTTCTCAGATGACACTCTAAAGGAAAAAGTTACTTAGAAAGGTTGCTTACATTAAATGATGTGTACGAAAAGATTTTTAGTAAAAATAGGTAAGTTTAATTTAAATACATGGACAAGTGACCTAAATACATAACTTAGATTTTTGATTTGCATGACTTGTGTTTATCTGTAGCATAGCAATATCCTAATTACAGACTCTATTCTGCAAGAGTGTCCTTGGGCAAAAATATTCTTCCGTTTGCCTGAAACTTATTGTGATTTCAGTCATAGTTTGATACTAATAATGTCTTTAGCTGTAGCTCTGAGTGAAGTATTTCTGCTAACAGATTTGCTGACACAGTTCTTGTAACACTGTATAATCCACATATGAAATTACAAATTTTTCAGCTCTAAAACTCAACTCAGACACTTCCCTTGCCTTAACAACTCGTGGAGTTTTTAACCGACTTGATTTTTCATTTGTTTCCCAGTGCAGTCCTGCAGTTACAGTGGTACCACCAAGGAGGTGATATTCTGTGATGGGTGAGCAAATTTAGGAGGAGGATAGAATACCTTTAAATAGCTTTAGTTTGTAGTTAACCACAAACAGCTGCTGTAACTTAGGTGTACAGAACAGTAGAATATAGTATTTCTTAAAAAATAAAGCAGAAAATTTTTTTAGATAAAATGTGGCTTTATGGTTTTCAAAAATCATTTTCAGGACTTCTGTTTCTACAGGTACAAATAGATCAGTGATCCACATTGCATCTCTGACAGCTTTTTCAATGTAAAGTTTTACGCTATTTTAAAAATATTTTGTCTGTATAATATGTGTAGTTTCAGTTTCATGTTGTAAATCACAGAGCCTTTAAAGCTTGTGGAATTATGCTGTCTCTTATTGACTTAGTGTCTACTCAGGGTTCATAATAAGCATGGGTTTGTTTTTCTTGGTGAAAATATGCCTGTTATTGCAAGTCATCTGCTTTCGAGCAAATTAAGTATTGATGATTTGAATTTGCAGTTGAATGCCTGACTAACTAGCTTGATCCTTTGATCTGTACTTCCAGCTATGCATATTAGTATCAACTGGAGAAGAATGAATAGTTATGGCAGCCAAATTTTTGAAGTCAGTATGTTGAAAGAACTGGCCATCGTAAGGAGATGCCATTTGCTGGACCTTTTGGGAAGCATTCGTGACAGCCATGGTTAGGAGTTTTAATTTAGATGCTCCAAATTGGCTGTGGAGAAAGTTCTCTTTTTTTTCCACTGCTCTTGACAGGGTTTATGGTTGCTTGTTCAGGTGTTTAAATAGATGGTATGAATCTTCCTTCACAAATTTATTTGCTTTATATTCTGTATCCACGATTATTTGAACTTTGCATGAGACAAGGGGTGCTAGCATTTAATAGTCACCCTGATACTTTAAAAAAACTAGTGTAATGTAAATTTTCCTTTGTAATTTAATTCTGATTGTCAGTGCGGCGTTCTCTATGTCAATATATATTTCCAGTCTGGAAGCTGAAATTTGTTGGATGTCTTGCCACCTGTAGCCTTGAGCGTGTGGTTGTGATTGTCTCTTCACATTCTGTACTTTGTAATCAGTGTTGTACTTGTCTTCCACAGGAACAAAGGCTATATTTGCAGTCATTTCTGGTATAGCCAACACAGGTAAATAGTTAAAGCCAAAGTGGAATCACCTAAATGGACTGGTCTGTGGGGATTTTGAAGACTATCCATTGTCTCTCCATTATAGACAAAATTACGTGCTGCACTCAGCTGTCGCTTCTCACGCGTAACTGCTGTCAGCACAGTGCATGCTGAAGTCTGAATTTTTCACTGATTTATGGGGTGATGTTTCCTTGTACTGAGTTAAAAATGGGAATTGGAAATTTAATTCTCATTTAAATAAGCAGTATACACTATATTCCACAAACTGCTGTGGGAGGTAACAGGTCTTATATATATGTTAATACTGTCTTGAGAAACACATCATCTGCATGAAAAGTGTCGGGGGGGCATGTTCAGATTTTTTTATATTCTTATTGGTACTATTTTACCTGCTTTGTTTTTCAGCTGAAACAATCCTAGTCCATGACACAGTAATGATGTCCTGTGGTCAGCTGAATGGGGCAGCAGAAGGCAGGAGCTTTATTTTGTTGAATTCAGTACCTTCTCTGCAGCTCTTGGTTTCCTTGTAAAGATGTTGAGTTTGACTTTTTTGAATGGTTTTGTTGGTTTTCTTATGACATCAGCAGTTCTTATCTTGTTATTGTTTTGTTTGTTGTAGTGTAGGCAATATTTCTTGCCCCAGCTGGGACATGTAACACAAAGTAGATGTAAGCAGATTGACACATTTAAAGGTGTGTCTGTTATCTTGGAATTGGTTGTGGTCTGTCACACTGACTAGTTGTTTGTCATTTGAAATGCTTGATTTAAAGTCACAATGATACATAGACTGAGGTGGGCATTTAATTATTTCTGCACATCAAAAATATTAGCTTTGTGTGTTGACTGATCTTGGCAGTTGGCAGATCTATCAGCTTTAAGAACTTATTCAAGATACTGGTTTGGAGTTGTGTTTTTTTGTGGCACTTTGTTGGAGGAGGTGTTTTGTTTTGGGTTTGAGGCTTTTTTTTTTTTTTTGATTCTTTTTTTAACAGATATAATTCATAGCCATGTTTTAATAGTGAAACTTTTTAGCAGTTTTTCAGGCCAGAGTAGATTCGTATAATTGATTTTTTTTTTTATTTTTTTTTTTTGTTTTCAGTCTTGGTGACTTTCAAGAGGAGAACAATTTAAAAAGTAAAACTGGAAAAAGTTAGGATCCCTTCAGGGGGCTTTTGAGTTTGGGTGAAGTGGTTGAGTACCACAGTTGCTGTGCTATATGCTTGCATACGTGATGCCATGCTACTTATTCTCTCCTTATTCCCGGGAATAAGATTAAATGCCTCGCCCATTGGAAATAGAGCGGAGAAAAAATCCTATGTAACAGACGGGAAAATGAGTCTCAACAGCTTAGTGACCCCATCTAGCATCATTCATGGAATCTATTCTGGAACTACATGAACTCTAATTTCTTGGGACCTACTCCAGTGCCTTGACCACAAAGTTACTGCTAGTTAGTTCCTATCAGTAAGAGTTAGCATATGTTGCCTTTGATGCAAGAAACCTCTGTGGTGTGCTTTATGCTCCATTCAACTATTTTTGGAGGAAATGTGCTACCATATTTTTTTATTATTAACTTATTTCTTTAGTCAGTGAAGCCATTCAATTGTGTATAAGTAAGTGTGTATCTTAAAAATATGTTACTATTGTCTAGGTCTGTTTCCTGACATTTTCTAAGTTTAAATTAAAATAAATGTTAAAAGAAAATCTAAATAACTTAATCCAAGCATTAATTAATTGAAATGTACTTAGCTATATGCAGATGTTGTGAAGAAATAGTATTTTGTGATTTTAAATATCCAACAATACATGTCCTGCAAATTCAAAAGGTGATGGTTTTAGGATGTAAATATTATTTGAATTATTTCTTGCATAACATGTTTTCCAAAATTAGTTATTGTTAGAACTTAGACTTACTTGTGAAACCATGCTTTTAGCTTCATGGGGATTCTTTCTCCTCCTGTCTTTCTGTAGCTGACTTTTGTTGTAAAGTCACTTCAAAAATCCTGAATTTTAGAAGACAGTGAAGTTGTTGCACAGCTTATTCTCTCCTCTTAGCAGAATGTAGCAAAATAATAAATAATTATAAAGTAAGTGTAATGAGTAATGTTTTAGTTCACTGCAATATTAAATTTCACTGTTTGAATTTATCATGCAGTCTGAGAAACCAGCTCACATCTGAAAACCTGTGTGTGCAGCACAGGGAACTGCAGTGCACAGCTTGCAGTGCCTGCTGGCTGCCCTGTTCATAGAGAAAGTGCCTGGCACGTCCTCCCTGCGTGCCTCCAGTCCTTTGGCAGGAGCCCAGGAAGGCACAGGGCATTGCCATGGGCCTGGGACTGCAGGAGGCAGGGAAGGTGAGGTGCACTTGCTTTCTCATGCAGGTACAGTCTTGGTAATAAGATTTGTACACTCTCTGGTGCCTGAGTCACTCTTAAGATTGTATGCAAGCAGAAGGAATTCCTTCTATTTTCAGGTGTGCAGCAGTGGTTGGATATATTCAGTCAGGTGATTTCTAATGTGTGTATTTCTTCTTCCTCTTTGGAGCAGATGGACAGAGATTAGGTGCTGTGGGGTTTTTTTGCTTTGTTTTACTAAGGCTGCTGAATTGATGTGTTAAGTGTAATCATTTACTACCTATCCACTTGTACAGGTAGGAAACTAAATGAGAGTTTCTCTTTCCTGTCTTTTTCTTATTTTCTTGGGTTGTTGGTTGTTTTGTTTTTTTTGTGAACACATGACCACACATGATTTGGAGCTCCTTTTAGCTACATAGACTGCTTGTCCAAGAGAAAGGTTTTATAACAGTTTATGTACAGCATCTTGAGTAATATTGTGGCACTTGCTTGACTTCAAGATGAATTAATTCAGAGAATTAAACTTGCTGAGAGTTGCAAACCTTTTTACTATTCTTTTCTAATGTGACTTGGCACAGTGCTGGACAAATGCCAGCCAAGGAAAGCCTTGCAGTGCAGGAAAGGGGCCTGCTTTTCTGTATTGTTAAACTATACTCTTGAGTCATACTAGATAGGAAGAAGGTGGCAAAGTAGATACGGTTTACAAAATCACATAGTTAAAGTTGCCTGAGTATCCTAACTTAAAGAAGTTTGGCTTTGCACCTAAATGATTTGCAAGTTAATGGCTTTTATCTGAGGTTGTCTACAGAGAGGCAAGTTTCAACATCCTGTTGTTTCTTTTAATACTCAGCAAAGGAAGAAGTCAGCCACCTTAGACAATAAAATTAAGAATAAATTATGGGAAATTCATGGAACTTGAGTTATCAAAGTTTTATAAAAAAATACTTGTGGGATTTTTTTTTAAATAAGGAGTTTTTAATGCTTACATGTACTATTTCTAACAGTGTATGCAAAATGTTTTGGATCAGTGCTATAAGAGAACAACCAGAGAAGTCCAAGATGATGGCTCACTTCTGCTATTTACAGCTAGTAAATTTTAATTGGGTCAGGATTTAGGTAAGTGCTTTGGATCTGTGTGGCTTCACAGCTCAGAAGTTAGGCCACAAGTCATTAATTCAGATCCTATTAAAGCCTTATATTTTATTTAAGCACTGGAATAGATTGTGAAAACTCCTGAAGATTTAAGAAGGGCTTAGACATAAATGTCTTGTGAGCAGCATTGTAGGAATAGCTGATCATGCTTTGGTGCATGGAGATAGATCAGATGACCTCTTAAGGTCCTCTTAGTCTATTTTCAACTATTTTTTCTGCAGACCTACAGATTTTTTCTCAGGGTAGCTCATTGCTGCTTAGAATAGCAAGTTTGAGTGTGCACAGTTCAAAAGGCTTCTACCAAATGTGATTCCACACAGCCTTGTGGCAGATTTGTTACAAGTGTTTCAGTGGGAATGCTACATTCTGTGCTGCTTTGAAACAAGCCAGAAGCATTGTCACAGCTTTTCTCCATCCAAGGACCTCATAGTTCCTGGGCTTTGTCAGTTGAGAATCCCTTGGAAACACCAGAGAGGAAGAGCTCGGATCTATATATACCCAGTGTTTTAATGGCTAAAGAATAAATAATGATGCAAGTTCTTGTGTTTAAATCCAATAACTGCAGTTGTTGGGTAAGTCTGGAAGTTTTGGTAACTGACAACTAGAAGCAGCTTCATCACCTGTTACTCATTGGCATGTTAAAACTTCCACATAACAACTTGTAAAGGATCTGATTCAGATGTCTTATCTCTTTTTGCTTACTTGTGTCCTCAAAGCATCATTCTGCACTGATATACAGTTTAATTCTTGATTTAACTCTTGTTAAGTCTTGATTAATTGCTCAGTCTAAGAATATAACTTTTTTGTCTTTACTGAGTTTTATGGTTCTGCTACAAGGCATCGATTATGTGGAAAAGCCAATAGTTGCTGAGTCTACTGAGCTCTGTTAATAGTATAAGGACTGCTTACTAATTTACATGCTCAATTCCAGTATTAATAATTAGGAAATGTTGAATTTAATGGCAGAAGAATTATTTCAAAAGATGCAATTAGTAGCAGTTTCATAAAGGGTTTTTAAATAGCTGACAGACCTAGTTGAAGAAAAAAGTTAAAATATTTGCCAGAAAGAATACTTAAACATCCCGAAATAGTCTAACAATAGTCTAAATGCAAAGGAGAGATATTCTAAGGGTGGAAGGGGGTGTATAGTATGAAAGAAGGTCTAGAAATAAACATAATGCCCTTCAGAAGAAAAATCCTTTTAGACTGTAGAAAACAACAAAGTTTTTAGCAAGGTAGGTCCAAAACAGTGGAACTTTGATTTGCAAACAGAATTAGGAATGGAGATGCTAAACTAAATCTGCAAACTTCAAGTGTGTACTATCATATTATTGATGAAACTAAGGAGAAAATAGGAAAAATTAGTACAATAGAGAACATAATGATTTACCCACTTAATATTTTAATTATATGGTTTGGATACATGTAAAAAACATGTAATAGGAATTATGGTTACCTGACATTATTATTAAAACAATATCTCCTGCCCCAGATTGCTAAGTCTTAATTGTATCTATGGGGTTCTAGGTGCTGTATTATACATAAAAAATTGCCTGTCTGGGTCCAGTGCTAATCAGAAAGGTGGATGTGAAAAGCATTGGGTTTATTGTGTGGGTGAGTTTTGCCAGACTTCTGAGACAAATTGGATTTCTTGCCGTAAATGTTGGAACCATAATTTAGAAAAAAAAAGTGGCATCATGACTTACAGATCAATATGTAACTGTAGTATGTTAAGTGCAGGATGTTCAGTGCTTCAAAGGAAGTGGTTAATACATTGTGGGGGGATGTGGGCTACATTTTGGTGTACTTCTTTTTTACAAAGAGTTTGGTGTGACTGTGTTTTCTTGATGCCAGTATCTTAACATATGATGCTACTTGTGACCTTGTCGTCCCTTCAGTGTGGTTTTTTATGGGTGTGCATTACTGGTCCAGATTTGAAATAGTTTTAATTTTAAAAAAGCTTTCTTTAAACTGTCCTTCTGACAGGAAATTCCTAAGAGTTCTTATATCCTGAGAGTTCAGTGGGTTGAAACCTGTAATTTTTGGTTGCTAGAAATATTGATGATTGATTGACTTTTGTGTCAGATGTTCTGTCAGATCATATGGGGGACATTCATGTACTAGCTGCCTGATAAAGATTCCCTGGTGTCTGTCTGCTTTATACCTAGTAGAGAACCTGTAGGATCTCTTTGTGTTCCTGTCCATGTACCTTCAGGAACACTGCTGGAGCCCAGCTGTGTTTGGCTATTGATTTCTACTAATTTAGTAGATATGGCAGGAGGTTTAAAAGCTTTGGGTAAACAAATTTTATACCTTAATTAACATGACATTTTGCACTGAAAAACAGAATAGGAAGTTGAATCAGAGGGGATTGGAAGATCATTTTGTAGGTTGACTTTTATAAGGGGTGTGCACCTTCCTTTCCCTGGCAGAAATTGATTGTTGATGTGTTCAGGTGTAAGTAGAAATTTTCTGTGGACCTTTTCTCTTATTTTTCTTATACTTCTTTTGTGTCACTGTCTGAAATATGTTGTACTTTTGGAACCAGAGTACTGGGAATAGCCAAATCTTGGATCAATTCTGCTTACTTAGTTGTCCTGCTATGGGAGGCAAGCACCTGAAGAATAATCAGGGTCTGGAGTCTGTCTTTTGAATGAGACTAATCTGAGAATGTGAAAGATATATTCAGCCTTCTCTTAGTCTGTATTCATCAGACTATTATATCTATTCCCGGTCTGTTATGTCATCGAGGCATACCCTTGGTGCTAGTTAAGTACTAGAGGGAGTTTACACCCAGCAAAACAAAATGTCTCATTTGCTCACCCCTTAAGCACACTGCTGACCTCCTCACTCCACACCAGTTTCAGTAGTGCCATTTCCAGCAGGAACCTTTGGGCTGTACATTTTAACTCCCAAGAAAGGCTGTGTGCTTTGTAGCCTTTCCGAATACACAGCTGCTTTCCATTTAATGGTATATACCAGCAAACCATAAATCATATATACATATTCTTCTTTACCTTACATGGCTCAGACTGTTCTGAGAAAAACTGGTTCTACCATGCAGTGAGTCCTGTAGCATAATCATTGCTTGGGTAGACCTGTTTAAAAAGATCTTGTTAATCCAGTGCTCTGGCTCAGACATGACTGCATAGCGCTCATGCTGATTCCTTGAGTTCGTTCTGAGTTCCAGTGGGTGTGTTTTAATGCATTACTTGAGTTCAGCTGAAAAGTAACTGTAAGGACTGCAGGATTAAACAGGAAAACCAGATTGTGCGAAACAGTTTATTTGTTTTGCAGAAGTTTGCTGTGGTTTTTCTGGTTGATTATTGAGAAAGTCAGTGAGGTTGAGGATTAGAGCCTTTTTAAAAACAGAGGTTGGTCTTGCCTTTTTGTCTTTGAAGGGAGGCTTGTCTGAAGTTTCTGAGAGTGATTTTCACTTCCAACTAGTTTCAATTGTCTTAAAATAGTGAATGTGAAAACTTAAACTTATTGTGTGATAAATTCTTATTAACAGTTAATGTACATTATTATTTAGCAGAATGACTATTCTAGCAGGAATCACCATTTCTGAAAATCTGCATGTGGAGTGGAGTCAGTGTAGAGCACATGGTTTTGATATACAAATTTCCCTATTTTAGGCCCCAGAGTTTAGCCATTGTTGTTGTTAGGACATTATAGACTCCTCCCTTCCAGCTAAAGTCAATTATTTTATTTGTTCTACTGATTTTTTTTCTTTTTTTTTTCCCCCCTCAAAGGAAGCTGTCTTATAATATGAACAGAATGTAGAGGTGTGCGGCTAAAATACATACATGAATTTATGTCATAAATTTGAGAAAAGGGGAAGTATGTGACTTGTGGCCTTGAGAGTAATGATATATGTATGCTCAATATGTTTCCCTGTAAACAACCTTTACTAAAAACACTGATTTCTGTTATTTAGCTAAGCTGATATTTTTCTGGTCTTCTATTTGATAACATCAGCTTTTTATTTATCTTAAGGAAGGGTAGTACAATCCAATATTCATTGCCTGTACACTATAAGTAAAAGATATTACAATGTGGGGACTGTGGGCTTTTTGGAGAATCATCTTACCAAATTACCCTTTGCTGTAGATAGGTTGTATTGACTGCCCTCAACTGAGACAGCTTTTAAAGATTATATTTACTGCTGTTGTGATTTATAGCATATGCCACTGATTTCTTACTAGTCCTCCATCATGAAAAGATGACTTTTGGAGTAGACCAGAGTCATGCCAGAAATCTCTTATATCTTTCTGAAGCCAGGAAATATGAGAAAATAGTACTGCTACCGTGTGCCAGATGTCTGCACTAGAAAGACAATCAGAAAGCCCAGCCATCTAAACAAAACAATCAGGAAACAAACAAACAAATCTAAAGAAAACCTCCTCAAAAAAAAAAAATCAACCCACCTGTCTCATATTTGAGAAATCCATGATTGCTATAATTTAGCTTTTTCCAGCTGCATTTTCCTGGAAAAAAATGCTCAGGAGAGAAGTTGCTAGAGGACTGGTAATCATCTGATTGAACATTCGATGTGCTTGCAATATTTGAAAATCAGAATTCATAAGTGGTTAGGATTTAGTCTGTCACATATGAAAGACTCTCCTCTAGCCATATGCAAGGTAGACGATTCTATTAATCAGAAGTTGTTGCAGAAGAATGCTAGGAAGGTTGTGAAGAATTCTGCCAAAAAACTGAGTAGTGGGAAGGAAGGTGTGGAATGAAGGTAAAATCTCTGAATTTCTGAGCACCTTTTGTTAACTTTCTGACATTTATACATGTATGTAACTTTTAAGTAAATTAGGATTTGAAAAAATTGATTAGACTTTGGGTTCTCTAGGGAAACCATGCGCAAATGAACTCAAAGTCTGTCTCCGATGGTAATGGAAAATGGTAACCATTTTTAATAGTTTTTAATTTGTTTCTAAAATGATACTGAATTGCTGTTAACTTTGGGAGCAAACTAAGAATTAATGCCTTAAGAGGTCATGCGTTGTACCATAACTTAGGAAATACATACTTTTCCTTACAACTTGCTATTTGTCATGTTTGTTGTGCAAAGTCATTCAAAGTCTTTCAGGGAAAAATATCTCTCAGAAATTCTCCAAGTATAGTATCACTGTCAAGAAAAAGATAGCCTTTGTTGATCAACAGGGTATTTAAGATTTTTTAAAAAATCTTTATGGCTAAAATTCAAATTCAATTTTCTGTATGGTTTGTTGGAGTAGCCTTTGGGAAAGTGCAGACAGTGGTAAATGCTGTAAAATTAGAATTGCATTCAATGCTTTTTCTAAGTCTTTATTGTAGTTATAGATTTTTCTTAAGGTGGAATAAGGGCTGACTTGCTATGTAAGGTCATGCTCTTAGAAAGAACCTGTTTCTCTGTTCATTTTGTGTGGCTTTTTGCTGTTCAGCCTTCATCAGGTTTAACTGTTTTGCAGAAGTTGTAGTAATGTAAAATAATGTCTAGCTGTGTAGTAGTGAGGCTTCAAATGCCAGGTGCTTTTATATATTTCTTACTGTGACTTCATCCAGATTGAGAATACGTGAGGATCAAAGCAAGTGTGGCATTACATGCCAGCAATAGGAAGTTTTCCATGTTTGCTTTCAATTACCTGCTTTTGTAGAATATGGAGAAGAGAGTACAGTAACATGCTATGAAAGCCTATCTCCCATATATTTATTTCTGTACTTGGATTCAGTATTTATTTTCACTTTGTGTCTTTTTCACAGAATGGACAGCAAATTGTGGATGAACCTATGGGAGAAGATGATATCAATCAACAAACAGTAAGTAAAAGATGGCTGTCATAAAAACAGTACCATATTGAGGCACACCGACATCACTTAATTCATAGGCAGTTTGCCACTAGTGTTTTGTTGTTTGAGTTGACTGGACGTGGGGTGTACTCTCAGATCTTAATATTTTTGAGAGAAGTTTTTTTTCTCACTGACTCGTATCTAGTTTGGTATCGTACTGTTCTCAAAACTCATTCCTCAGCTTTTAATACTATTTCAAGGAAGGTCAAGGGTGAGGAACAACTGTGAAAGTGTCGTTTCCATTGTGCTTGTTATTGAAAGGCATTCATAAAAGGAATTCTTAACCTAGGCTTCCTAAAAATAGAGGTTGTTACTAAAGAGGATCAATGAACTTTCCTGACTGTGATAATTTTTAAAGTTCATTGTCTTCATGTCAAACTTGGAGTTTTCAAATGTGAAGACAGTGAGCTCAGTTTTCTTGTTGCAATGCCTGTGAATTTTGTCAAACATGAAGTTTACCTGTAATTTTATGTTAGAGAGTACCAGCTGAATGTTAAGACTGGTGATAAATGGTTTTGCCAATAAAACCAATTTTTGAAACTCCATGTTTGGTAGGACTTCAGGGTTCATACACTGCTGTTGCATGTTGTGCAGACTTCAGGTTGTGAGTAGATGGTCAAAGCTGTTTCTGTCTATACAGCATGGATATAATTGCAACACCATAGCAGTTTCTCTCTGCTGAAATTGTGCACAGAGACAGTTGAGATAGTAAGTTGCTTTTTCCATCTTCAAATGTACCCATAATAGAAGTAGCTCTTAAGCTGACATGAAAACTGGGTGACTGCAAGCCTGCATTGTATAGCTGTTCTTGGTTCCTCCTCATAGCATCAAGGCTCTGCTGTCTGTACCACAAGATGAAGAAATGAGGCAACTGCTGACAGGTGACTGAAGTAGTGCAGTGTTAACAGTAAGAAAAGAACAGTAATTATGGGTTTAGAAGGCAACGCTAGGAGATGGTTTGTTCTAATATTGTGCATATTATAAATTAAAACACTTACTTGGATTATTGTGTAAACTAGAACATATCTTTATGAAAGGGTTCAGTTTTGTTTTGTTAATTTATTTTGACTTATACCATTGCTTGATTATTTCCTTGTTTTGAGTATGTAACTTAACTGTTGTATTTGGTTTACAAGGCAAGGTTTTGGTGGGGAGGGTTGATCTCTCTGAGAAGGGGGGGTCAGGCAGTTTGCACCACCATGTAGGGCAGAGTCAGGTTCAACCAGCTCTAACATGGGCCCAGCACTGGCCAAAGCTAGGCCCATCAAGCATGTGGGTGGAGATCTGTGATTGCATGTTTATGGTAAAAATTGCTGGGTTGCATCTGTGAGGGTAAGGAGTAAAAAAAATGTGAGAGAAACAGCCCTGCAAGTCACCAAGATGAGTGAAGAAGGAGGGACAAGGAGGTGCTTTGTGTGCCAGAGCAGAGATTCCCCTGCAGCCCCAGAGGAGACCATGGTGAGGCAAGCTGTCCCTGCAGCCTGTTGCAGGATTACAGTGGAGATGATCTCCCCCCTGCAGGCTGTGGACAACTGCACACTGGAGCAGGTAGATGTGCCCTGACGGGAGCTGCAGCCTGCAGAGAGCCCATTCTGGTGAAGGCTGGTGGCAGGAACTGCAGCCCATGGAGAGAAGCCCACAGAAGAGCAGGTTTTCTCATGGGGGATTTAGACTGGAGCAGTCTATTCTTGAAGAACTAAATTCTGTGGGAAGCATCTGTGCTGGAGCAGGAGAAAACTAAGGAAGTAGCAGGAGCAGTGTTAACAACTGACTGCAATTCCCATTCCACGTATGATGCTTGGCAGGGAGGAGGTAGAAGAATTGTATCAGCCTGAGAAGAAGGGGAGGGTGGAGAAAAAGGTTTTAGTTTCATCTTTGTTTCTCACTTCCTGGCAATAGGTGAAATAAATTTTCCCTAAATTGATACTCTTTGGCCCATGGTGGTAACTGGTGTGTGCTGTCTCTGTTCCTAAGGTAGTGCATGCACTTTTCTTCAACATGTCCTGCTGAAGAGGGGGGATTGAGAAACTGGCTGGGTGGGTGTCTGGCAGCCAGCTGAGGTTTATCCCTCAAAATTATCGAACTTTTCTTTCAATATTTTATAATTACAGGATGCTTTCAAATATTTCCCTGTACTTCCTTTGGAAATTTCCAAACTGCTCCATTTTTGATGAGCAACTGATTTTAATACAGTATGACCATCAAAAAGTTAAAACATTTTTCTAATATTCTTTCTGTCATGCTTGAGCAATTGTTTTAGTTTTTTAATGTCTCAGACCAGTATTTTAGGAGTATACTTTGCATTTATTTCCAGGCTATGGTGAGTATAATTGTGGTGTAAATTATCTGGGGGTTTTTAAACAAGACTTTGTAATTGACTGAGCAGCTGTATTAGCTGGAAGCTAATAAATGCTGTCAGGTGATAAAATAGTACTTGGGCTGGGATATGAGACTCTGTCATTGCTGCATAATCTGTTTTGATGCAAGATAGAGACAATTTTAAATTACCACTGAAATTCTTAAGTTGTTCTGTTTAACTTTGCACTTAAATGGACTTGGGGCACTTACACAGTTGCTAACAATTGATGAAATTTCTCAGATGTAACTGAGGACAGTAGAATGCCTTGGGTGTACTAGCAAATCGGGTAAGATGACAAAATACTTTGGTAGGTGTGTGAAGTATGCAAGTTCAGGATAGAAAGTTGCCATACTTCTGTGGAGGCAGAAAGTGCAAGCTTGAAATCTGCATCCTTTGTTGTCTTAAGGGATAGAATGCTGATAATGCAAACGAGATAGGAAGCTTAAAATAAGTATTAAAATTTAACAGAGTTCCATGTACGTAGGAACTCTCTCTAGTATTCTGTGTATCAAAAGATAAATTGTTTCATTATATCCGTGTTCTTTTGGTCAAAATTAAAGTTAATTAACAGGAAAGCCTGAGTTACATGGCTGTGGTTCAAATTTGCTGATTGTTTAGGAAAAGCAGGAACTACAAAGATACCCACTCTCTAAGGAGTCCAAGATGCTGTGTGGTTCAAAGTCTTGCTTCTTTTAAAAGAGGACTCATTCAGTACTCTGGTTTTATTGCAACAAGTTTGCTGATTGTATCTGACTTTATAGCTTGTTGCCAACATTTTTTATCTATATCTCATAAATGACCTGGGACCAGCAGGAAATAAATGTACTAACAGCTGGCTGAGGCTTAACCTTATGTGAAAACTTAAGGGAGCATTACTGAAAAGGGAAGCTATTTAAAGCCTTTTATTTGCTATCTTTCTCACTCTTGTGCTGTCTGCCATTGCTTTTTGTACCTCTGTGTCCATAGAGATTGAGTAAATTAACTGAGCAAATTAATTGTTTTGAGCTGTTGCAATCATGCTGCATGCTTTATTGCTAGTTAAAGCTAACCAGAAACTGCAGCTAGTCTAGCAGGTGGCTTCCCATTTTATGTATATGTGAAGAGCATTTCATATTTGTGCTGTGTTCTTTATGTTCTATTATTTGGATTCTATGTAGCTGATAAAACACTTAGTACAACTGATATATTACCATTACATTCCACTAGCTTAAGCCTAATTATTAAACATATGAAAAATAATAGGTTCCAAGAATTTGTAGAGAGTTTTCTTTTCACTAGAAATGAAGTTTTCATTTGTAAGTTGCAGGAAAATTTATTTTTGGTAACCTGCAGGGACTAAAGATTGTTTTTTTTCCAGTGCAGGCCAAGTGGAACCTATTCAGGCTCAAACCTGCAATGAGCCTCTCTTCAATGCCGGTGGTGGTCATATTACTACCCTTGACTTCTTGCTTTGACCTTACTTTTAAACAAGCAGAATTAAAACATACATAGAATTAAAACTAAATCAAAACAGGTCATATTGAAATATGCTGATTGGGGTGATAGCATTAAATCTCAGTAGCTGCCATCCTCTTACTAAAAATATATAATTAATGTAACAATAACTAGTCAGTGGGTAGTCAAAAAGTAGAAATACTTGCAAAGAGAAGTCAGTAGTTTAAAAAGTCTTTTTAATTTATTTTTTCCTGGTAGAATTTAAATAATGCATCTGTTTGCAGTCGGGAGAGATGAAAGATCATTTTCTTTCCAATCAGGATGCATTGGAAAAATAATCTGAAGCATGTGGACAATGCAGTCTCTTTATTGAAGTATTGAATTTGATTGGTCAGTGCTGAGATTCTATATTTTACATGCATATTTACGTATAATTTACACGAAATCTATAAAGCACTGGCGTGGGGATGTCAGGATAAGGAGAGGGGGATCATTCACCAGCTACAGCCATGGGCAAAACAGCCCCCAACACTTAAGCAGTAATACTAAATCTAGAGTAATCTAGGGTAATCTCATTTGTTATGTCTTCATCTGTGAAAATAATGTAGGATGAGAACGTTATTCAGAAAACTTCAGGAAAAAAGCATAACTAATTTTTATTTAGATTTTTAGATTTTAAAACATTTCAGAGAGACTTTAACTGATTTTTAGTTTTACCTCAATTTCTAATATTCTGTACTAGTGAGAACTCAATGTTTCAGAAACTTTTGCTTGCCTTTTGGAAAGCTGAAGCACCATTTCAGGACTGCTCTAAACTTCTGCTGGATATTCCTTCTCAGGTGATCAGCAACAGTTTCTGTGTTTAAGAACAGTCATGTTTGTTAACATGACATTGAAGGCATTTCTGATTATTATTTTGATGTGTTTTACTTTTGCTGATGCAACCTTCACATTTCAATTTTCTGTGTGCATTTTTGTCAGTTTTTTAATTAAAATTCTTGACTCTGTGGTAGAGGCTTTAAGACATGGCTTAAATTTCTCAAACATTAGGGAAATGTTTGGATTCACAAGTGTTTATAGTCCATTATCCAGGTTTTGGATTTCTCATTATTTACAGACCGATACTTAATTTTAGCTGAAACAGCTTCTTGTAAAAGCTTGGGTTACAAATACTAAACTTATACTATAAAGTACTCTGCAATTCTTACATTCCTTTTAGTGTATTCTACTAAATGTGCTTAGATATAGGGACTCATGTATTTAATTCTATTTTGCAATCAAATAACTTGATTCTTGAACAAATAAGCTTTTTTTAGGCTAACTATTTTCATCTGTAAAAATGAAATCCAGTCATTTCCTTCTCAATGACCAGGTTGTGCTTTGTAAAAGGCAGAATGCTTTTTTTTTTCCTGTCTAACATCATGTAATTGGAAATTCATTATCTTCCAAAGCACCCTATTCTGCTGAAACTTGGATGAATTTTGTTAGCAACATAGTGAAATAGTGCATCTTACCTCTCTGAGAATGACCTTGCAGGTCCTCATGTAAGAAAGAAGTTACAGCATCCTTGTAAACAGTGCAGACCATTTGGTCTTAGATAACAAACTAATATATAAAGAAGACAAGCCTTGGGATATATTTTTCTCCCAAGGTGTCATTAGGTGTTGAGGAAAGGTTACAGCAAAACTGTCTTTGATGTGTTCTGCTGGATTTTCTGAGTGACTTATTTTGCATTTGGTGTCTTATGTGTAGGGTACTTTCTGGATCTTGGTCAGAAAATTTGAATTATTTGAGAGTGTAAGCAATGCTCAAAGTCAAGCTGCTTACTTGTTATACAGAGAGAAAACAGATGGTAGCCCCAGAAAGCCTGTAAACTGACAGATGGAAGCTGCCACACCCCCTGTTTAATAGAATATTGCTGCTTTGGCTATACAAATGTATTTCTTATGAAGAAAAGTGTATTATTCAGCTTCTGAAAACTCAAAAAATTAGCTCTCTGTCCCTCAACTGTTGACCTTTGTCGAACAAGGGCTTTTCATTCCATATGTGTGCTGCTTCTTTCTTTTTGCAAGTAACTGAAAGCAATCCATACTACAGAGCCTTGCTTTTCTAGCACTGTAAAGACTTAATTTGCTTTGTTACACTTCTCAAACTGAAGGTATAGGAGATTGTCAGTTTACCTGATGGACTCTGCTTAGATTAAATGTTTCAGCATTCAGTAAAATTCATGGATTCCCAAATGTTCTGTATTGCTTCGAGAATTCCTCGGCATTTTTCAGTTCTCCTACTCTCTGTAGTGTCTGTGAGCTCTGTTCTCTTGAAAGTCTAGACAGCATTTCTCCTTAATTTTTGCAAACTCAGATCATCTAATTTAAACAATGAGGAGGGGAAGATGGGAGATGAATTGACTTTATATTTCTGTACTGAAGGAGAAGGAAATGCATTGTGCAAGTGGAGTTCTGCAGTTGACAGGACTGTGACTGACAGGCATACCACATTCCCTTTGTTTTGGAGACAGTCATGTCTCCTGATAAACAAGTATAATACAAATCCTTATCAAAGGTTTTAAGGTAGGAAAGCAACTTGCTGGAGCAATTTGTTCTTTTTGTCATAGACTTCCCTGTTGGGGACTGCTGCCCTCTAACCTGTCTCCTTCATATACGAAGAAATATTTAAAAGGGCAAGCTCTCTTCTGAGAGATTCTCAAAGTGAGTTGTGTAGCTAATATCTTAATGTTTCTGGTTGGCTGCTGGTGCTCTTTGGGAACCATGCAGGCTGTGTTCTCCCAGAATACAAGAAATTTCTTCCACCTGCCAGACTCATGCCGATTATAGGAGAGCTATTGTTGTGAAGTAACCCCACTGACCCCTGAGCACTGTGCTTTGTACTTCTCTGGGAGGTCACATAAAAGGTTGCAGTAGTCAGTAATTGTACAAATGTTTCAGTTGAAATGCCTTATTCCTGTCACCCTTAGCATATCTGCAGCAAAATATGCTCTTACCTTTAAAGCCAAAAGATAAGAAAATTATTATTTACCCACAGTATCTTTTCACCTTTAAGGAATGTTGTAGTTAGAGCAGCTCTTACCATTTACTCCCCATTTCCTGCCTTTAGCTTTTTTTGGTACCACAGGGTTTAATTTAGTGACTTGAAGATTCCTCTTCACTCTGCTTTTAGTGTAATTGTATCTATTCTTGACAAGGTAAAGGCAGAGAGCTTGAATGGTCTCCCATTTATTTATTTAAATTTCTTTTAAGTTTTCCAAGTGCAAGTAACTATATTGCTGTTAAACTGCAAAATTAAATTCTTGAGATATTTCAGTTGTGAAGGAGAAAGTAGCTGCAAGTTTGAAACAATTGAAGAAAGTATAGCTTCAAGTAATTTTTATGCTCTTTATGGAATATTTGAAATCCTTGTGTTGCAGTAAGTTCCTTGTGTTCAAGAAGCTTTGTTCATCTTGAAACTAATACTTAATAATTCTTCATGCTGTGTTACTGCTGTTGTAGGAAAGATTGCTTCTTCCAAAAAGGCTGTACCACACTGGACTGTAAAAACACATTGGCATTGAGGACTTCTGAGCCCTCAGTTGAGTCACAATGTCCTCCTTTGTGTAGTAGTACATCCTTAAGTCCTGTGTTTATTATAATAATAATTATATATATTCGGTACACAGAATTTGAAAGATCGTCCCTGAAGATGTGACACAAAGACTCAGAGGAGTACATGAGAGCACTAAAAGGGGACAATTTTGCCTCTAGGATATGGGTAAAGTCAGGTCTTTATTTCACTTGTGCATTTTGACAAGAGGATCTTGGCTCACTCTGTGGTGATGTGTAATCCCAATTTAAAGGAAAACCTAGAAACTGATACTGTAGGGAGCCAGGATGTGGGATAGAGATAGCAGCAATGTGTTCTCTCACTTAAATTACTGGCTTTGTCTTCTGAAGAGGAATTAAAATATAACAAAAAACACAGTAATCCAGATATTTGTTAGAACACAGTCAAGGGAAGCTGTCTGCAGGGTGGGTTTGTTTTCATGTCTTGTGCAAGCAGGACTACAGTATATTGCTGTAAGTTTCCTTTGATACCTAGCCACTAAATGGAATCACCTGCATATGTTTACAGCTGAATACTTGTATATATGCCTTTGACTAAAGGTTTTTACTTGCCTTTATTTATTACTTGAAAAACAGTCTTGTTCCACTAAAGGAGCATGTACTTTGGAATTCGTTGTTTTAACAAGTATCAAAAAGCTACAGGTACTGTCAATATTCAGGAAAATAGTTCCCATACTTAATCTAGAGAGGTCAAATCAAAACCATCTTTTACTCTTCGAAGTAACTAGATTGAATTCTAATTCCTAAAACATTTGAAGTGTTTGGGACTTTTTAAACATTGAAAGAAGGCTTAGGGATCTTTTTTACTTCAAGAAGTTCACTCTCTACAGAGCAATGCAATATTGGTGCATAAGTCAGACAACTGAGCTGGGCGATCCAATTCAAATATTTCTGCGGTTTGCCTTGGCCTAGAACGTCTGTGTAGCATTTTCTATGTGCAGGATTTCAAAGGACTAGGCACGAGGTCATTTTGGTCCTCTAACTAAACTCTAGTAAGTAAAAACAATCTTTAGGCATTCTCTACACTGAAGTCTATATGATAGCGATATGTAAGATCTTAAAATATTTTGTAAAGTTAAATTTGTGAAAATATCATTATTACCTATAGGATTTAAAATACTTGCTATTGTGCTTAGTCAGTGAAATGTTGCGTAGTAGTGTGATTTCTGAAAGAGATGCTGGTCTCTTGTTCTTTTCTGGGAACAGGACTCAGCAACATCTGCAGCAGCCTGTTGCTATCAGGCAATCTGCTTAAGTTTCCTGTGCTGATCTCTAGAAGTATCAGCAACATGAGTACCTCTGCTGCCCAGTCTTTCTTTATCTCTGCTCTGTGTGTATGTGTGTGTGTGAAATCAGTGTCTTTTTTTGTAATGTCTTTTCTCTTTTTTTTTTGACCGCTTTTTCCCCCGTTCCCTCTCCCCACGCCCCAGCTGTGTCTGACTTGCCTGACAGGAAATTTTCTAATTGCCGGAACAGCTGGTCACAGCAAAAACGCCAGGGTTGGTCTTCCCTGCTGGACTGACGATCGCTCAGTCAGAAAATCCAAACATCATGGTTTCTTAGTCATGTTTAAGTTTCTGGCTCTGCGTGTTCGCTCTGTTCGGGTGAGCTTAGTTTCTTACTTAAGAGAGTAAGGGGGAAAGGGGGAAGTTTTACTTTAATTTAACTTCTAATTTCAGAGCAATTTTAGTCTTTCACTGCTTTGGGATCAGCGTTGTTTGGATACAAAGTGTTCATTTCCTTTAAAAAAAAGTCTGTGGTATGTTCATATAAGTTTCTAACATACCTACTGATTATTTAGCCTAACTAGGAAATTGTTACCTGTATGTAAATAACATATAACTTATATTTCAGGGGGAGGTGGGGAGTGTTAAATGTGAGCTTAGCCATATGTTTTCTCACAGAGAGTCAAGTTTTATTAAAAACTTTTGTATTTTTAATACTTAATGGTTATTTTGGTGGTTACATCTTCATATAGTACTTTAAACTGTAAAATATGGCTCTGTGTGATGATAGTTAAAATAAATCAGGCTTATTAATATCTTGAATTTACTTCTGAAATGGTATGAAGACTAGTGGTGCTTACATAACAGTGTTAGGGTTATTTCAAATTTTAAAAATAATTTAGTCATAGCAAACGTTTAATTTGTATGTTTTTTCTTGTTGGGCATATATTTAAGCATTAAAAAGTTTGGTTTAAGTTCAGAAAAATTACTAGTGGAGTATTGTATCATCCCAAGCACTGTTTCAGTACTATTTAACATTGCATGTAAACATGCAATGGAACAAAACATTTTCATTGGAAGTCAAATCAGTTTTTGCTTTTATCCTTCTGTAAGTCTGCAAATACTTTTCAGTGAGGGGGTAAAAAACCCCAAACCCCATGACATTGTTGTGTAATGACTTAACATCTTCAGTGAAGGTCTATTAACTTGTAAAAGCAGTAGACACTGTCTAGCCCATGTACTAGTTTAAACAATTCGTATTAATTTTTGCAGTGCGTATTAAAAAATGAAATGGAATTTTTTTGCCCTAAGTGAAACACCAGAAGAAGACATGAATGTAAAACTACAGAACATGGGTTGTATTAATATTGAGGGGTCTTTTGATGTAAACCTTATAAAATAAATATTTATAAACTCATAGTCCTGAATTATATTCCTTTTCCACAGATATCATGAAAGGCATTCCTCAGAGATTTGGTCAAAAAATGGCATTGTTTTATCTACTTACAGCAGCTTGTTTAAATTGTCTTCAACATTCTGTTGATTTTAAAATTATAGCTACTGCAGACCAAACTAAAGTTTTTCAACCCATATAGATTTCAGTATATGCTTAGGAAATTATGGTAATGAAACAGAATTTGTAGCTTTCCTAATTTGTGCTGAATATGCTCAGGAATTATTTTTCATTCCAAATAGTTTGGAGATTTTTAACTTTTAGTTAGTTTGTATTTTAAATTGCAATTCTCTGAAATGTTACTGCTTACAAAGTAGGAGAAAAACTTTTATCAGAGTTACTGGGAAATGAAAGTTCCACCCAATGAGTATTTTTTTCCAATGCTGACGAGCACATTTCAGTTCATGAGATAATTTTGTGTGTTTGATCAAAAGAGAACTGCATTGCAAAATTGCTTTTGGTGGCACTAGGCTTTTAAAATGCTTACAGGAATTCCTCAGCTTACCTGCCAAACAACCTACTGTTCACAGTTCC
This sequence comes from Alethe castanea, assembly GCA_024734035.1. Classification (NCBI taxonomy): domain Eukaryota; kingdom Metazoa; phylum Chordata; class Aves; order Passeriformes; family Muscicapidae; genus Alethe; species Alethe castanea. Next base: position 98,497,039 of record JANRGV010000051.1, on the reverse strand, counting down.
TTTGGGAAGGAAGGGGTAGTATCCTACTTCTGTCCTGTCCTTTTATATTTTCATATAATTCAGAATTAAAGTCCCAGCCTGTGAACCACACTTATCCATAGGGCCATTTATCCTTACTTCTCCTCTGGCTTGTTTCTCTGGGACAGGATTCATTCTTCAAACTCCTATCTTGCTTCATCTGTACAACCAAAAGAATGGGAGGAGTTCGTCTCAGTAACCAGATCTGCAGTCTTTGTTCTTTGAGTTGGCTATGTGGAACAAATACAGACATAGACATCCTTCTAGATCTTAAAATTGTTGCAGAAAAAGCCAGAAATGAAAAAGAGTGGAAAGAAAGTAAGGAATAAATACAGTTTTTTCTTTGTTATCTCTACAAATTGTTTTTCTTG
>JANRGV010000051.1:98437864-98492820 GCA_024734035.1 Alethe castanea | reverse complement strand
AGCACGTATCTCTTTTCTCTTTAATTAAAAAATTAAACCTGTCAGGTTTTTTGTTATTCTCTGCATAGTTAATCAGAAAGATTTTTTTTTTTAATTTGACTTTTTTTAAAATCCCACACTATTATAATCAAATAAAATCTTCCTGGACCCTTCCAATCCCCAGTCTTGCTTGCATGCCTATCTTTGTTAGTATTCTTAGTTTTTGGGTATCTTGCTTTTGGTCAACTTTCTGTTTAGTTAATTTCACTGAAGCTGACAGCAGAGACTATACAGTCAGTCTTTCTGTTCAGGATGGGTCCAGTGTACTTTTGGAGTCACATGCTATTGACTTTAATGTTTGAATGTCTTAAGCTGTAAATGTTTCCCTGTACTTTTCTTTTTCCTTACTTTTCCAATTCTATGTCATTTCATGACTTTACACCCCTTAAATGTCATCTGCGTGTCGAAGCAATTTAAATACACTGGTTCATTATTGTTTTTGTACCAAAACTTTACCTTTTTTAGGCAGCTGCTGCTTTTTTCCTTTGTAGTAATTTATGCATATAATGATTTTAATTTATACTTTCAGTAAATTGAAAAATATATATTCAAGTCTTTGTCACTCATTGTGAAGCTAATGACCTAATTATTCTTTTAGTAACTTAGCTAAACTATGCTGTCATGAAGATTTAAGTGTTTGAAATATTTCTATTCATACTCCCATAATTTTAAGTACCTGGAAAAGGAGAAATATGTGTTCCAGAAATACCTTTCCTAAGTAAGCGTTCCATATATAACATAGCAGTTTATTCTTTGATGTTCTGTTTAAGTTAATTCACATCTAGTTCTTACACCTCTTTAAGAGTAAATTCTTGCTGAATCTCCTATTTCTGTCCTAGTATTTTGAAATTTCTTTGCCAAGCACTTGTCGTCATGCATGTTCACACTTTGCTTATGCATTTTTTTCAGGAAGCTGAGGCTGAGAATTTTAGGTGCAGTGAAACTCCTATGGTGCTTGGATGTGCTAATATTCCTTATTCTGAATGGTTTTCCTCTTCCTGCTGTGGGTCAGAGCATAGATCTGATCCTATGCTGTCTGCTTAGATGATTCGGAGTATTTCCTTGTGAATTATTTTGCCAGTATTGCAGCATACCTTGATATATTTTTTAAATTATTTTCTTCTTTAGTTGATTGTTTCTCTGTCCTTTTTACATAAAATTTGTAGACTAAAAATGCTTCCATTTTTTGAAGTGCTGTTTAAGCACTAATGAGTACTGTAATGGTACTGTGGATTTTACTAGTAGTTCTCCTAAATACCAGTTCAGAGCCCAGTTTAGTAGTCCTAAGCCATCTTTTCAGCTGTCCCTGGAACATAGTGCTCAGAAAAAGGTCTGCAGATAACACACAGCTTGTTCTGCACTGATGAACTTATGCCATCCAGCTCTGCATTGGCCACTTCTTTACACAGAGCAGTTTTGGATCTTCTACTGAAAATTCAGAATTCTGAAGGGCAAATTCTGAAGAGTCTATGTATGGATAAACTCATGTTTTTCTCTTGCTTTTCTGGGCTTTTTCATTACTACTGAGAAATACGCACTTAGTAAGACCCTGTTTCTACTTCCTTTAGGGTTCGAAGTCTGGTTTCCTTTTAACACGTTATCTATTAGTTGTTCCTGTAATAAGATCTCAGAGATACACGTATTTCATGTTGCAGCAGAGTTAATTTACTCTTGAATTAAAAAGTGAAGGTAAAGGAAATTAACATAAATTCAATTCCTAGAAGCAAAATGAGTGTTTAATGTTCATTAAGTACCTAAAATATTGATATTTTTTCCCCAGCAACATGATTAGGCTATTATTTTTGTTATTTATTTTGTAATTATTATAGCTTATATAGTTTATAATTATATGATTATTAGCCTGATAATGATTAAATAATTTTTCACTGCTTCCCTAGAAGATGTCTGTCCTTTTCTTGTTTTACTGGCAAACATGTTTCCTATTCCAATTTGCAGCTGATAACTTAAGATAAAAATGAGTTGCCCTTGGTATTGCAAAATCCCTTTTTTTTCTATAAAGTTTTTCATTCAGATTTTATTTGTCTGTGCCATATGGTCCATTTGATGTTCTTTCCTATGTGTATGTGTGTGTTCCTGTGCATAGACATATATTGTGAGGTATATTACTATAAGCTTACTTATACAGAAATACTGCCCAGAATAGTTCTGACTTGCAGACTCTATCTGTACAGGAAATTATTCTGGAATATGGTATTTTAAAATCATACCTGAACTTGTTTGTCACTCCCTTCCCTTCTAGGCCGGTGTTGATTTAATACTGTTACATTGTTAAGGAAACTCAGAGTAATGTTACCTTCTGATCGTTTCCTTGTATTCTGTATTGAGTTTCACTGTAGTGGAAGCCAGTAGCAACCACTTAAAAGTCACATGGTTGTTTTGGGCTTTTATTAAAATGGCTTTCTGAGGCAGTGTGAAGGCCTTGAGAGAAATGTGTGTCTAGAAGAGGAAATTGTGTCTTGAGACTTTATTTAGACCCTGCTGCAGTATAATGCTTGAGAAAAGGGAGCTTTCCAAGCTTATAAATAACAGAAATAAAATGTAGGCATTAGGATAGAATTGTGACTGGAAGGAAGTGCAGCTGGTGAGTTGACAGTCTGTGCTTGCATGGAAGTTGTCATGGGATGGAAGAAAGGAGAGGAGGACCCAAGCATTCCAGCTCTCATTTATTTTCGGTTCATCACATGGGACAAATGTTTTTGCCAAGTACCAGGGAATGATCAAACAATTCAGTACCAGATGGAGCAGCTGGCTTCTCTTCCAGTTTACTACAAGATGACATCTATTATCTGATGTAATTAGTGTAGTTATTTGAGAATAGAGATATCTTTCTACACTGTGTAAAACTTGTATATTAATTCAGGTAGATAGTGAGGCTTGATTACCTCTGCCTATAATTTGTGTTTCTATAAAAGGCTTAGCTTTTGTATTTTTAACTGCATTTGCAGAACACTGTTTAGGTTAAAATAACAAACATTCATCAGTTATGTCAGAAAAGGAAACTGCAAATTTGTGGGCAACCACTCATCATAAATCTTGCTCCCAAACAAGTGTTACCAACAAACTTAAGTTGGATATGATTTGAGTTTCTTTTTGTTTAAAGCAGAATTCTATTAGGTCTGCCTTTTATGGACTGAGGAGTAACTGAGCCCTGAGAAAATGCAAAGTCTGGGAATATTCTTTTGGTATCAGGAATGTGAAGTGGTGGTTTAGGGTTTGTTTTGTTTTTTAGAGGGTGCTCAAAATAACCACTGGAAAGTTGGTTGCATAATAATTGCATTGCATTCAAAAATAATAATTTTTGTTTGTGTATAGAGAGCAAGTTAATATATTTTCTTCTTTTCTCATTCTTGTTGAGTTTTGTAATGCTTTTAATGCAATATAGAATCACAGAGGGGTTTGGGTTGGAAAGGACCGTAAAAGTCAGCTAATTCTAACCCACTTGCCCTGGGCAGGACCACTTCTCACTAAATCAGATTGCTCAAGGCCTTATCCAGCCTGGCTTTGAACACTGCCAGGATTGGGGCATCTACAACATCCCTGAGCAACCTATTCCAGCACCTCACCATCCTCACAGTAAAGAATTTCTTCCTAATACCTAACCGCATTTTCCTTCTTTCAGTCTGTAACTGCATTTTCCTTCTTTCAGTTTGTACCCTTCACTCCCTGTCCCTTCACTACAGTCCTTATGAAAGATCCCCCTCTGGCTTCCATGTAGGCCCCCATCAGATACTGGAAGGTTGCTATGGGGTCTCCATGCAAACTTCTCTCCTCTAGGCTGAATAGCCCCAACTTTCTCAGCCTGTCTTCATAGGCAAGGTGCTCCAGTCCTTATACCAAATTCATGGCCCTCCTTTGGACTTGCTTCAACAATACCATGTCCTTCTTATGTCCACCTGATTGCTTTGCATCCCTGAAGGCAGTAGATAAAAGATTTGAGAATGTTCTGTTTCACATGTTTCTGACTTTCCCAAAGTTGCCAGGGAGCAAATAGATAAAACAGTTAAGCAGAAATGGATCATAGTATCTGAAGTAATGTGTGCTTGGCAGTCTGTTTTGCTGAGCTGTTCTTTCCTCCCTTGGGATTCTCTAAGTTTCAGTGGGTGGTTTAAGTACTTGTAATCCCACTGATCACATATTAATTTAAAAGATAAAACCAAAAATGTCCACCAGCAATTTATTCCTTTGACATGTTAAAAGGAAACAATATTTCTTTCAGACTCTGTGAAGATTCAGCTGGGAGTCAATGATGGTAGTATTTTCTCCTGAAAAGACAGAGAAGTTCGGGTTATTAGGTGGAGTACTCAGCATGCCTATGTGCACACACATGCAAAATTTTGGCTGTCTTAAAATGGAAAAAAGTGCCTAAACCTAGAGGACATATTGGATTTGTTTTGAGTATTCTAAAACTATTCTTAAAACAATATTCTTCACATTGAAGTATCTTTTTTCACTCCCTGATTTTAAAAGTTGCCAGCATGTTCTGTGCATTATTCCAAATCATGTGCTGGAGTTTTTTAATATATACAGACTCTCACACCCACTCTTAGGATTTCTTATGTGCAGCTCGTTTCCACTTCATAATCTTTTGAAAAAAAATATTTTGAAGAAGAAGTGTCAGTCTGGGAGAAGCGTATGTTGGAACATGCTGACCTGGGTGGACAATTGCTTTGCATTTATAAACAGTACTGAAGAGCTCAGATGCAAAAGGATACCTTCAGCACTAATTCATGCACATAAATTCTGCAGAATGCTTGAAAAACTTACAAATTAGTGCTTCAGAAACACCGTTTTAGAACTCTGCCTCTACTAATCTATCACTATAGCTAATTAGTGAACATTTTGGTGCATATAGATGAAGGAGGGAAGGGCTGGAGCTGTGCCAGGGCTGGAGATGAGGGAAAGGTTCTTCCCCCAGAGTGTGCTGGGCACGACCCCNNNNGAGGTCCAGCTCCTGGTCTTGCACAGCACCATCACCAAGAGTCACACCATGTGCCTGAGAGCATTGTCCAAATGCTGCTTGAGCTCTGTCAGGCTTGGTGTTGTAAGCACTTCCTTGGGGAGCTGTTCCAGTGCCCACCCACCCTCTGGGTGAAGAACCTTTTCCTGATATCCAACCTAAACCTTCTCTGACACAACTTCAGGCCATGGTCTCAGGTCCTGCCACTGGATGGGTTAGAGAATACTTAGGCAAGCAGAGTGTACCTACGTCTGTGAGCCTGATGGGATGCACATGAGTGCTGAGGGACCTGGCAGCTGTCATTGTGAGGCCACCCTTGAATATTTTCTAATTACTGTGATGAACAGGAGAGATGACTGAGGACTGAAGGAAAGCAAATGTCAACTCCTATCTTCAGAAAAGGCAAGAAGGATCCAGGGAACTACAGTAGGTCAGCCAGGCCTTAATCCTCAGGAAAATCATGGAGAAACTAAGCATTTCCATATACATGGAGGACAAAATGGTAGTTGGAGTTATTCAGCATGGATTCACAATGGTGAAATGAGGTTTGACCAGCCTAAAGGGAGGGTGCAAAGAGCTTTTTTCAGCGCTGCCCAGAGGCAATGGGCAAAAAGGGAAATACAGGAGTTTTCTGTCTGAACATCAGGACATACTTTTTCACTGTAAGACTGGCTGAGCCCTGGCACAGGCTACACAAGGAGGTTGTCACTATCCATGGAGATGTTCAGGTCCTGGGCAGCTGGCTCTGGGTCGCCCTGCTTGAGCAGAGGGTTTAGGGATAGACAAGATGATCTCCAGAAGTTCCTTGCAATGTCAACCAGTCTGCAATTCTGTGAGGTCTGAGTTCCTCACTAAGGAGATGAGAAGTATTCTCAAATTTATTTTATTCACTATAACACATAGAAGAAACAGAAATAGAATAAATAAGAAGTTAAAACCGTAGATATTGTATTGCTTTCTTATGTTAACTAACAGTCAGTTGTGTGTTAACTTACAGTAGATTGGATTGTATGCAATGCCTAGATAGATCTTCAGATGACATTAACAAGAATCCCGGTTTTTTTACTTACTTGATGCTGGTAAGTTGTGATATTCTTTCCTTGTGTGGCAAGGTGTGTCACTTTTCAGGGGATTTTCAAATTCAGTGCAGAAAATACTGAGTTAAATGCAGAGCACAAGATTATCAGATTCACTGCTGCTTAGAGCTTTCTGGTTTCTCACAGAAGGGGAAAGGATGAAGACTGGGCAGCTTTTATAGGATAGACTCTCCTTGAGAAAAAAGGCAGAATACTTTCTTCTACAGAATTTTGTCAGTGGCAGGTGGAGCCTGGTGCTGAGGTGAGGGTGGAGAGTATTCCTTTGTGTGGAAATGTCTTGAGTCTCACACTGTCTTAAAAGGTGAGCATTAGCATTGCTGCAGCATAGTGGTCCTCATTCACGTATTAAAAAGAAGGGCTTCCCAAAGACATTTGGTCCATTTGATGCGCTCTAGGTGACTAAATTCTTAGAAAGATTGGTTTCCATTAGTTGGTTGTGAATCTGAAACAGAAATATGAACCCAATAATGAATCCAAGAGAAAAAGCTTGGGAGCTGCTGACCTCTGTCTTCTCTATTATTGTCTGGATCCTAGTGCATCTCTAAAAGTTTAGGCTACATTGTTACTCAACTAGTGCTGTCTGTCTTCATTATGCAAATAGTGTATTGCTAAGTGGTTTTTTGCTTGTATTTGGCATCATTTAGTTCTTTGGGTTCACTGGTATTTTTCAACATATTGTGAATTTGTAAATATTTGTAAACCATTAATCTAAATTTATTCCTCTTTTCCTCTGCCAGGAAGAAGGAAGTATCAAAGAAATTGCAATAACTCACCATGTAAAGGAAGGTCATGAGAAAGCAGACCCTTCACAGTTTGAACTTCTAAAAGTACTAGGACAGGGATCCTTTGGAAAGGTTGGTAACTGAACTCTTGTGGAGCCAATTATTCAGGAATATAGCATTGAATATTGGTTGTAAAGTATTTAGAACAGCCACAGTTTTGCATTAAGACAATGTTGTAAGTGAAAACTGCTTTCTAAATTAGTGCTAATCACTAGGCACTGTAATTGTGGCAGGTCTTTTTAAAGCAGTAAGTTTTTTTTCACATTAGTATGATATGTGGATTTTAAAGTTCAATAGAAAAAGTGGCATGATATGAAATAATTGGGTATTTACTGTTAAAATGGAGTGTCATTCTTCTCTACTACTCTTCTGTATTTGAGAGGGTGAGGGTTGAAAGGTTTTTTTGATAAATATTCCTTGTTGCTTGCTAATGGTAGGACATTATCAGTACAGAAGCTGTTTTTTGTAGCATTTTGCAGTTGTAATGAACAAATTTTAGCCGATAATGGCTACTGAAGTAAATGTGATACTCCCCAGTCATGTTCATTAGCTGTCATAATTCAGTTAAGGTGCAATGTACCTTGGTATTTATCTGAACATCTGTTAAAGGCTCAATGTTTCTAGAATTTTGTGAGTACTGAGATCTCACTAGGCATAAATTTTTTATGCTTTTAGTTGTACAAATCCAACTTGAAAGCAAAAAATTAAGTTCACATGGCAAGACAGATCATCAAGACTGAATGGAATATGTAAGGCAAGACAGCAGAGCATTTACATCCATTTCCAACTTTAATTGCAGTTCTGATTGTGATGTTAAGCTCTAACATGTAAAAAATCCACCTTGGATATGGGGAAAATTAGAAAAATAGGTCCAATTCTCTTTTGGTGGTAGTTAGTTACTGTTAGTCACAATATTGTTCCAGTTAAGCCTGGAAATCTAAATGCTTAGAAACCATAAAATTTTGTATTCATACTAGTAAAAATTCACTGGGAAACCTGGTTCCAAAGGTTTGATTTAATCCAGAATCATAACCAAGTTTTTATTTGGAAATACTCAGATCACAAGAAGTAAATCATACAAGGACAAGGAAAAGTAAGCTAATAAATGATCATTACAGCAATCACTTTTATTGATAATACTAAATCCAGTACTTTAATGGGAGGGAGAAGGGGAGAATATGAGTTCTAAAAAAGCAAAAATAATAAGCTCTCTAGCTGACTCAAATTTCTGCAGAAATGTCATTCTTGTCCTCAGTTGTCTTAGCCATTATGCAAAAATTATTACTATTTTTAAAAATCCATAAATCATTTTGTTCTAATAATTTGTGAATGTCACTGTTTCCCATTTAGTTTTTAAAAGTTAATCTGCATGCTTTTCAAGGTCTCTTGATTATAGTCTGGTAGTCTCTGGATAATAGTGCAAGGGATGTTAACCTAAGTGAGAATTGGGCACAAAACCAGACATCAAACTGGTTTCATATGACATGTTTAACTTCATGTACCACAGCATGTCTCCATACATGTCCATATCCAGAAAACCTGTGACAGTTGGGGTTTGTTTGTCTTTTTTTGTCATTTCTAAATCTAAAATTTGTCTCTACTGGAATTAATTTTGTATTAAGGGTGTTAATACCAGTCAAGAAATCCCATGACACTGAAGAAGGAAATGAAACACACTTTGAGGCTGTTTGTTCTTTATTGGTACATGCAACACTAGAATATTTTTAAAATTTATTTAGTTATACGTTGATTTATGTAGGTTTAGGGATCAAATTTTGTTCACATATTTATTGTCATAGCTGAAAATTATTTTATTAGCACATTTGCTGTGCCATCCTATGAATTTCAACATGATAAAACTAGAGATTAATTTTAAAAAGCTGATTTTTGTGTTTTAAATTTGGATGAACTTCTGAATCAGTTGTTTTTTGTACTCACTGAAATCACTTAAATTAAACTGAAATTAATTTGGCAGAGTATCCTGAATGAACCTTTTAGATTATGAAATAAAGGAATAGGAAAAAATTGAAAGGATGTTTCTTTGCAGAATCTAAAACTGCCAAATAGAGTTTCATTTAAATCATAATGACTACTTGAATTTCATAGCAAAATACATTCATCTGACTTGCTTGTATTTTCTTCTAAGAATTGTTTTTCATTTTTAATGCAGGTCTTCCTTGTCAAAAAAATCTCAGGATCCGATGCTAGACAGCTTTATGCAATGAAGGTATTGAAAAAGGCCACCTTGAAAGGTAAGCATTATTTAGAACAAGGGAAGAGAAATAAAAGTCAGGGACATTATACCAAAACCGAATCTTTACACAGGTGCTGCTCCACAGATTGTGTCTTACAGCTTTCTTCTCTGAAACAGGAAATAGCAGAATACACTGCTTTGTCTTGTAAACCTGGAAGCATTAAGGATTAACAATACCAGACTGGTAGTTAGAGAGGACAGCAGGTTCCTTCCCATGCCACTTCCTTTAGGTGATGGTGGGTTAATAGAGTGGTTGTGTTACATCTGCCGCCTGGCTTGCTCCTGAACTGTTACTTGAAACTTAATATCCTTCCGTTTTTCCTCTGCTGTGCGTCACCAAGGATACAGTTAATGCCTTTTGCTCAGTTTATAATTAGGTCATGATATTTAAAAGCACATTATATCGGCTGTTTTATTCTAGAAGTTCTTAAGCACATGACTTAGTCTTTTTTTTTTTTTTTAACAGACACATACAGTACATTTGCCTGAAACTCGTGGGCACATGATCTTGATGTAGAATGTATTTTATAAAATCTTAAGTTAATCTTCTAAGTTACTTCAGCAGAAACGAATTGTGAATTTATCTGTTTCTTGGGTAGTTTTGATCTTGAATGCTATCAGTAGCAAAATAAGTGAAAGCCTGAACAATTTCAATTCTGTCTCAGAGAATTCTGTAAGAAAAAAGGTATTTTTTACCATAGCCAAAAATGAAAATCATCTTTCTCACTAGTGCCTTAACTAGATTGTATGCTTGTTCTTTTATGTCATTGTTTAATAGTTTTGTCTATGTGAAGTTCTTCTTATTCATGACAATGCTGAAACTGAAATTATAATATTGGGATGGCTCCAACAGCTTTTAGTGCTTTACCTATGTTATCAATTATTATATTGAATTTCAATTTTAACATATCATTTTATTGCAAAATATTTACAGAATGATGAAGGGAACAAAAACACTGGATTATGAACTTCTGCTGAAATGTTGAAATTTTTTCACTTAAGATCTAGGGCTGAATGTCACAGATCTTACACTTAAAGCTGTTACAGAGGGTGTGTATTTGAACAGCTTCCTATATTTTGATTCCTTTGTGTTTTGTGGCACGTGTCATTCTCATTATTTACTTCCTATATTTCTGAAATTGATTTCCAGTCATTCCCCAGCCTGTTAATAGCTCAGGACTGGTCAAAGGTCACTCAGTAGTTGCTTTCTAAAGATGTTTGAGGGCTTCTCTTCATCACCTTTTGATTGCAGCTTAACCTTGTGTAAAAATTCCAGTCCAAGTTGTGGTTCTAGTTTTGCCTACAGATGGGAGAGTCTGATAAATACAGAAATTGGGAGCATGACTTTTAATTGGGAAAGGAGACTCTCTGGGGCACTAAGAATTCAAGGATGTAAAAGGCTTGAGCAGCAAGACACTATCAGGAGGATACCACAGTTCTCAGTAGTTGGTATCTGGATTATCAGATTCTTTTCATGCACTGCTTGCTTGTGATTCGTGTTTTAGGAAGAGCAGAGTTGTAAGCAAATAAAAGTTACTGTTGAAACTTTAATATGAAATTAACTGGAATTAATTCTGTTTTCCATAATTGCAACCTTTTTAATATATAAAACTATATTTTACTAATACAGCATACTACTTGATTGCTGTATGTTTCTTTAGCTCTTTCAAATCTATTTCATAAAGTTATTTTTGTGCTCTATAATTAAAGATAAAAAGATCACACTTGAAAACAGTGTACCTGATCCACAAATCAAAATTAGAGAGAATATTTTCATAGAAATGCAGCTGTGTTAGCCAGAACACATTGATGTAACTGCACAGTTCAACTTTTTAATGTTTAGAGCAAATCCAAGAATATGTACATATAATTCTGTTTACGAGAGAGACCAGTTTATTAATATGCTCTGAGAGATGTTATCTTTCAGTGCCCCTTTACGATGTGGAGAGAGAAACAGAGCCAAATATTGCTAGAGTGTCTGGAATCAAATGTATTAAGAAAAATCAGTGCTTCCAGTAGAACACATAAGGAAATTACAGTCAACAAAAATCGGATGTCAAGTCAAATAATGGCTTATGCTAGTGTTTGAAATGAGCTCAGTTCTTTACACTTTCTTTGCTTGGAGTTTTGTTAAGTCTTTATTTTCCATGTAAGTGTTGCATAGCTGCAGGCACTTGAAAAGTCTTTTAAAGTTTTTTCTTCACCTCAACCTGCCAAAAAAAAAGAAGATTCTGAATTTCGATCTTGTAATTCAGATGAAATGCTGAAACAGTTAAACTGCACATCTATCTATTTTAATGGCTTTAGATGCAAAGGTCAATATTCAAATGTGATGTTTGCTCTGTATTTGAGCACTTATTTCATGAGCTCCCATTTTTAGGAATGTGTTCTGCAGGCAGGTGGAAACTTCATAGTTGTATTTATTCATGAAAACATACCTATATAACTTTTACATAAGTACCTGTATCATTGTAAGTGCCTGCTTCTGGGAAAAGACAGATAAATGTCTAAACACCATTTTGCTTCTTGTTTTTTTTTTTGTTGTTTGTTTTTTGGTGGGTTTTTTTCTGCCATGATATGTTTTTATATGTCTCATTAACTGTACAAGGAATGCTGTCAAACTTTGGACAGAACTTCATTGCTCTGGGGTGCTTCTTTCAGGAAGATACATTTGTGGAAGGAGCAGTAACAAAATGTAGAATAGAGGGAAAGAGAAAAATGCAACATTTTAAACTACTGAAAGCAAACTTTGATAGCTCTCCCTTGTGTAGAGTACTGAGTTTTGTCTGTGTCCTGGCTGACTCAGAGCTTCAGATGGGAGCCAAGCCCTGACTGGAGCTGGCAGGAGAGTTGTGGAGAACAGCTGAAGCAGGTGCTGTGCTCAGCTGACTGCCCTGCCTGTACTCCTGGTCTGCTGGCATGTGATGCTTATTTGGATTTAACCTATGGTGGCACAGAAGCAGTTACATGTCCTATTCAGAGCCACCATGGAGGGATGGCAGAGGCAGCTTGAGCAGCAACTGCCTCTAATATCTGATATATTTCTCCATGCACATTTACTCTCTAAGTAAACATACTTAAAATCAAAAATATAATCTGAAGTAAACACTACATTGAATCAATGGCATTTTAAGTTCATAATAAAGGAAATGAAAACCTATTCCCTTCCAAATTGAAAAGGACTTAATATTTTATTAGTGTGAGTTATTTAATGAGTTAAACCAATAAAAATATCTGTATGATAGTATGATTATATTTATGTTGTGTTTATTTTCCTATGACTTTAATTCTCTATGCTTTTCACTGGGAGGATGTTTTCTATACATAGCTGTGGCAGTTTTGCTGTAATGTTTAAAAGGTTAAGTATAGAGCAGACTGAAGGGTGGCTATGTTTTCTCATGTCATTTTGTTAAATTTATTTGCCTAGTGTAAGGTTTTGGCAATAGCAAAAACTGAAGCAAATCAAAATGCATGAAGATATTTATCAGAAAAAATGTGGAATAAATTCTCTCAATTCTCAGCTATGTACAGTATAGTGACCTGCAGACAATTACAGTGTTACAGGACACAATGAGAAGTACATCAGGAAGCATATGAGAAATACTGAGTCATAATGTAAATTTTTTTTTTTTTTAAATCCTGCTTGCTCATGTTCTGTTGTAGTTCGAGATCGGGTTCGGACAAAAATGGAACGTGATATTCTAGTAGAAGTTAATCATCCTTTTATTGTCAAGTTACATTATGGTGAGTTGCAGAAAAATTCATTTTTGTAGTATAAAAATGTATGTTTGTCAAGATAGTTCCTAATATTTCCTTTGTGGTTCAGAAAATCATAAACTTCAATGTGTTAAGTCCCAATTATGCAAAGACTTGCTTTGTAATAATTCTCATGCAAAAGAAGCACATGATGGACTTCATGCAGTGTTAAATCTTTATGGGACTGAGTCTGTAGCCTTTTGTGTTATTAAAAGCAGTTATCTATTAATAACTGGTCATTATTTTCCAAAAACTCTAATCTTTTGCATGACATAAACTTTTTACATTATTTCTTACAGTTGCTTTTGTTTACTCAGTGGAAAACATATGCAATGGCATTAATCCCACTTGGATTGAAATTGGTGGAAATTAGCCTTTTAAATCTAATAGAATGAGTAGCTGTAACAGAGTACTTCTATGTGTAAGAGGGGAGGGTATCAGTACTTTTAACATGTAAAGAAAAGGTGGAGTTTCTCGTTTGCTTTGATTTGGGTTTTTTTTAGTTCATATTTTTCTTTCAGGGTTTGTTTTTTTGCTATAGTTAAACCTCATGTCTCTCTCACTTTCTGATGTGGCTTAAATAATGTACCTTTCACTATTTTACTTGCTATTCTTTTGCAAACTAGACTAAATGTCCCTGTTAAGCTGAGTTTCTAGAGCTTTTTAAAGATTCATTAGTTACTAGTTTGCCCTTTAAAATCTGGCTTCTTACTTTAAAATCCAGAATAAAATGCTGGCTAACCTAAGTAAAGTTTATTTTTCAAGGAATGTTATTGGTGATTTGCTTTACTTTCATGTTGCATGCAAATTACTTTGTCCATGGGAGAGGATCAGTTGCCTAATATATTTCAATACATTCTTCCACAAGGGAGAAAGAGAAATTCATTTTAATAATGAAAATAAGGGTGAATTATTTGGTATGTTATTTTCCTGATCATGGATAAAGTTAGGTGATATTTATTTTTTTTAATTTATCTTTTCAGCTTTTCAGACAGAAGGGAAGCTATATCTTATTTTGGATTTTCTCAGGGGAGGAGACTTGTTTACACGTTTATCCAAAGAGGTACACTTTTTTAATTTGAAAAATTCTGTTGATATAATCTGACCATAAATTGTCTGTATTAGGAGAGTTTATATTTTAAATTCAGTTTTCATTGAATAAAATTTTAATTTGTTTTTAACCGGATACATTTTTTTATTTGTTTGGGGTTATTTGCACAGTCACTTCATGGAAGGGCTGGTGGCAATTTACATTATTTCTGAGCAAAGTCTTAGACAAGCAGTCTTTCTGTGCTGCTTTTTATACCTGGCAAAATCTTCTGTTGCTACCAAGTTTAAATATAAGACTCAGAACCTGGATTTATATAAAGTAAATTTGTCTGGTTTTAATATCCAGAATTCAGCGGCATAAGATATTCCCTTTTTTTACCCATGAATGCAAAATTATGTTATGTATGAGTATTTTATAAGTGAGAATTGTATTCTACTTATTTTAGTGATTTTCAAAAAGTGAATGTTTTGCCTCTACCATGATGGCAATATGTCTGTATAGATCTAGGAAATAACTGCAAAGAGTTTCATTACCTCAATTTAATTTGATTATAATTCCTAAAATAAATATTAACATCCAATATATCACCATATTTTTAAAAGTTTTTGTTATCCATTACTCCTGTTCAAAAACTCACAACAAGTAACTGTTAGGACAGAGATTATATCCAATGTGTATCTGGTAGCCAGGACTTGCAGTTGTAGCTGCTTTCTATTTTCCTTGACCACAGTATCTGGGACAGCTGGGTTACCACTGCAAGGCTGTATTGTTATTAAGAGCACAGTTGAATGGAATTTACTTTGTGTATGGATTTACATTACTTCTGTTCTGACCACATAAATTATTGCATTTGTTTTGATGCTGCCATCTGTTTCAAGCTGCCCTTTGTTGTTAGTTTTGCCACAGATAACTAATCAGTTATTAGTGTTCTGCAATTGAGATAGTCTTAAAGTTTGTAGTTCATTCTTGATACCCAAAAAGGAATGTATATTGGCTTCCTGCTGATGACTTTTTCATCCTGAGCCACTCACATTTTATAAAATTTAAGGTGATGAGAAATATCCATTAAAGGTACCTGAATCTAAGCAAAGTGTTCATAACTGGTGAGTGAAATGGGCATGCTGGATTCTGTTAATGTCATCCTCCATGTGTTGTAATAGATCAGATGAACTAAATGTCATTACATTTTTCCTATTGACTACAAAGGGAAACGTGATTAATTCGAAGCTAGATATCTACACTGCAGATGTTTAAGGGTAGGAAAGATGAGTTCCATGCAATGGTTTTGAATAATGTAGCGTGGGTGTATTATCCTCCTCATGGGATTTTTTTTATTATTTGAATTTTTAAATGTTTTTTATAGAGATTTCCTCTCTTGAATATGTCTGCACTAAATATTGGCTCTTTTGTAGAAGTAACATCAGCGACAACCTATTGTACAAGCTTTAGTATTGCTTTCTCTCGTGAAACTACTAAGGGGAAAACATATTCTCCATTCTTAACTCTTGTTGAAAATAATGTTCAGCTTTGCTGCCTATTGCTGTTCTTTTTTATGGGTCTGTATGCTTTATCTTACAGTGTTAGTCTTAGATTCTAAAAACAAAGCAAATAAAATGACTGAGTGGTAACTGAAATAGAATCAAATCATGCAGGTTCTGTTATTATTTTTATCTTTTTCTACAGTCTCAGAAGAGTTGAATTGTAATGTATTCTGTCAGGGATCACAACAGTTGATATATTGGGACAGTATGTTCATTTCAATGAATATAAACAGAGATTAGTTTCTCTTCCTAATTCAAAAAGTGGTATCCTTTCTGTGCTCTTATGCAGGCTGTTCACTTGGTTTACTCCTTGATCTGCCTTTTCTGCATCTCAGGCTGCACCTTGGGGCTTTTACCATTGCTGTAGCTTCTTTCTTAAAGTACCTAGAGACAGTCTTTCCAAAACCAAGATACATGTACTTTCCTTCTCTCTTACTTCATGGATGAAATTCAGGCATTTGGATTTCTTTGGTCCATTTGTTGTCTGTAAATGAAATGGTCCCATCCAACCATGAGGTAGTCACATTCTTTAAGCGCTTCCAAAATATTTCTGTTTCACTACAGCGTGTCTCTGTTTTCTGGAACAATCAGAAACAGATAATCTCCCAGTTTGCAGAAAGAATAATATATTGCCTTTAAAACTTCATTTTCAAGTGTGTCCAAGTATTTCAAGTATGAAATAATGTGGGTTATAAAAATCCTAGTTTTTGTGTAACCTAGAAATTTGAATTTTCTAGTAGTTTTGTGTAGTGATGAATTCAAGTATTGTAAGAAATCCTTCTGTAAAACCACTGTTGTTGTTTAGTTGGTGCTGGTGTAACTTTTTCAGATTTCACATGTGAAATGCATTGTATTACTTTTTCAGGTGATGTTCACAGAAGACGATGTTAAATTTTATCTGGCAGAATTAGCACTTGCTTTAGACCATCTACATAGTCTTGGAATAATATACCGGGACCTAAAACCAGAAAAGTAAGGCTCCTCTGTGAGAAATGCAGGATATTAATCTCATTTCTATAGCACTTCTTCCTATGCACTTTTTCCCAACTGTTAAACTTTGGTAATTTACTGTATAAATTGAACAGAAGGAGGTGGGGAGGTTTATGAGCTAATTTCATTTAAAAGGTTGGATATCACCTGTCTCAAAGAGGAAAAAGGATCTTAGCTCAAGAGTTACAGGGGCTTGTTGAGAGAACTTTGAACTCTGCTTGAAGGGGAATGGGTACAAAGCCAGAGATAAGCCTGGAGGTGGCACGCCACTCTTTGAGGGACAGTGTTCTGCCAAGGTCCTTTGGTCTGCAATAGCAGGGGAGTTAAGGGATGGAGGTCCTTGCAGCAAGGATGAAAGGAATATCGATATGTTCAAAATCCCAGAAGCAGAAGACAACAAAAAATATTTGTACAGATCAGCAGCGAAAGGAGGACCAAGGAGAATCTCCATCCTTTGTTGGATATGGGGGGAAACTTAGTGACAAAGGATGAAGAAAAGGCCGAGGTACTTCATGCCTTTCTTGCCTCAGTCTTTAATAACAAGACCAGTTGTTGTCAAGGTATCCAGCTCCCTGAGCTGGAAGAAAGATTGGGAGCAGAATGAAACATCCCCCCATAATCTAGGAGGAGATGGCCAGCAGCCTGCTATGCAGCTTAGAACCCCAAACATCAATGGGACTGGATAGGACTCAGCCAAGAGTACTGAGGGAGCCGGTAAAACTCATCAAGCCACTTTCAATCATTTATCAGTGGTCCAGGTCAGCCATGGAGGTCCTGGGTACTGGAAGTGGGCAAATGTGACACCGAGCTATAAGAAGGGTTGGAAGGAGAAACGGGAAGCTATAGGCATGTCAACCTGACCTCCTTGTCAGGAAAAGTCATGGAAAAGTCACTCATCATCTTGAGTGCCGTCATGTAATGTGTACAGGACAACCTGGAGTTCAGGTCAGGCCAGCCTGGGTTTATGCAAGGCAGGTCCTGCTTGACCAGCCTGATCATCTTGTATGCTGACGTAACCTGCTTAGTGGATGAGGGAAAGGCTCTGGATATTGTCTACCTAGACTTTAGTAAGGCCTTTTGGGACATTCAACCCTTAAGGGGAGAGGACCACCCAAGGTTTGTAAATGGTCATGGTGGAAAGGAACAACTAAAGTCAGAGGATCTGAAAAAAATCCCAAGGTTTTATTAGTAAATTATATACCTGGCATGGCAATCAGTATTTTAGTCCCTGACCTACTGTAAAAGTACATGCAGTGGGGTTTGGTTAAAGGGGTGAGATGAAGAGAGAAAAGAAAAGGTGAATTAAAGAGGGAGAAAGAGAAGGAGACAAAGAGATCACCAGTCTAGGCTAGAGTGTCAGGGGTCTGGGCGGCACTGGCTGGGCTTGTTGGGGGATGTTTTTATAGGTAGGTTTCCCTGCCATGAAGGTAAGTTTCTTGTTTTCTATACAAATTAGTTGTTAGGCACAGTCTGTTCTTTCAGATCATTCTGGAATTGGGTTGGGGGTCTTTGAAAATATTGGGTGGTCTTTTCTTCCCCTACAGTTCATGCCTGCTTCTCAACCTCATTCCTGCGCTTGTGCTGTACTGGGTTGTGCTTATCTTCAGGAATTAGAACAAGGATGTTTGTGCTGGAAAAGTGCTGCCCTATATCTGCATGGCCTCTTCTCTGGGCACATCTTGTTCTTTCTCACAGTGTGTTATTACCAGCAATCCTTGCTTATTACCAGCAGTTCTTATCTCTTACTACCAACAATCTGTGGTTGGCCCCAGAGCCAAATGACTTTCAGTGTTTGAGACATACATGTTAGCCCCTTATCTTCTGTGGTTCTATGCCTCTGACACAGTTTCCCACAGCATTCTCCTGGAGAAACTGGCTTCCCATGATGTGTCTGGGTGCACTCCTCACTGGGTAAAAAACTGATTGGATGACTGGGGCCAGAGAGTGAGGGTGAATGGAATTACATCCAGCCAGAGGCTGGTCACCAGTGGTGTTCCCCAGGTCTCTGTATTGGGACCAGACCTGTTTAGCATCTTCATTGGAGATCTGGATGAGGGAATTGAGTGCACTCTGAGCAATCCCACAGACAACACCAAGTTGGGTGGAAGTGTGGATCTGCTGGTGGGCAGGAAGGCAAGGTTTGCATATGGCACTTGAGGACATGCTTTAATGGTTCCTGCCATGGCAACTGCAAAGTGCAAGGGGATTAGGTTTGGGTCATGTCTTACCCCATCCTTTACAGGATGAAATGCAGATGGAGGAACTAAATCCACTGTGTAGGGAGTGTTACAAAATCCAGTTCTGGAATACTTTGCATGCTTTGCAATGCAGTGATATTCCGTGGTGGTCAGAGACAGTTGACATCTTGGAGAAGTGTGGTTTTTCTTGTGCTTTAAGTGAAAAGGTGGAAGCCTAAGGTCTGCTCTGAGTGTAGGGCCTTTGGGTCCTGTCCTTTGGTACAACATGAGAATATTTATTACTTCATGTTACTTCAAGTGGTCAACAACTTTTGAAATTTATACCTGTTATGTATACATATGAAAACATACCTGGTAGAAGAGAAATAGGACTATGCCTCTGTTTTTAATAATTACAGTAGTGCTGCATGTGCTGCAGATGGCCAAAACTGTTACTAAATACTGAATTTAGTCAAATAGCTGAATAAAACTCCAAGCTTATTTCTTAATCTTTAAAAAGAAAGATTAAAAGGAAAAGAAAATGTGTAGTTTGAATCTATCTTCTAATAATTCATTTTCATGCATGTTTGAGTCTCTCCTGTTTATTCCTCAATATTGTCAGTATGTTTTCTGAAACAACACTTAAAAGATATTTTAATTAGTTTTTAAAATTCTTTTTTATTGTTTTTTAGCATCCTACTTGATGAGGAAGGACATATCAAATTGACAGGTGAATAAAGGAGTTGCAATACTAGGATCATTTCTGTTCATAGTAATATCTTTGCATTTTCCATTTGGTAAACCAGTATGATAAAGTAAGTAATTTTAACTGATCAGTAATTCAGCTGTGGAAGCAAGTAGTGTAATTAGCTTGAAATAAATGAAATCTGTTAATATTTGAATAAGATACGTGCTTTACAATTATATCTGCTGTTACAGACCTATGATAATGTGGGGAGGGAAGGAAAATCCTGTAATTGCCATATTAGTGTTCAGTTGTATATAGGAATGATAAAATCATAACACTTCATATTATGGTAAAAGTATCAACCATGAACGTTGGGTTTTTTTATTACATTTGGAATTATTTTTTTTCCTTTCAGATTTTGGCTTAAGTAAGGAGTCAATTGATCATGAAAAAAAAGCGTACTCTTTCTGTGGAACAGTGGAATATATGGCACCAGAAGTTGTTAACAGACGAGGCCATACGCAGAGTGCAGACTGGTGGTCTTTTGGTGTTTTAATGGTAGGTTTCTAGTAAATGTAAATCATAGCAAAATTGTGATTTGCAAGGTCTGGTGAAACAAATCAAACACTAACCCCTAAGGTGAGCTTTACATGAATTTTAACTACAAAGGGAGTCTAAATTGTGTGAAATTAATAACACCACAGAGTTTGATCAAAACATGGACTAGGTATCATACCAACACCAATAATATGCCATATTTTATTATAATTTAATTCAAATACTTTATATTTATAGTAGTTCGAATGTTATAGGCACCAAGAGAAATACAAAAGTATACGGAAAAATGCTGTGTATTCTAAAGTGGGGAAGAAATTCTTATTCAAATTTTAAATTTGAATTTACATCAAGAGGAGAAAGGAGATTGGTAACTTTCTAATTAGAGTCTATGGTGTAATTGCAACTTAGTGAGATAATGATAGCTGTTGTTCTCACACATCAAAATTATCTAAATGACACTGAGCTGATATGGGATATAGTTTCTCACTTCCTTATGGTGTTTCTGCAAGGAGTAATTACTGTACAGCAACAAGGTCTGGGGAAATATTATGTATGTGGAATATGAACTGGAAAAGAATAATAGATCATGTTTGGTATTTAAGGAAGGAATGCTGACAGACTTTTAATATTTAAAATATTTGTGTGCATTTTTGACATAGAAATTAAATAATTGTATAAATGTATTCATTTCTTACTGCTTCTGCTACATAACTGTAACAGTACAACTAATGTGTGTGCTTTATAGTACAAGAAGGACTCTTGTGTCTGAAAATAGGTCATCCTTTGACTTTATAATGATTAGAATGCTGTTGTGATCTGAAAACTGACTATGTAAAAGTAGCATCTGATAACTGAACTCTCTCCAGACAGGCACACACACTCCTCACACATGTACATTTTATCACTAAGAACAGTCAATGAAAAGATTACTACAATGTAGTTGCAGAATATTTATTATTGATACCACAAACGTAATTAAACTTTGGCTTTAATTTATAAAGCTGGAAAACACCATTTGGTGTTTTATCAAGCGGATATGGTATAACTGAAAATTGCTGTAAGGTGTTAGCTGTGACTGGGGTGGCTTTCACAGTCTTAACTGTATGTTAAATACTTTGGCTTCTACCTTGAATATAAAAATATGACCTTAAAAACCAAATTCTATAAAGTAGCATATGAAATACAGTGCAGTTTACTTTAGGACATATTTTTGTTGCTTGCATTTATAGTTTGTAATTTTCATAACCAATCTGTAAGTATCCACTTTTAACTCATTCTTAATTTCTGAGCTGATCAAAAATGCAAGTGATGGTTGGTGTGGTGTAAGTACACAGTAACTAGAGTGAACAGAAGTTATAGCATAAAAGTGGAGACTTTAAAGATATGTCAACAAATCATTTGGCTTATTTTCTTGTGCTGCTGGACACAAAGTGTGCTTTGTTAAGAACTATATTGTCCTTTGAAACAGTGACAGTTTTAAGGAATGCCATACAAGTAAAAACATTTATTTGAAGTTTTCGAAGCACTGAGGCACTCTCCTCCTGAAGTAAAACATAAGTAGGGAAGGCCAGTGTTGGCTTATTCTTTAAGTACTATTGGCCTATTAATGTTGGAATATAGTATTTGGGAGGGGTGACAAAGAATACACATGTTGAGCTGTTAATACAAATATGTATGCTTGTGACAAATTAGCAGCTTGCTAAAGAAACTGTATTTCATGCAAGTCTAAGTGGAGCACTCCAAATTTACCTGTTTAAAAAGGTTTCATTTTTTAAGTGCACCTTGTGAAGATCTTTCTAAACCACAAAGAAATTTTTTTCCTTCTTATTGCTCTGGCTTATCCCTCTCACATCTTCCTGACAATTGTCTTAAGTGTTAGAGTTAAAAGTAGGCTTTTTTTTTGTGTTGGCATTATTATTAAATGTAATTTTTTAAATAGATCTGAAAAAATACTATCTAGGGTATAAAGTAAGAGATGGCAGTAAGAAATTAAAATTTTATTTCAGTGGAATAGTGTTTTAAAGAATACTATTAGTGCAACTTCATACTCTTATTGTAGATCTACAAATTGTGTAGTCACACATTATTTATTCAAGTTATCTACGTGCATTTTTTATGTTTAGGAGTCTGAATGTTTGGGTCATACCAGAAAAAAAGGAGAATAGAGGATACCTTGTGTTCAGGATGACTTACGTTTACATAAGCTGTTCAGAAGGTTCCTTTATAATTATTTTAATTTCTATGTCATTAGCTGTCTGCCATGAAATTGCATTGAACTAAATTATTTTGCAATCTTTAAACTAAAAAAATCAGATTTCACTTAAGTGCTAGCTGCCATGACTGCTGCCGGACTGCTTTCACTGCCTCACTTAGATCTGATATCCCTGCAGTATACTGCAGTCAAACAGGAGTGCCTTTATATTTATCTATTTTTACTCAGTCACTTTCAGAACAAATCAGTATTTTAGCAGTGTCTGTTGCTTACTGCCAGGCACTGTAGAATGTGCATGCACGTATTATGTAGCTCTTCCGTGTTCCTTCAGGCTTTATTTCCACTGTATGCATACAGTAACCACTTTTCATCATGCATGTCTTTGTCAATCAGCTAACCTTTTCCCCTTCCCAATGAAGGCTATGTACATGCCAATTTTAAAAATTTTGACCTTTTTAAAAATTTCTGCATGAGGAGAAATCATCACTAACTTTTGAAAGGAAAACCTTTTTCCCTACCCCTCCCCTTTGTTTAAAACTAAAAATACAATTGTACAGTCTTCCTAGAATAAACTTTTTAGGCAGAAATGAAACACAAAACATTATAGTCTAAGTTGTTAAAAGGATGTTAAGCAAGTTATCAATATAGGAAAATATTTTGCAGCTTTAAAAATGGCAAAGGCTGCTCAATGTTCTTAGCAATTGAAACTGTACAATGAAGTTGTTTTGTGCAGACTTGATTGTTAACGTGCATGAATTTTGGAAGGTTAAGATGCTAAGTAGTTTTGTCAAAAATTAGTTTTTGTCCAGGTAATGTAATTGATGAAAGTTTTACTCTATACAGTTTGAAATGCTCACTGGTACTCTACCTTTCCAAGGGAAAGACAGAAAAGAAACCATGACTATGATTCTCAAGTGAGTACACTCTTATTTATATATCTCATCAGGTATTCTACAGGGATGCCCTCCGGGCTGCAATATCTAATTTCTACTCCTCCCTCATTTTCAAAGGTACTGGTAAATCCTCACTCCCTATTCCATATTATTAATTCCCTTTGCTGCCTATCTAATTTGCTTCACTATTCCTCCACCATACCAGGTACAAAGGATTTCATAGCAGCTCTTTAATCTGTAATAATAAGTTCTCCAACCACATGATCTCTCCCATCTTATTTCCATAATATTTTTTAACTTTCTTATCCTTTTTGATAACCTGTGAATTTTTTTTCCCTGGTTTTTTTTTTTTTTTTTCCTTTTGTTTTAGGTTTTGGAGTTTTTTTGATGAAGTATTTTTACTCCTTATCCTTCTTTATCTTACCAGCTCCTCACCCTACCTCTTTATATAAAATGCTGTGAACAATTTGCCTCCCCAATACTCCTCCCTTCTGTACTCTCCTAGGAGTCACCTAAGCTCCAATTTTCCCCTTTGCTATTTTCAGCATAGATTTTGCATTAGCTCTATTGTGGGAATTGCTTTCCTTCATGCAGTTAATGTTCTTGTTTTTGCTAATGAAGGTCTGCTTTTTTCCTTGCCAATTCCCCACATATTCTCTGAACTATTACAACCTATGGCGTAATGCCCCATTTTGGGACTGTAGCCAAACACTGTGCAAACAAGTCTGTTTCCTCATATCATAGGTTCACTTCTCTGTTTCCATCTATTTTTAAGTGATACCATTTTTTTCCATGGAAGCTCATAAGATTGTCTTAGTTTTCTCATTTGTTTTCTGCTTCACTGTTTATCATTGTTCTCAGTACTGTTAACCACTTGTCTACCCATATATCAACGCTGGAATTTCTTTTGCACTAACAGCCTGTTTTGAAAAATAAATATATGGAACTCTTTCATCTTTTCTCTAAGTAATTAGAATGTGAAAACCACTAGAAAACACACTCATTATTTTCTTGACTTTTGCTTTCATACTGCTTACATGTTATGTTATTCTATGCCCTTGTTTTTCTTCTTCATCTTATTTGCAAATATATTTGGTGATGCTCGTTTCTTCTGCTGCCTCAGCACCATTCCAGATCAAATCTTAATGTTGTGATTATTCAATGTCTTTTAACTAAAAAGTTCTATCTATTCACAGCAAGCATAAACTCCTTCCGACCACCTCCTATTTACAAGAAGCTAATCTGAGAAAGTTCTGCTGCACTCTCCCTTGTTTCAGGAGCCATGCATTTTTTTTCTGTGTCTCATGAGTCACATCTTTCTCTTCTCTTTGCCTGCATGTGACTCCGCTCTGTTCCTCAACAGTCTTTTCGCTGTTGCTATAAATATCTTCTGTATTCAGCTGCCATGTAGAATATCCTTGCATTTCTCCAGGTAATTGCTTTCCATAGTCATTCATAGCCCAGAGAGCAGTGCTGAGTGGAGTGAAATCCAGCTGATGGCCAGTCACAAGTGGTGTTCCTGAGGGGCCAGGCCTGTTTAACATCTTTATCAACAGCCTGGACAAGGGGATTGAGTGTCAGTTTGCAAGTGCCCCCAGCCTGGATAAGAGGAAATATGGATCTGCTGGAGGGTAGGGAGGCTCTGCAGAGGGATCTGGGCAGGCTGAATCAATGGAATGAGGGCAATAGGATGAGGTTCAGTGGAGCCAAGTGCCAAGTCATACACTTGGGTCACAGCAACCTAAGGGAACGTGCCAGGCTTAGGGAAGAGTGGCTCAAAGTTGCCTGGCAGAAAAGCACCTGGGAGTGTTGGTCCAACAACTGCTGAACATGAGCCAGCATGTGCCCAAGAAGCCAATGGCCTGTGTCAGCAGTAGTGTGGCCAGCAGGACCAGGGCAGTGATTGTGCCCTGTACTCAACACTGGTGATGCTGCACCTCAAATCCTGTGTCCAGTTTTGGGCTTCTCACTATGAGGATATTGAGGTGTTAGAGCAAGTCCAGAGACGAGCAATGGAGCCAGTGAAGGGTCTGGAGCACAGATCCTGTGAGGAACAGCTGAGGGGTCTGGAGAATGTGTAGGGGAGACATTAGCACTCTACAGA
Organism: Alethe castanea; assembly: GCA_024734035.1. Taxonomy (NCBI): domain Eukaryota; kingdom Metazoa; phylum Chordata; class Aves; order Passeriformes; family Muscicapidae; genus Alethe; species Alethe castanea. The sequence goes on along the minus strand of JANRGV010000051.1, from coordinate 98,467,700 downwards.
TACCTGAAAGGAGGCTGTAGCCAGGTGGGAGTCATCTCTTCTCCGTAGTAAGAAGCAACAGGATAAGAGGAAATGACCTCAAGTTTCACTGTGGGAGGTTTAGATTGGATATTAGGAAAAATTTCTTCCTTGTAAGGGTTGTAAAGCATTGGAACAGGCTTCCAGGGAAGTGGCTGAGTCACCATCATTGGAGATTTTTTAGAAAGATGTGGCACATAGGGATATGGCTTAGTGGCGGACTGGGTGGTGCTAGCTTAAAGGTTGCACTTGATAATCTTAAAGGTCTTTTCCAACCTAAACAATTATAGATTTCTATGATTCTGTAATTACTTTCAGATTTCATTTGATAATATATCTCTTAATCCCCTTTCCAACTTCTTTCTTTTCACACCTTCAAGTCTTTGCAATTATTAATGGTTTCAAATAGCTGCACAGAAAGTGTGCTACGATGTAAAGACATTTCACTCTCTTTTAATGTTTCGTATTTCTATGACTATTATCTTGCATAAAAGTGTTTTTCTTTTGGTCATATAAGCAGCTGAAAACCAGAAGATATTTTAAAGTGTTTTCTGAAAAGTTCACACGTTTTTTCTGCTCTATGTTTTCTTTTTACTTTCCACATACCTAGTATATTTTTCCTTAAATTTTTCATAAAACTTTAAAATGGACAGATGTGCATATGAATTCCGGTTTTCATAGTGTATGTTTACAATATATTGCTTTTCTTACCTTCTGTTCCTAAAAATCCACAGAAAATGCATTCTCCTTACAACAAAATTTTTTGGGGTTCTTTATTTCTCGCAACCTTATCAAGACAAATTTTTGTTTATACTTGTGTGTTTTACCTAAAACTGGGAAACCCTGCAGTTTGAAGAAATTATAGGTTGCAGCAACAAAGTTAAATTTTTAAACATCTTTTTCCTTTACTTAAGAGGTATGCCTTCATATAAAATTTTGTCATTGTCCATCAGGAATGTCAGAAAAAAATTGCTGTCACTCATGTAGTTACATAATAGAGGAACTCTGAGGACCTGGAAATTGCCTTTCCTTCTCCTCTGTCATGTGCCTGATACAGGATTTTGTGAAAGGTGGTGGTGCATGCCAGTCAGGAAAAATTGGATGGCCCACTGCCCATTTCTCCTCCATTGGTGGCCTTGATCTGTCTGTAGTATGTTATTGAAGAGCCCAAAGAAGCCAAGATTTCAGATTTTCCTCCTCCCTTCCCTAGCTTTTTTAATGCTGAAAGGAATGGAAAATTTAGTAAGTTCTAGTTTTAAAGTAATGAATCGTGAATCAGTGGCAATATGTATGCACTTACTCAAGTGACACAGAAGTGAATATCTACCAATACCTGGAATACAAGACAAATCATGTTCTGATTGAAGCACAGAGCTTGTGTCATGGACTGTTACAGAAAAATATAAGCTATAGGTTGAATTAGTGATGGAAAGGAGGGAATTATATCCCTCCTTTATCATTATCATTGTTACAAGAAAAAGTAAGCCAAGTAACAGTGAGAGAATGGAGGCTCAACGTTAAATGGAGAGGAAAAATACGACAAGGCTTAAAACACAAAAATAAATTAAAGTACAAAAACTTAAATCTAAAAATTCAAGACTGGCAAGTTGTAAAAGTATTATTTGAAATAGATTGGGGAGGAGAAAAAGGAAAAGAGGAGTGGTTTTTTTGTCTGGTTGGTTGGTTGGTTGGTTTGTTTTTTTTAACCAGATAATCCTGCAAGATCTGTCCTACCTTAATTCAGTTTCTGTATTCTAGTTTGTTTCCTGGGTCATCTTGGTGTGTGTCATAGTGTGGTACTTTTCTTAGTCCTTCTATTATATAACTATCAAAATGCTTTGTTTTGTGTCATTTGCTGGTAACTGGACCTATAAGTGGATCAAAGCATATTATGAAAATCTACAAGTTTATAAACTGCTATCTTCTAGCTTTTCTTCTCTACACATGTTTCCAACTTTTCCTCAACTTAATTTTCTGAGTCATTACTGAAAATACTATACTATTAAAAAAAATAAAAATAAAAACCCAAACACGTTTACATGACTGACAGCACTTTTGCTCTGTGTCTGATGTCTGAAGGCAATTTCTCAGTGATGCTACTTCATTTATTACAGACTTGTTGAATGGCAAAAGACAGGGGGAATGCAGAGTTAATTCTTACCTAGATATCTTTGTATACTGTTAATTATTTTTATTCTCTAGGGCCAAACTTGGAATGCCCCAGTTCTTGAGTCTTGAAGCACAGAGTCTCCTGCGAATGCTCTTCAAAAGAAACCCAGCAAACAGATTAGGTAAAGTTTTTAGCAGAATATTTTAATTTTGATCATAATATTCATAATATCATTGATCATTAAACTGACTAAAATTTTGTTTCCTGTGTAAAATAGGCTTTAAAGTAAGAATGCAGATTGCCCTTCAAGTGATCACTAAAGTGTTACCATTTTTGCTAGTCATACATCCAAAATTAATGCAGAAGGAATAAGAAATATAATTTTGCTAGCCATTCGTTTGACCAAGAAGAAAATAATTCATAGACATTTTTCTTCCTTATAAAAGGAGCAGGTCCAGATGGAGTAGAAGAAATTAAGAGGCATGCATTCTTTTCCAAAATAGATTGGAATGTGAGTATCTAATTAAAAATCAATACAGTAAATATCTTGGTTAAGTCTTTTATGGTGTCATATAACTTTTCCATTTACAATGTGTCCCTTCTCTTCAGAAATTGTACCGGAGAGAAATCCATCCCCCTTTTAAACCTGCAACTGGCAGACCTGAAGATACATTTTATTTTGACCCTGAGTTTACAGCAAAAACTCCAAAAGGTAAAGAGATATGAATGCGAGAGTTTGCATATTCAAAAGATGGAATTTGGATTTCACATTCTTTCATTCAAAATTTTATGCAAATTGTTGTCTTTACAAATTTAAGGTGCTACCAAAATCTCAGTACTTAGTCTCATATCTGCACGTTAAAGATTCTGCTTGTAAGTAGATGATGTATTTTTCAGATTCGCCTGGTATTCCACCCAGTGCTAATGCACATCAACTTTTTCGGGGATTTAGTTTTGTAGCTATTGCATCAGATGATGAAAGCCAAGCAATGCAAACAGTTGGAGTGCATTCAATTGTCCAGGTGAGTACATCTAATTAAAAATCTGTGCTGTCTCTTGGTGGATGGATTGCTTTCTTGTCACAGAATGAAGTCATTGTCATCTTTTATACATGAAAAGTAAAGATCAGATTATTTTATCCAAACAAAATCTCTGAAGGTACAGGACCTGTTTAATTACTGAGCAGCTACAGGTCCAAATAGGCTTAATCCTTAAATGAGAACATTCTACTATCTGTACTGTAATACCTCTTTAATGTCAAGCCATAAGGTAGAGTGGAATAACAGATAAATTGATTTATTGATTTTTATTCCCCCCCGCATACATGAAAATGTCAGTTGACGCCAGCATTGTAGTAGTAGGAGGCACTGGAGTACAATTCTGAATTGTATCTGGTTGTCCTGGACTGCTGTGCATATTGGAATCCATGACCCAGGACATCTTCTGTCCCTCCCAAGCCACTTGAAGTTAAATTGCTAATCTGTGCTATTTTGTGGCTGATTTCAGTGCATCATACAAATCAATGTTAGAGTGCACACTCAAGAATTGGCTTCCTTGGTGAATGACTCCAGTAGTCTCCTGTATTAGTAATTGTGAGGTTGTCACCTGAAAGAGGAGACCTCTGCAAAAAATTTATTACTACCCCCTCTCTCTTCTTTTAATAATTCTAATTGCTGTCATGAAAACCAACTCATTATCTAAATTACGTTGAAAACTTCTTAAAGTATAGGTAGGAATAAAAAGGTGTGCTGTATGATTGGGTTAATCTATATTTTTCACTGCACCCGTATTTTGCAAATGTCGGAGAAAATTTTTAAAAGCCCACAATCTATACAGAATGTGAATAGCCCTTGCATTTCTTTAACACTCTCATGTCTAGGATTGTTGCAACATGCTTTTCTCTACACAATACGTTTCATGTGTAATAACATTTTTTAAAATATAACTTTAGATCCATTTTTATTCTCAAGAAGCTTTCTGACTTGATATATGCATCAGAATTATTTCTGATCCTGGTACCTTGCTAGAAGTTTCTGCAAGCGTTTCTGTGCTGCTTCATTCCCACATAGTTTTGTAGATGGCATTATTGCTCTTTGTATATAGCTTCCTTCTCTTGTAAAGGACTGTTTCTCTGCTGCCTTTCCTCTGTGCCCCTCAACAGCTTCCTCACTCCTATTTCCTCTTTTCTGTGCTGCAGGATACCCAGATGGTTTCCTGCAAATGCTTTGCATCCTTTGCACAAACTCCATACACTAGAACACCATTTCCTTCCCTTACAAGAGTGAACACTTGTCCTCCTTTCAGCTTTTTGTTTCTGTAAAAGGATTTTCTGGCTGCCATTCCATGCAATTCCAGCCAATCTGATTCTATTCAGTATGTCTGAATTTTCCAGCTGGCATTCTGTCTATTCAGATAATAAAAAAGTGTGATACTTCTTTACCATTGTTGTATCACTATTTTGTCTTGAAGTCTTCTAATTTTCTTTGGTTTGGAGTTTCTATCTTTCAATTAGTAAAGCAACAATCAGAAAAATAATGTCGTCCGTTTCTAAAATACAGTGTGCATTATTTACAATATGTCTAATATATAATCTGTTACACTAATTTTTAACAGAAGGGGGTGGTGATTTAGACCACTTTGTCCTTGTAGAGTCATCAGTTTAAAATTTTAAGCAAATCAATAGGAATTTTTTAAAAGTTATTTTAATAAAAAAATCAGTTAAATATTAGAAATATTCATCAGTTGATAATTTTGGTAGCAGTTGCACAGGAACAGCATTCAGTTTACTGATGGATATGAAGTAAAGGAAGATATTGGAGTTGGCTCTTATTCTGTCTGCAAGAGATGTGTTCATAAAGCTTCAAACATGGAATATGCTGTGAAGGTAATTACTTTGTTATAAACCACACTTTTCAGATTTTAGCATTGGGCATTTTCATTTGCCATAGAGAAACACAGATGGATTTTTTTTAATATAAAAGTATTTTATATGCAACTGTAAAAGTAAATTCATAAATTCTCAAATGGCTAAGGGGTTCATAACAGTCTTCAGTCTGGTATAACTTCCAGAATAAACTTCAACTCTGTTTTGGCTTTCTGGTTTTCAGCAAGGTTTTTAATATTGGTTTTGTTATTCTATAGGGCCTTCTAGCACTTCTTTGAAGGCATTAAATTCTCAGTTGAAATCAGTAGATTTCCCAGAACTGCAATTACAAGGTTTTCTGTGTAATAACCTGGGACCAAATGGTTACTATAAGAGCATGAGTATGGATTAGCAGACTTTTATAAGTGGGCGAAAAAAGCAGTCTTTAAATCCTATACTATGAGGCAGTTCTCTTTTTGAATTGTTGAACAGCTTACTACTTAATTATGTAAAATACAAAGAAAAATTAAGTATGTAGATTGCCTCCTGGAAAACTTCCAGTTTCAATTTGGTAGTTAAAAACTTATTTTTATTCTGGTTCTGGCCAGGAACAGATTTGACTTCTGTGCTTTCAATTTGAAGTAATTTCTTGAAACTGCAAGAAAGTCCTGGCATAGCTGATAATTCCCTCAGCTATGACATTTGCTGTGAATATTCACTCACTTTTTTATTGCCTCTATTAGGCCATTTTTTTCCTCAAGGAATCTTGAAAAAATGAATAAGATGATCTGTGTCTGGTCTATTAGCAGGGGACTGGTAGCAGTAATGGGCATAAGGATGAAGGGGTAAGACAACAATGGAAAAGACATTATAGGAAATTCTGCAGTTCAGGAGAGGAAGAAAGTGAGAAGAACAAGAATACGTTTAAGTAGGGCAAAACAATATTTTCCTTGTTTGGACAAGGTGAACTTTAGAGCCAGAGATTCAAATGGACTTTCATAATGAATGTGTGTTTGAATTAACTCTGAGAAATTTTTACTTTTTCTAAATTTTTTTTGTTCTCTTTCTCTTCTGATTTCTTTTGCTGCACCAAATATTTGTTTGAGACTAGCATTGTGAAAATAATTTCATTAGCATCATCCAACCAGTATCTTTTGTTAAATTAGGGGCTTTGTATTTTATTAAATAATGGATTACTGAAGTCTTATCTACCAAACAGCCTTGCATTATTTATCACAGCTAAAGAGATCAGATCACTTACCCTCCAAAATTGTTTTCAAAAGCGATTTTTTTCATTTTTCCCAACATTTTTTGCTTTGCCTTTCTTTTCCAATTTAACAAACTTGGGTTTGGTTATAATCCATGCCTTTTGCAACAATAAATACAACTTAACTGTTGATGCTAATTAGCACACCAAAGCATTACACTAGAGTCACAAAGAGAATTATGCCTTTGTCTGTACACACTCTTACAGATTATTGACAAGAGTAAAAGAGATCCAACAGAAGAGATTGAAATTCTGCTGCGCTATGGACAGCATCCAAATATTATAACCCTGAAAGATGTAAGTAGTGTTTTAAAGACATCCTTTAGTGTATTATAATTGCAAATCACTTTCTAATTTGAGAGATGACAAACTATATGTTTTAGATTTATGCTCATGTTTTTCAGTCTTTAAAATGATGTCCCAATACAATTTATTCAATAGTGTCTAGTTTTTTTACTGGGATGTCTGTGTTTTCTTTTAAAGATGCTTCTATTGTGGTACCAGTGTTATTCTAAGGGGTCAAATAATTCATCCTTCATAAATCTTAGCACAAGAATAATTTATTTAATGTTAGCTGTCGTTTTAAAGAAACAAGAAAAAATTTTGATTGCTTAGTTAACTTTGAATCAAAAGCAATTTTAATGTACATTATTATATTACAAAAAGCAATTTTAGTGTACATTATTATATAACAAAGGACTCACTGTTAGCACAGTACCCAAAGTTATTTTCATGGACAGTAGTACTCAGTAGTAGACAAAATCTTTCCATGTCAATGATTCTCACTCTTTTTTAACCAGTATCTTTATCTGGCCTCTGTATGAATATATCTATATATTTTTCCTTGTATTATTTTCTCTGACCACGGAAACATTTTGTCCGTAAAAAGCAAGGAATAACATAAGCTGGAAGGTAGAGGGTTTTCATAGTGAACAGTATATTCTGATGATCTAACTGAAAAAGAAAATTGTCTCCTTGGTTATTCATTCAAGAGGATTAAAAATTAAAAAGGCATATGCTTAATGACTTTCTTAGACTACAGGGAAATATTCTGGTCCCCCAAACCAAACCTCAGGCAAAACAGCCATCCATTTCCAGGAAGCTGAGCTCAGCTGAAAGGAGATTGTCAGGCATTTTGAAGTCATTAAAACAACAGCTCATAAACACTGTGGAGATGAGCACTAGAGATCTCTGCATGAAGTTGGTTTGCTGTAATCTGTCTTCACTTTATTGATATCACACTGTTTGGCCCTTTCTTGGACAGAGAAAATAAGGTAGATATTCAGGGAGCTTATCCTCTTGTAAGCACGATAGCAAAATTACAGTCCCACTTTCTGTTCTGCTTCATGTGGTTGGACAGTAAAGCTACTCGAAAGCTGTGCTGAACAGAACCTGCATCAGCATTCATGGTGCTTTTAGTGCTGCATGCTGGGCTCATGTGTTACTTGAATTCATGACAGAGCTTATGTTATTTAAGCAGGAATTCAAACATGAGACTGTGATCACTCATCTGAACTTGAGCATGATGATTATTTTACATTGAGAACAGAAATTCAGGCAGTCTTAAACAGCTGCAATATATGCTGAATTATTTCACTTTGTACTTAATCTTTTATCATCATCAGTCATCTTCCAGCAGGAACCATCTTTCACGCACAGCAACAGCAATACACAAACAGGAGACTACCAAAAAAAAACCCTTAAGCCCACAAAGAGAGAAAGGCTGTAATTCTCACTCACTTCTGCTTCAGATCAGTTCCCCAAGCTGAAATTACGGAATGATGTCCAGTGTAAGAAAGAATCTTGTATAAATCTGTAAGAACTTGACATTACGTTTTTCTTGTCCTAATACAGACCCATGGGACAGATTGCTTGCACATCCCACATTATAGTGGTGTGCTATTACAGCTTTCAGAGAAGATAAGGAATATTTTGCCTTCAGGACTCAAACTCTAGAGCACCATGTACTACAATAAAAATAAAACTCATTGTTGATTTGCTCAATTTTTCATTTAGTTCCACACCAAAACTTAAATGTTTCTAATTTGAAGTGCCAAAATAAAATATTTCAGCATTTAAGTGCCTGCTTTGGAAATTATTATTCTGCAAGAAATAATTTCTTTCTTCTGTTTCAAGAAGAAATGCAGTAATATTTGAATTTTGCTTAAGATGGAAGTTTCATTCTTGTTCAGCCTTTTTATGTAATTCTGAAGGTGTTTGGATTGAAACAATGGATATTCAAGAGACCAAATTCTTTCTGCAGTGCACAGTCCTCTGGGGGTTTTCCTTCTGATTGTTATCAGTGGTCTTTTTCAGTTACACAGTGTATAAACAGAAGGAGCTATATTGTGCTAAATCAGATGTCCTTCTATCCAGTATCCTGCCTCTGACAGAGGCCCTTAGTGGATGCCTAGGAAACAGTGTAAGAAGGGAGGAAGCACACAGCTTCCAACAAAACATTACCTAGAAACTTCCTGTGCCAGACCATTATAAGTGTTTTACCCTTTTTATGGAATAGTTACTGTTCTGTAACGGAACTTTTGTCCTGGTTTCTGTTATTTAAAGCATTGGCTGAAGAATCTTTTCAGAAACATTTTAGAAACCTGAATACAAGATACCCAGTCTCCCTGTCCAAGTACTTATTTATGATTTCAAAATACTTCATAATATGTCTGTAAAATCTTGCTTCCCTTGGCAAAAAACTTGATTTCTGTCTCCATTGCATTATATTTTGTTCATATGCCTACATCTGTTTGTCACTATAGTGTTTTTCCACTTTGCCTTGTAGAAAAGACATACTGACTGACCTGTGGCTTGTGCTCAGAGTTAATTTTAAAAAGAAGTGTCACATTCGTGATCATAGCATGATAATGTACACCTGTGAAGAAAAAGGCATCAGTATTTATTAAAAAACAACTTAACTTGGTAATACCATTAGAGGGCTTGGTGCAAGGGGAATGGTTTGTTTAGGGTGAGTTATCTTTGGGGATTTTTGGATGGCAGACAGGACCAGCAGATAAAATAGTAACTAAATGCAAATTTTGATTAAGTTCTGCAATCCTGAGATGTGTATGCTCTGTCATGTCAAATTAAATATGGTGATCTCATCATGTTATACCGGGATTAGAGGAAGCATGCCTAACAAAAAAAATAGCCAGTTTAGTATCTAGAATTAGATAATACTGGTTTTGAAAAATGCATAATATTTAAGTTATTTTTGTTTTTATTATTTATTTTTATTATTCTTTATTTTAATTTATTTAGTCTTAATACAAACATATTCAGATGTTCAGTCATTTATATTTCTTGGGGGAAAAATTCCTGTTAAATGACAACACAGAAACCCATCATGTCTTCATCTCCTTAAGATCATAAGTTTGTAAGGCCCATGGAATTATTTAAAATTGTTTTATCATTATTTGGTGAGAAAATAAATTCTTTTAGTATCGCTAGAAAAACAAAAATTTTGACACTTAGAACTTCATTAGCATGTTTTTCTCAAGCAGCTTAAGAGCAAGGAATTGGGATGAAAACTTTTTTTTTATTCTTATTTTCTGTTACTTAGCTGATATCTATTCCTAAATTTATTTTACTATAATTTTGATAATTGTTTCTACTTAAACACAAATTATTTTTTATTTCACACATTTTACTGAAAAAAAAAAGCATCATCATAAAAGTAAGTTGAAATAATTAAAGGGAACAGTCTGTATAAAGTTTCACTAAAGCAGGAATTGTTTCTGGATTAAGTTGGAACTCCCAGGCCAGGCTGGATGGGGCTTTGAACAACCTGACCTAGTGAAATATGCTCCTGCCCATGGAGGAAGGCTGGGACTAAATTATCTTTAAGGGCTTTTTCAACCTAAACCATTCCATGATTCTGTGAAAGTGCTACTGAAATGAAATGCTGAAGTCTAAGTATCTTGAAATGTGCTTTGGTATCACTCAGTCTGTAGTGCCCTCTGGTGAGAATGTAAAGAATTCTCAAATGCTTCCCTGGATGATAAAAGCCATGCAAAAATCAGGCCAGTTTTTTGTAACTAGAAGTAAGGGACAAAATGTGCATATTTAAATATTTTATACTTTGATACAGGCTTTAGGTGCAGAGTAACGTATAAATTTTTGGTTTTTATCATAGCAACTTTGTATTCACTGTGCACAGACGCTAATTCAGATAAATTTACTTTTTTCCTTCTTTTTTCTGTTTTTTTTTTTTGTATTGACTATTGGAATGATCTCTGTATTTTTAATTTGGTGCAACAATTGCTGCTTGAATTAGCTCTCGTTTTTCCTTAATTAGATAGTTTCCATTTTTTGCTACTTCATTTCTTACATGTCTAGTTTACTTTGTTTTAGTGAAACTGTGGGGAAAACTACCTATTATTTATCCCTTTTTATCTTTAAACACTTTCATGCCAGTATTTCTATGTTATTTTGGTACGTTATTGCCTTTTTGTAAAGGTTTTGAGTTCACTTCTGAAGATGAACAACATTTGGATAGTATGTGGTCTATGAAATACAGGGAAAACAATTGAAGAAAACAGCTTGTGGACACACCTGCACTCTCTCTGTGTGTTTCACAGGAAGACAGCCGAGAATAAATATTTTAAAGTTTAAATTTTTATGTACTTTTTGCAGGTGTATGATGATGGAAAATATGTGTATGTAGTAACAGAACTTATGAAAGGAGGAGAATTGCTGGACAAAATTCTTAGGCAAAAGTTTTTCTCAGAACGAGAAGCTAGTGCTGTTCTGTTCACAATAACAAAAACGGTTGAGTATCTCCATACACAAGGGGTAAGTTTTCAACTCAGACAAAATGTTTATAGCTATTGTTATTCTTCTCTTTCAGAAGATAAATTTGTATCTTGATACATTCTTCTCTGTGATAATTAAGTGGTTTTTGGTAAACAATTACATTGCAACAGGAATTTGTGTTGAAATCAAAACTTTCCTTATCAGCTCTGTACGTGTTCAGATAACTGAGATGATGCAACTGTTTCTGTTGCTCTTCATGCAGTCTGTCAGCAGTTCTGTGGAATATGCAGATAATTACTGAGAGAGAGGATATGAGGGGAAGAAAGTCCAGGAAGAAGTGCTAGGACCAGTGTCATTGCATAGCCATGGGATCTAATGTAATTTCAATCTCGTCCTGTGATATATCCTGAAAATTGATTTTCCACCTGTCATACTTGTCATTCCTTTGACTTCTTAGTTTTGAAGAACATGGTTTGTGTCTTGTAACTCCTGTGCCATAGGGTCAGGAACTTGTAGAAGACAGGAAATTAACATTTTGGGAAATTAATTTGGAGAGAGAGGAAGTAGTTCAAATATAGAGAAGGACAGTGTGATAATTGCATGGCAAGAAAGACGAGTTGTGTTGCATTTTTAAGTAAATAAGAAAAAGGGGATGGAGAAAAAGGAGATAATAAGGGTGCAAGGAAAAAGTCAAGCTGCTAATACATGATGTTGTTACCCAAGAAAGGATGCTCTGGAACATACAGTGCTCAAATTATTTTAAGTAACAAATAGCAATTCAATATACACTGTCGTGTCTGGAAGCTGTTATTTCAAAAAACTTAAGATCAAAGTTACCTGGTATCTCACTCTGTGATTCATCACTTCCAGTCACTTGCTCATGTGCGTGTTTTTATTTGAGCCCGGGTGCACAGATGATAGTCCTTGGCCAGCAGCACCCATGGGAATTATGACCAAACCTTGATACCTTCTGTATGGAAATACAGATAATAGATAACAAATCATAACTTGGTTCATTCTTGCCACATGTGGCTAGAAGGGGCCCAGTGACCTTGCATCTAGTAAGGGATTTTAGGGGTTATGGTTTCTTTACTGTAGATATCTGTAAATATTGGCATTTTAACTTGTATTAGCCCATATGCACTTTGGAATGTTTGCTTTTGGAAATTCCAAGTCTTATATTAAGTACACCTCCACAGGAAAGCTGGCCATATATGTAAATAGTGAGCACTTCAGTAGTCTAATTCTTTTCTGGAAGAATCCCTCGTGTCTTCAGTGGATTTTCCTGTTGAAACTCCTTTGGACACTGGAGAAGCTTATTTGAATATGGTATTAGGTAATATCTGGTTTGAGAGTCTCTGCATCTGTGTGCAGTCTCCACAACCCTCCCCAGGAAGAGGTTCCTCATGGACATTCATAACATACTTTTGAACTGAGAAACTAGCTAAGCAAGGAATGAAATCCTCAGGGTAAGCAGTGCTTCCTACACTCACCCAGAGCATTCTAAAAGTAGTAGGGCCAACATATAGTGATTCAGGATTGGCACAAGAGACGTCATAAAACAGATGAACAAGAAGCGTCATGTCATCTTGGAGCAGCAGACTTGTGAATGCTGGTAGGGAATTGAGACTGCTGGTCAAAAGCACAGTGCTAAAAAATGATGAACTGAAAGTTCCTGCAGGTTATTTTGTTGCTTTTTTATTTTTTTATTTTTGTTGCTCTTCTGTTGCTCTAAAATGTTATTTCTACACAAAATACTAACATAATCTAAACAATCTGGCAATTTTTTAAAAGCATTATATTTTTAAATATTTTCAAAATTTACCTTTGGGAAAACTGCTTAACATAGGAAGGTGTTTCACTTATTCTTTGACACAAACATTTTGATTGCTTGGAAAGTAGTGTTTTAATTTAAACTAGACTGTTACACTTACTCTTCCTCCTACTTGAGCATTGCTTTCCCTTCTTCCAAAAAAAGCCTACAACTCAAGCAGACTGTTCTAGAAACTGCCAAATCCCCAGCTCTGCGCTGCTTCCATTGCTCATTTCTTTCTACACCTTTTAAAATCTTTCAAAAAAAAAAATCCAAAACATTGACATAAAACTGGGTGGTTTTTTATTTGCTTCTTGGAGCACTAAGGGCTGCTTTGTTTGTTATTAGGGTAAAAGCTGACAAACAAGGGCAATCAGGAACTGGTTCTCTTATACACTGACATCTAAACCCAGGATGTTCCCCTTAACATCTACTGTTCCAAGTCAAATTCTTTAATATCATTTGTATATTTCAGCTTACAAGCCGCTTATTTCCATAATTTTAAGTACTTGGTTTGTTAAATCTGAGAATCACACAGGATTTGCATGCTGGAAGAGTCTCTAATAAACAGGCTTAATGTGTTAAATGGCTTTGCAATGTGCACGACCCTCTTACTTCTTGGTCTCATATTGCTTTCCTGAGACCCTGCTAGGTTTGGATGAGTGTGTTGAGCTTCTGATTTCTGGACATCACTTAATTGCAGAAGTCTTAAGGGTATCTTCTTGTTCTAATGTGATTACTTTTATGAAATATTTCACAATCTCTTCCATTTAAATTTAACCATGAAAAGCAGTGTTTAATATTAATAAAACACATAGGACAACAAGGAAGATAAAGGCCCTCATGTTCTACTTCAATATTTAAAGGAGTACACTTAGATCCACTCTGCTGCCTTACAGTGCTATATACCCTCTTCTTTACAGAGAGCAGAGTCTCTGGAGGCTGTAGGGTAACTTGTCTTGTGAAGAAAATATAGCAGGTCATCTGATTTCAAAGACTGTCCTTGTGCATTCCAGGTTTTGTTAAGGCTCATTATAACAGATTCAAATTCTGCCAGAACTTTGGCAGCTTCTCCAGTATTGTCAAGCATTTTACATCTCAAGCAAAAGCAGCCATTTGGGAACCAGCACAGGCTTTTTTAGATACTGGAAAAATACCTCTTTAATACTTTGTTGGGGTTTTTTCTTTTATTATTATTAAAATTCCTTCCAAATCAGACTTTTAAGTGTTTTTCTGAGATTAATTCAGACTGTCTGAATGAAGAGAATGGAGTACAGTTACTCCAGCAGTAACAGGTAGGGTTACATAGCAAGGTGGTACATCAGCCCCTGACTCCAAAAGAGATTAGTAGCCAAAGGTGGTGATTTAAAGAGCCTGGTAGTTATGCATGTTAAAAAGGATATACATGATTCAACCATCAGAAGAGACATCTGGAACTCTCTTTACAAATAAATTAGGGGGGTAGGGATGTCTGGAGGGGGTTTTATAGTTAAGAGTTTCCAAGTTAGAATTCTTGTGTTCCAGACACCATGGAGCATCAAAACACTGCAGCTGGAACACTGGTGGAAGCTGGAACTCTGGAAACTGAGGACACTGATGGGAGACTTTAAATTAATTGCAGAATTGCTAACTCTAATAAAAAACTTTTCATGTGTTTCATTTATTGTATTTAATTTTTTTTTTAGGTTGTTCACAGAGACCTGAAGCCTAGCAATATTCTTTATGTTGATGAATCTGGTAATCCAGAATCAATTCGAATTTGTGACTTTGGCTTTGCAAAACAACTGCGAGCAGAAAATGGTCTTCTGATGACTCCATGTTACACAGCAAATTTTGTTGCACCAGAGGTAAAACCCAGGACGGTTTATATGACTTGATATATTTTACTGGGATTTTTTTGCTAGCTAGTTTTTTTTTTTTGTTCTTATGTAACAAGTAGAATCACTCTCTAAACAGTAAAAATTGGAAATTTTACCATTTTTATAGCATGATCAAAGCATTTCTAAGCATTTTTTCAGAAAAAAAAATTTGTCTCCCTCAGGTTTTAAAGAGGCAAGGTTATGATGCTGCATGTGACATATGGAGCCTTGGTGTTCTACTTTATACCATGCTCACTGGGTAAGGGTGATTATTGTTTGCTTCACTGTAGAATATCAAACCAATACAAACAAAGCCAGTAATAAATAATATAAATAATATAAAATAAAAATAATTAAACATATATAAAAATATAAAATAAAAATAATATGAATAATATAAAAAAATCAGCAATAAATGCAGGCCCGCTGTTGCAGATGTTTCTATTGAAGCACTGATTAATCTCAACTTTAGGGTTGAGACTATGCTTTGCCTTTACTAAAATACAAGTTTGCAGGGACTGATGTGAAAATTCTTTGCTTCTAATGTCTCCTCTATTTTAGGTTTTTAATTTCTGCTTAAAGGTAATTTTTCACCAAGAATTTGTTTCATGTGAAAATTAAAATATGGATTAAGCAGCATAAATATTGAAGGAAATATATGTTGCAAATACAATTGCAATGCATTAAAGCGTGTTTGTGTGCAAAATCCAACCACTGAATGTTAGAAGTGATGCAGTTAGAATATAATAAATGCAATAGAAAGGCATTTGTATATGCAACAGAAATTAATTGTATAGAAGATGATAAGGACTTCAACTATATTACCAGAAGTTTAAAATAAAATCTATTTAGCAGATGCAATAGCAAATATCTTTATATGCTATCAGATTGCCACCTTGGATAGCATCATCAAAGATTTTTGTACTATTTTGAAATAAATAAGTGACAAATATACTTGGTTTTAAGTGTATCTCTTTTTTGGTTGAGGGCATTCTGATAGCAGCAAGAGTATGTATAGTCAAGCAAGGAAAACTGGTGCACCTTTCTTCCTCTGGCATTAAATCAGCATTTATTCTTTCTCAGACAGTTAGATTTACAATAGAATGGATTGGTTTAGTACTACACTAGAATATGAAAGCTTAATTAATACTTTCTGTAATTTAGGAACCACCAGTATTTGAACTGCAATAAGAAAAATCTGCTTTTCAGACCAAATACAGAGGGAATACATACAATAAGAACAGATCTATAGTCAGTGCCATGTATTTTAACGTGTTAAGAATAAATTCTTTTTACAACTGTTTGACTATTTGTTGCCTATAATTATGTTGAACTTGTAATCAGATTTATAATACTTACTGAGGCCCAGGTTGTGGAAGTTACTAACATTAAATTTTTTTGGTTAAATAGTTACACTCCTTTTGCAAATGGTCCTGATGACACCCCAGAGGAGATTTTGGCCCGAATAGGAAGTGGAAAGTTCTCCCTCAGCGGTGGTTATTGGAACACTGTTTCAGACACAGCTAAGGCAAGTATATTTGCTTTGTCTCTTGGGAGATCAAGGATGGATTGCAATGTAACATGTTGATTATAATGTATATGTTATATCATAGATGATTGGGTAAGTTCCTCTCGTTTTTATATTAAAACACTGATCTAATCCCTTGTGTGCCGAGAATTTTGTTTCCTGTTTTTGATCTGTTCATGTTTCAGCAGTCACTTGCATGTAGGAGGGAAGAAGAGGTGTGCCTTACACTGTAGTAGTTTAACAGCTGTCCTTAGAAATATAGTGTGTTTTATCAGTATTCACACACATAATTATCTATGGTGAGAAGTGCTTTCATAAAACTTCATGTGAATGCATGACATTGAAAAATCATACAGGTAGTTTAAATCATAAAAATGAAAACCAATGAAGCATTGAATTTTTGAGAATTCTATTTTTGACAGCAAATACTCTGAACCTCAGTGTGCAATATCCTTTATACCCCTTCTATGTGGATGCTTAAAATGCTAATATTTTCCACATTTAATTGGCTATACCTTCCTTTTGTGTGTTACCTAATGTCTATTGAGTCACGTAATTAAAAGATACACTGTTAGCATTGCTGGTTTTCCATTTGTTTAAAACTGACATTATGAACATATTTTTATACCTACAGAATCTGCTTTTATAGTTTTGAACTATGAATCTTTTTTAAAGTTGAAGTTCTGCTGTTATTTCCATTGACCTTTGTTGACAGGACCTTGTTTCAAAAATGCTCCATGTTGACCCTCATCAAAGACTGACTGCAGCCCAAGTTCTCAGTCATCCGTGGATAGTTCACTGTGACCAGTTGCCTCAATACCAGCTGAACAGGCAGGATGCTCCCCATTTGGTGAAGGTAAGTAGGTATTTTTTCAGCTTGCTGTTTAGCCAAAATTAGTGTAAACAAAAGGGGTTTTGTTTTTAAAGTTAGGATGTCTCCTCTAAATACTGTGAAAAAGTTGTTACAACTGGATATTGCACTAAGCCATAAAATTAACTTGTAATATGTAATAGGATTTAATGTGAAACCACTTACAGGTGATTAAGATTTTCATTTTCTTGTGTTTGAAATCTATTGGACTGACACTACACTAGAAGGCTTAAGTGCTTTCAGAAACCAACATAAATCATTCTTCTCATAGTGAAAAATGTCAGGTGACTACAGGCGAGCTGTAAAATCGTTGGCTAACTTCACAGTTTCAGTGGAGGCTACTTGCCAGTAATTAAAGGAAAACAGAATACTTTGTGATCACAGTAAAAGCTGAAGAGAAGTAAAAAAGGGCAGTGTTAATTATTATGGTATCATACTTCTGCACTCTGTCTGAAACACCCTGGAACTTTTTCACTTTGAACAAGCAGAAAAAAATCAAAAATAATTGAATTCTACTTCTTTGTATTCAACCTTGTTTTCAGTCCTACTTTCAAGAATCTCTTGTGCAACATAAAAGGGATCTGAAGAATATGATTAACACTCTCTCTGAGTCACCTATTAGAAATTTCTAGCATCCAAAAACACAAGTGGGAGTGGGGGAATTCTGATCCCACAAGCTCACAACTTTCTAAATTTTTTTAAAATAAATTTTATGTGCTGAATAATGTGGATGATTTTTACATATTTTGTTGGAAACTGAAATGGTTATATAAGTGATAAGCAGAGACAGTCCCAATGGGATTTCATCCCCCAACTCTTTGACAACACAGTGACAGAACTTAATTTGGCAACCTAGCTTATACCTTCTGGGTTTGACTCTTTAAGCAACGTAAAACTATTTATTACCCTAAAAACCACTCTCTCCTAACACTGCTAGAATGTGAATAATGCTGTAGTATGTTGCTGTTTTGTAGATGAAAACAGACTGAAAATTAAAGCTTGTTCAGAGTTTCTGGCATTTAGCTCTGCTATAGTGTGTGCATCAGTCACAACATACTCTTACTGTTCTTTTCCCCTCTACCCCACAGGGTGCAATGGCAGCCACTTACTCTGCTTTGAATCGCAATCAGTCGCCAGTTTTGGAGCCAGTTGGCCGTTCTACTCTTGCTCAGAGGAGAGGTATAAAAAAAATTACCTCAACAGCCCTGTGAAATGACCTCAAGCAGACACTTGGTACCATGGCATAAGATGATAGCACAAATCATGGCGACAGGTAGCACATACCTGACAGATACCTGCAAGCACACTCTGTCCCAGCTGGTACCTATAATGCTGCTGCTCCTGCTGCTGCTACTGCTTTCATCTACTCTCGCTTTAAACTGTTGATGGCAAGTTACTGATCTTACTGGAGCTGCAAATGGAGTGACAAGTGGAAACAAAGAAAATGATCATGTTCGCGACTGAGTAAACCAGAAGAATTACAAATGCCACCTCTGTCAAAAATACACTGAATAAAGCACTCTGCACCACATAGCATTATTTTTATAAGGAGTATTTTTTTTGTCCCCTAAAATATTCTTTGTTACAGGTTGAGATGGACAGTTTATGTTAAGCACTTAGCTTAAACAATCTGTTTATATTAGCACTATACATTGTGCCATCCAACATTTTGTATGTTTTTGTAAACAGTTCACAAGCAGTACATTTCTGTGCTGTTTTCTTTAATGTATACATGCCTTGTTTTACTTAGATATTATTAATCATTATGACAAGTAAATCTGATTAAACAGTTCACCTGGATTAATCAGTATTTTTGGACAGCTCTGAAAGAAGCCTGACTGTTAAACAGCTATTGAATGTAATACTATGGATAAGTAGTTTTCCTTGCCTATGTATTTTCTACATTTCTGTGTTTTTGATGCCACATGTCATGTTATGAAATTTAAACAGTGAATCTCTCACTATACTATATATCCTATAGGTAATATAAGCCAGAGAAAAGATAACTTGCTCCATATTTCACACTGTCTTTGTTACCCCTCCCCTCTCTTTTAGTCTCTCCCATCTAATCTCTGGACTCAGGAATTATTGCTAAATACTTTCTGATAGAGGACATTTCTATATGGTTTATTCTTATAATCCATTGTTAATATTTTATCTGTATTTTATGACTTTTGTTTAAGATGCAAAGGAATTGTTCAGTGAATGTATGTTGGCATTATAGAAGAAAGGCAACATTTGAAGATAAAGCAAAACATATTGGTTGCTTATAAGCAGCAGCCTGCAAAGAGTAGGTTTTCCCTGCATTCACTTGCATCAGTTGCAAAACTGATGAATCTAATGTTCTGTCAGTTACTTTCTGCTAATTTTAATTGACTTCAAAACCAAAATGAGAGGCAAGTCATAAGGATCTGTTTGGTTTGAAAAGGATCATTCTAATTTACCATGAAAATAGTGTCATCCCTGTCGGGTAAGATGAAGCCATTCAGAGGAAACATCCTCATTTTTCCACAGATGGAAGTGAGTTGGTAATGAGGGTGGAAGTCTCACTTTAAATATTGATATAAACTTTCAATACTCTTGGTCTCTTGGTGTCTAAAGTAATTAAAGGCCCATCTTGGTGGCTGGTCTTGAAAAGATGAAATTGTCCAAATGAGAAGGGGCACTGGAATGTGTTTGAATACAGTGAGTGTTCCATTCCACAAAAATTATAGGGTATGTAAAGTCCTTCGAGATATGAAAATGACTATTGGGAATTCCAGCTTTAATAAAATACGGATCTGGGTGAATGGCTGTTGGTGAAAAATGCACTTTTGTGTTTTGCATAAGAAGGTATTTTCTTGGCTTAGTGGTATTAAATTTCTTTTATGGCAATTAATTGGCTTATTTCCTTGAAATCATCAGCAGTTTGTTGAAAGGAAGAATCATCTTTATGACACCACAAATTTGCTCTGAATGCGAGTGTTTCTTCTGCCAGAATTTCTGAGTTCCCTGGGGAAGCTTTCATTGCTAGATTTGCAAAGGATCCCACTTTTATTGCTCTTAAAAATTGGCTAAATATTTAATCCATTATATAATTGTGAAGAAATTGGTTTTATAAACAAGGATTCTTAAATTAGCCTAGCTCTCAGAAATTTGAAATCACAGCTCTTCCCAAGGAAACAGTATTTTTCCCTTACTTGGTGCTCTAGCACTGAAGTTCCCTTTAGCTGTAGAGATGCATCTACCCTTCCTTCAAGAAAGATTTTTTCAGTAAAGGCAGAAAAAGGCCATCTTAATTTTTTTTTTACAGTGTCAGCAGTTCCAGAGGAATTCAGTAAAATCTTACCTCTCAAAAAAAATGTATTTTTTCAGTTTTTCAGTGAGCAATTTTAAGTCAGGCTTCTCAGAATCTAGAAACTGTACCTTCTGGTGGCTTTCAAGGTGTTAATTAGAAGATTTTCATATCTAGCCAACCAAATTATTTAAATGCTGTTGAAATAAAAGGATGGCAGTACTTGCCAGTGTGTCAGTAATAACATTTCACTTCAGGAAGGAGTTCCTCCTCTGTTCATTGTGTTTATATAGGTACCTGGCAAAGAACAAACCAAAAAGAGGAAGTGTTAAGATGCCTCACTATTGGCAATGTCCACATTAAAATAATATAAAAATACTTTTAGTAGTTTTATTGTAGCTGTATTTTGTGGTCTTCAAGCTCACCAATCATTTGCTTCACTATTTGGCTAAGTTAACTCCTGCATTTTACCTAACTACACTCTCAAGTGAGCCATTAATTTATTCTAGACTTTACAAATGTTGCTATTAAGTCATATACATATATCACCAGAGGGTGAACATTTTAAATTGTAGCAAAAAAGAAAAATTTAGCTGAATTGTTGAAGTCTGGATCCACTATATTTTTAAGTTACTTTCTAAATCAAGGTATAAAAGGCCTGCCTAATCAGGGAGGTGTATTTTACAGGCCAGGCGTGATTCATGTACCTTACTTCCTGGTTTGTATCCATGTTCATTACTTTCACCTTTTTTATGTTTTTATAGCTGCAGTTTTTATGACCTATAAAGAAATCTACATAATGCTTCTCTGAGTCTCAGCACCTTTCTGTTAGAATGTGAATATATGACACACTGTGTTCATCATTGCTGGACTATTGCTTGGTCTGCAAAACATAGCAAGTGACTCACAGAGTCATGGAGGATTAAAAAAAAGAGAATGCAGGTGAATTTTCTGTGTTGACCGTGGTTTGTTTTTAATTTTTCTAGTGTGAAATTATAATTTACTGTGCTTAAGCGCATGAGGGAACGGAGGGAAGAGTGTAGTTGCAATACCCATTAAATGCCATCTATGTCCAGTAAGGGCAAAGTTCTGTGTTCATAACATTGAATGAAACTTAAAAGGAATTTTTCAAGAAAATATTTAAAACTTCTTTTCTGAAGAGACAAGGCCATAAGAAAATAGATTTACATGTCTGGGATTTTTGTGTGTGTGTTTTCCTTTTGTAAATGTGGTGTTACCAACTAAAGCTGTGCTTTTCTATTATTGGAAGGAAAGGATTCAAAGTGTGCTGGCCCTTACTAAGCAGCAGTGGTTAATAGATGCATTTTCACTTATGAAAATGATGTAAATGATTAGCTTTATCTTGATACTCTTGACCTAATCAAAGGGAAGTTGTACTTATGAGGGATGTAATTATTTTGCAACCTAGTTGGGGGGGAAGTCTACTTAAACAGTTTTTAAAAAATTACAAAATCACAGATAAAATATTTTTCTACGATTCTATACAATCATACTTTATACTAGTTTTCTCAGCATGGCATGTAAGTGAGTCTAGGGTACTGTTCCAGGAAATCAGTGGTATTGTACCTTGTTCTAGACCATTACAATAGCATCTGTTAGATGCTTGGCACTGCTGTCATAGAACTGAAATGCTAGTTTAAAAAAATAATTAATTGTACTGAATACTTTAAATGATTGTTTTATTCAGAGTCTGATCTAAGAGATGTTCCAATCATGCTATTAATGTGTAATTAAAACTGTTCCAGATGTAACTATGAACAGTTTTGGAAAGTTATCATTGCTTGTTTTCCTGTCTAATGGCAGGTTTTGTAGTCTTCAAAAGAAATTGAAATTTCTACTATGAATAAACTTTCAAACATCTTAAAGGGCTGTTCTGTGTAATCATTTGTTCTGACCAGTTGCAGAAGTCATTGCTTGTTCATCACTAACTCTGAACTACCTTCACAGCACATTGCGTGTGCTTTGCCAACCAGAAAGGGTTTGTAAAGAGCAAGTGTCCCAACATTGCAGCATGTTGAGAAAGGTAAACAGGGAGACAAAGGAAAAACTCGTGTTCAGCTGGTGCTTATACAAGAAGACTGCAGTGCAAGGATATTGTACTTTAATACCCTGTCAGATTGCAGTCGACTCTAAAGTACCACTTAATGGGAGTCTGCTAAATTACATTTGCAATGCCTGCATTGCTCTGGACACTGAAAATATGGGCATGTTGGATAATTAATGCACTTTGTAAGCATTTGAAACATAACATTATATGCAGAAGCACTCCATAAGCAACAGGCCCATGTTTTAGCAGCTCATACAACTTGGAAACTTACAGCTGTAGTTCTTTTTAATCTTGTAACCTGGAAAATATGGAAGATTTTCAAAGGTTGTATAGTCTACAAAAAATTGCAGTAATTGTGATTTGTGAATAATTTGTGAGGAATGTCACCAGCGGTTTTGCAAAGTGTACCAAAAGCAAGGCATCAGCACATGGAGAGGTTTGGTAATGGATATGGGGCAAGGGTACTATGATTTCCTCAGTGAAATTCACACCTGGGATCAGAGGTGGCCATAGCTGTGGCACTTTGTTCATGCATGGCTTTATCCTGCCTGTCTAAAAACATTTTTAAATTTATTTACAAGTAAACTGGATAATCTGTAAGCCTCCAGAAATTCTGCAAAGGCAGAAACGGGGGCTGGTATACTACAGCTCCTGCTGTCAGCCTTCCTCACCCTCAAACCCTCTGATTTACAGAATCACAGAATAGTTTGGGTTGGAATGTTGCTTGAAAATCTTCCCGTGGGCAGGGACACCTCCCACGAGACCAGGTTGTTCGGAGCCTCACCCAGCCTTGCCTTGAACACCTCCGGAGATGGGGCAGCCAGTGCCAGCGCCTCACCACCCGCACAGTAAAGAATTTCTTCCTAATGTCTCATCTAACCCTACTCTCTTTCAATTTCATACCATTCCTCCTTGCTCCGTCACTACGAGCACCTGTAAAAAGTCTCGCCCCGTCTTTCCTGGCAGGTCCCGCAGGTACTGGAAGCAGTTATCACTAACACCGCTGCCCCGAGCGCTGTGCGGTGTCCCGGGGCCGGCTGGAAGCGCGCTGCCCGCTCCTGCTGCTCCCTATCCGCGAACTGCACCCAAAGCGCCTCGCCGGGCCAGGCGGGGCCGTTCCCGTTCCCGTTCCCCTTCCCGAGGCCGGGCCGGGCGGGGCCGTTCCCGTTCCCATTCCCATTCCCATTCCCGTTCCCGTTCCCGTTCCCGTTCCCGTTCCCGTTCCTGTTCCCGTTCCCATTCCCATTCCCATTCCCATTCCCATTCCCAATCCCTTTCCCTCCCTTAGACCTAGCTCAGGAAGGGGTTGCTGAACATCTGGGGCACAAATCCCAGCAAATTCCCTGCCTGGGAATGTCCCAAATCTCACCTGGGAATGTCCCAAAGCTCAGCGAGTCCCTGACACCTGTCAGGATGGTTTTGTGTTAAAACAGGAATTTTTGTGTTATAGGAGGAGCTGCAGCTCCTCAGTGCTGGGATTTCCTCTCCCATTCCCAGGAATCCTGGCAGGTACAGGGAGTTTTAAGGTCCAGCCACAAAGTTCATCTGGCACTGACTCTTCTAAACTCACCTTAAAATGTTGGGGTTTTTTTGTTTGGGTGGGTTTTTTGTTTGGTTGGTTTTTTTTTTGGTTGGTGTTTTTTTTTTTTTATTTTTGGTTTTTTGTCTGTTTTTGTTGGTTTTTGTTTTGTTTGTTTCTGTTGGGTTTTTGTTGGGGTTTTTTTGTGTGTGTGTGTGTGTTTGGGTTTTTTTTTGTTTGTTTGTTTGTTCTTTCAGTTTTTTTTAATTAGGGATAAGAACCACAGAATCCTAAAATAGTTTGGGTTGGAAGGCTTAAAGTCCATCCCAATCCACCCCCTGCCATGGGCTAGGACATCTCCCACTATCCCTGGGACATCTCCCACTATCCCTGGCACATCTCCCACTATCCCTGGCACATCTCCCACTATCCCAGGCTGCTCCAAGCCCATCCAGCCTGGCCTGGAGCACTTCCAGGGGTGGGAGCAGCATTTTTGGTTGGGTTTTTCCCAGCTCCAGGTGTGATGGACGTTGCTGAGCTCCTGGGAATGTGAAAGTTCTTCCCAGAATTTGCCAGTTCATTCCCCAGCACGCTGGTCAGGACACCCAGGGACACCCCAGGGACACCCAGGGACAGCCCAGGGACACTCAGGGACACCTCAGGGACATCCAGGGACACTCAGGGACACTCAGGGACACCCCAGGGACACCCCAGGGACACTCAGGGACACTCAGGGACACTCCAGGGACACCCCAGGACACTCAGGGACACTCCAGGGACACCCAGGGACACCCCAGGACACCCCAGGAACACCCCAGGGACACCCAGGAACACCCCAGGGACACCCCAGGGACACTCAGGGACACCCCAGGGACACTCAGGGACACCCAGGGACATCCCAGGGACACCCCAGGGACACTCCAGGGACTCCCAGGGACACTCCAGGGACTCCCCAGAGACACCGCAGGACACCCTAGGGACACTCAGGGACACTCAGGGACACCCCAGGGACACTCCAGGGACTCCCCAGCAGCCTGGGGCTGTTTTTGGCCACTGTGGGAGCATCCCTTGAAGCCAGCAGTGGAGAGGAGTCTGTGCCTGCACTGAGCCCAGAGCCAGATGTGTGCCTGCACTGAGCCCAGAGCCAGAGCAGCCCAAAGCAGCTCAGGGCTGGCTCAGACCCCTCCTGAGCAGCAGCCCTGCCACTCCCAGCCGTTCACAGCCCCAGATAATTTGTGTGGGGGAGGCTGTAAAGCCCAGGCAGGCTGCAGTCGGTGCAATAAATGCGATAAATGCAATAAATGCAATAAATGCCTGCAGCCCGTGCAATAAATGCAATAAATGCCTGCAGTCGGTGCAATAAAGGCAACAAATGCCTGCAGCCAGTGCAATAAATGTAATGCATGCCTGCAGCCACTGCAATAAATGCAATGCATGCCTGCAGCCAATGCAATAAATGCAATAAATGCCTGCAGCCCGTGCAATAAATGCAATAAATGCAATAAATGCCTGCAGCCAGTGCAATGAATGCAATAAATGCCTGCAGCCTGTGCAATAAATGCAATAAATGCCTGCAGTCAGTGCAATAAACGCCATGGACGTGCCTGCCCGTCCCCAACGCTCCCATCTCAGCAGCTTGATTTGATTATCTTGATTATCAGCATCTGCTTGGGTGCCTGCTGCCGTCAGAGAGGAGGCTTCAGCTCCCATCAGGGCTGCTGAATGCTCCCTCCTGGCAGAGCTGTCAGGGCCAGGCTGGCAGGGCAAAGCCGGCTGCAGCGCCCCAAACCCTGGGGAATGCCAGCTGCAGGCCTGGGAAGGTCCTTCCTGCAGGGCCAGGCCCTGGGGAGAGCTCCTGGAGAAAAGGGGGAGCAGGGGGGACCCTGTGGAGCTGCACAAGTCCCTGACAGGAGGGGACAGCCGGGGGGATTTGGGATCTTACCCCAGGGAACGCTCAGGGTGGCCATCAGCAGGAATTTCCCCGTGGAAAGGGTGGTCTAAAAAAATTAAATTTCTAATTTTTTTCTGTTTGTTTGTTTTTTATTCTTTTTATTCCTATTCCCATCTCTTTACCTGAGAGCCCCTCAATTTCACAATGATAATAATTTATAGGGAGGGGGTTTAAATTTTCCATTCTAAGACAGGCTCTTCCCTTTCTTTACAAACATCTGCCTGGGACAGTGGAACAGGATGGGATTTAAATCCAACCCGACCACTCCAGGATTCCCTGGAAGAGGGAGGAGCTTTGGGATTTCCCAGCGTTGGCTCCTCAGGGCATCCCTGTGCCCCAGCACATGGACACAGCACTGGAATTTACAGCATTCCATGGGCTGTAATTCCATGGACACAGCACTGGAATTTACAGCATTCCATGGGCTGTAATTCCATGGGCTGTAATTCCATGGACACAGCACTGGAATTTACAGCATTCCATGGGCTGTAATTCCATGGACACAGCACTGGAATTTACAGAATTCCATGGGCTGTAATTCCATGGACACAGCACTGGAATTTACAGAATTCCATGGGCTGTAATTCCAAGGACACAGCACTGGAATTTACAGCATTCCATGGGCTGTAATTCCATGGACACCGCACTGGAATTTACAGAATTCCATGGGCTGTAATTCCAAGGACACAGCACTGGAATTTGCAGAATTCCATGGGCTGTAATTCCATGGACACAGCACTGGAATTTACAGAATTCCATGGGCTGTAATTCCATGGACACCGCACTGGAATTTACAGAATTCCACGGGCTGTAATTCCATGGGCTGTAATTCCATGGACACCACACTCCAGAGAACAGGAATTCCTTCTCCAGCTGCTCCGAGAACACAAAAAACCAACTTTCTCCTAAGCCCAACAAGGCACAAACAAGTTTGGGAGACTCCTGGACCTTCCCACTCTCCAGATTTCCCAGATTTTTTCCTGATCCTCCCCATTCCTGCGGAATTCCCGGTGCCTTTCCCGGTTTTTGGGACGGGTGGATTGCCCCTGTCCCGCACTAGGTGGTGTTGCAGAGTAGTCCAGTGGGAAATCCGGGAAAAGGCAGGAATTTTGTGCTGTTTCACCTCTTCCCAAGGCTCCAGGAGTTCCTTCCAAAAAAATAATATTTGGGATCGGTTTTCCAGCTGCCGTCTCCAATGGAGGAGGAGCTTCCCGGGCATCCCTTTGCTCCCACCTGGATATCCAGGTTTGAATATCCCAGAGATCCCAGGGAAATATCCCAGGGAAATATCCCAGTAATTCCAGCTCTCTGTCCAGGAAATAAGATTTCCTACAGCTTCCATAGGGGTTTAGACCAGTATTTCCAAATCCAGTGCTGAAAAATATCCAGGGACAATTCCCATCACTCCAAGACATTCCTAAATCTCCAAATTTCAGTCGATTTTCTCAGTGGATGGATAAAAAAATTGGATGCAATTTCCAACCTGGATTATCATTATCAGAACTCAACCCCCTGAAAGAAAGAAAGGAAGCTTTCAATCAAATCTTTTGGTTCAACATCAAAAATATTTTGAGCATCAAAATATTTAAAATATTACAATATTTCAACTGAGAAAATATTTCAAGCATCAAGATATCTAAAATATTGCAATATTTCAAATAAAAATATTTAAAGCACCAAATTATTTCCAGCATCCAAAACACTACAAATATCAGAATATTTCAAAATAATGCAGCTATTCTGGAAGTTAGAACACTGCCAGCTTCCAGGGGAATTTGTGCTTGGATGAATCCAGAAGGAATCTGGACAGGTAGGGAAAGTTGGTGGTTGTCCCAAATCCTGCTCCCTGCACTCGGAGGCCACAAATGAGTCCAAGAATTCCAAGGTTGTTGAACATTGGAGGGGCTGCCCAGGATGGTTTGGATCCCCATCCCTGGAGGTGTCCCAGGAATTCCTGGAGCTCTGGGAACAAGGTGGGGATAGGGCACAGCTTGGATTTGATGATCCTTGAGGGATTTTCCAGCCTCAGGGATCCTGGAATTCTATGCCTGAGCCAGATCCAACCCTCCTGGTGTGAAATCCCCAATTTTTCCAAGCCTCTTTTCCTGCAGCAGAATTCCTGGACAATCCCAGGATTTCACACCCTGTGCCCAAGTGCTGCTCCTGCCACCCCCACCCCAGAGCTTCTCCTGCATTTTTCATTATTCCAGCCCCGGAATGAGCTGGGAAATCCTTAATGAGACATTTCCCCAGCCTCTGTTTTTACATTTTGCCGATGGCATAATGAGGCTGAGCTGGAATTTAACATCCCCATCACTTCCCACTCCCACTCCCTCACTTCCAGCCTTGCTGTAGTTTTCTTTTTTCCTGCTGGATGTTGAGAATTTATCACGGCTATCAATAATCCCTGTGTCAAAGGCAACTCTCTGCCATGCTGCTTTATTTTATTTTTTTTTGGTTGGAAAGAATTCCTTCCCATTTATCTTCAGGAATATTGGGGGATGATTGCAGTCTGATAAATCCAGCAGCAATTTCTCCTTCATTCCCAGCCCCTCCTGTGGATGTTTCCCGCTTTGGAGTTGTTTATCAGAGCAATTCCAAACATAATCCAAACCTTCCCAGGCAGATTTTCCAGCCTGGCTCAGCTTCCCACAGAACCCAGCACTGGAAGTTTTGTGCCTTCATCTTTCCAGTGATGTCCTAATTAAAGATTAAAGATTTATGGGAAGGTGCAGCTTATTAGGCTAATTTGGGCAAAGTGTTGGGCTTGTTTAAATCCCAGGTGCTGAACGGACTGCTCCGGAATTTGTCTTTCCTTTGCCTGCTTTTAGTGGTATTTATATGGGCTGGGCCAGGTGCTCATGAGGAAGGTCAGAGGATATCCATGGATCCATAGATTTCCCTTCCAGGACAGCCCCAGCTGCTCTGGCAATTTCCTCCCACTGAAAAATGGCACTGAGGACTCACAGCTGGCTCTGAGCCCTTCTCAAAGTGGCAGAATTTTTCAAAATGTGCCCCCAAACCCTCTTTTCCCAGCTTATTTTCCTTTACATTTTTGTTTGGGACAGATGAATTTTCTGTTTGAAGTGTGGGGTCATGGAGAACTCTCAGTGTGCCCTGCAAATTTCAGTGATTTATTCTGAATTCCGAAAGCTCTGCTCAATGATCTGAACTTTCAGCACACTTTTAGGGTATCTCAGCCATTATTTAGGATTTTTTTTCCCTGACAGATCATTCATTTCTGGGGCTGAAACTCAAAATCTGGATCCCAAGTGTGGCAAAGGAAACTAGAGGCACCACAAAGATGGAAATCCTTTTTTCCTTGCAGTGTCAACAGGAGCAAAACTTTCCCTCTGCCCTAATTCCAGCACAAATGGGACATCCATGAAGAAGGAGACTCCAGAAGAGCTGGAAAACCTTCTCCAGGTACCTGGGTTCCAGGTTTCTCCAGGAATCACCAGGGCTCCAAGGTTTTCCCATCCTCAGCTCACCAGACAGTTCCATGGGCTGGAGCTGTCAGGAAGTGACCTCGGAGAGCCCTGCCATGGTTGGCTGAGGGGACCTTCGGGGGTCACAGGGCCTGGCCTGGGCCCGGCTCTGCTGCACTGGGGGTCTGGGAAAGTTCAAATGCTCCAGATGGACAAAGCTGCCTTGGGAATGTGCCAGGTCCCCTCTGGGGGAGGCCGGACTTTGTCATCCCCAGGTGTCACCTGGAAAGTGACACAACCTTCAAAACCGTGACACTTCTTTGACACGTCCCCCAAATGGATTTTCCTGGTTTACTCATCATCCATTTACCACAGTGTGGCTGTAATCCCATCCCATCTCATGGATCCCATTGATCCCATCCCATCCCATCCCACCCCATCCCATCCCATCCCATCCCATCCCATCCCATCCCATCCCATCCCATCCCATCCCATCCCATCCCATCCCA
>JANRGV010000051.1:98421396-98437764 GCA_024734035.1 Alethe castanea | reverse complement strand
CGGGAGCGGCCCTGCCCAGGAGGCGGCCGGGCCGCTCCGTGCCCTCGCTGGGCAGCGCGGCTGCCGCTCCCCTTCTTTCTTACCCCGGAAAGGAAGCGCAGAAACCGTGAGGGAAAGGAGCAGCAGATTATAACAGCGGGGCAAGTATGAGCTGCTCTTATGCTCTTCGTGAAAAGCATCTAATCCTGTTGCCACGTGTGTGCCTTTTAAAAAGGGCAGCTTCACTTGGAGCGTAAGCTTCCTCTTGAGAATTTCAGGGATTTCAGCACCACAGTAACAGAAGTTACTCACTCATCTGGTCTTGATGATTACGTGCATCAGGCTATCCCGCTGTTATTTTTGAGGTATTTGGTAGCAGGGATCGCAGAAACTGAAAATGGCCATCTTCTGAAAATCTTTTTTGAAGGCTGCTGTCACTCCAGAGCAACCAGGACATCTTAAACAATGGAGATTCTAATGTTTAATTACTTTGTTACTACTCAGCTGAAAATTTAGACTTAAAAGTAAGCAAAAAATCTAGATCTGGGTAGGATACTTAAAATAGCCATATAGAGTACAAGCATAAGTCTCCATAAATCTGATTTTTTTTCACTCATTATATATAGAGACAGTAAAAAACGCTTTTTACTTCTCCCACTTTTAATTTAGGCAAAGGAGGTAAAAACAGACGACGAGGTAAGAACGAGAATGAATCAGAAAAAAGAGAACTGGTGTTCAAAGAAGATGGGCAAGGTGAGTTTTTAACTATAGTATGGCAATGTCATATTTTTCAGTCACATACTGTAACTGACAGAATAGAGAGAGCTATTCTTATTGGGATTGTATTTGAATTCCAAATGACATACTGAGTGTAAGAGAAAGACAGTAGGAGAAGGGAAATTTTCGATAGCTTCACCACTTAAGGATGAAGTTTCCCCTGTTCTTGACCTTAGTGCAATGCTCTGTGTAAAAGAGTGAGTAAACATTCTCTAGAAACCTCTTGATAGCTTTGTGTGAGAGTCTGTGAGCACCTGGGTTAGCAGATGTGGTTCAGTTTTGCCAGTAATTGTTCCTGGGATGCACAGGGGACAATTTGTGTTTTATATGGACTCTAGCATCTCCTGGATCCTTTGCTGAGCTCCCCAAAGTCACTGAAGTGGCAGAGCAGCTCATCTCACTGTTCTGTCCCCTGATTTGGTTTGGTGCAGTTGGCTCCTGGGCTGGAAGTCTTAACAGTTATTAAAACAGGTGGGATGCTGTCAGGTGAAGTAAGGCACAAGAGAGTTCAGCCAGGGGATGACTGGGATTTCCATCTGCCCTGCCTTTGGTGACAGTGAGCTCACCTCCCTTTCAGCTCACCCTGCCTTGTGTGCCACACTCTGGTGCTTGTTCACATAATGCGAGTGCTTTCCTAACAACCAATGAATCAGCTGGTTTGTTAGAAATATGGGAAAGGTACTGATTTAAATCACTGTAGAAGTAGTGCCACTGAACAAATTTCTGGTATTTTGTGTTGGTTGTAAGCAGAAAAGGAGTTTATTTTTATGTACATCTGAAACTTAAGATCCTTTACATCTCCCAAGCAAAAGCTATTTAATGAAGCATTATTCTCAGTTATGAAGAATCTCGTAGTTCATTGAACTATGTAACTTGTGTGAAGTTTTCCAGTAGGTGATTTTTGCAGCTTGGTGAGGGAGAAGATGAAATACAAGGTGAAGAGATTGATGGTAGGTGTTGGAGAGGTGCTTCATAGAGCTCAGCTGAAGCCTGCTGGTTGCCTTCCAGGCAGTGTCTGATAACACCAGGTTATGTCCTTTCAAGGACAGTGGGGTGTTGTCCACAGAACCTCTGCAAGAGGGATTCAGAGTCTCAGTATCTGGTTATACAGGGCGTGCAGCTTTCTCCTGCCTCAGTGATAGCACTGAGATGTTGTCCTTTAGGACAGGTGCTGTGATGTTGTCATAAACTTTCAGAGTCTGAGGGTAACTCAATAGCTCTGAGATTTTCTATAGTAAGATTTTCAGGGGGGAGCGAAAGGGTGGATGCAACCAAGAAGGAGCAGTATTTGAAAATGTTAACGTCAACAGTGATACAAAACTGTGATACATTCAGCAGCCTCTGTGGGTGCTTGAAGCTTCTCTCAGCAGTTCATGTTTTATAAAATGTTACAGCAAATTTGGCTTGCAGTGGAAAAGTTACTGGGTGTGTTTTGAAGTTGGATTTGTTCAGAAGTTTTGCTCTGTGTCAGTTTGTGACACAGCTTAGCGGTGGACTTAACTGTGCTGGGTTAATGGTTGTACTTGTTGATCCTAAAGATCTTTTCCAGCCTAAATGATTCTGTGTTTCTGTATGTTACCATTTCTTTCAGAATATGCCCAGGTGATCAAGATGTTAGGCAATGGAAGACTGGAGGCATTATGTTTTGATGGTGTGAAGAGGTTATGTCATATTAGAGGGAAGTTAAGGAAAAAGGTAATTCTGAAGCATTGCAATAGGAAACGGTGATGTTATGCATGATATATAATTGTAAAAATTTACATACGTAGCTTATTACAAAAATCAATATTTCTACTTCACTAAATACCTTAAACTACTTTTTTTGATAGTAAACTAGTCTGTCCTTCTGTTTCCATTGCTGGCACAAGAATAGGCAGTCTTTGGCTCTTGGGTGAAGCTCACAGGCTGCCTTTCAATGTGTTCATTTCAGGAGAAGGTGTTTTCAGCTGCTTATGAAATAAAAGCTTTTCATATTCTAGAAAATTAAACGTATATAAAATAATAAAATTCTCCCTAATTGCAGATGGGGAACTTGGTGACTATTTAGAAAATACACCTCCAATGCCATTGTTTCATTGTCCACTTCATCAGTTCCCAAAATATTTCTGTTGAAAGCTAATCTGCAAAGATTTTTGCCTTCAGGGATGTCAGGTGTGTTTGCATTCTTAACTTTGCCATCCTCAGATGGTGTCCCCCCTGGCCCTTGTCAGGTGTTACATCTTCCTGTCCTCTGCTGGTGTATGGTAAGGAGGAGGTCCCTCGGTCTGTTTCCAATGAAAACAGACATTCATTCAAAACAGGCTTCATTCTGGATTGTTCAAATTTTTGTGCAGCAGTGAATGCACATGTCTTGGGATCAGTGTAACCAGTGCTATAGCTGCTTAGAAGAAACTGTTGAAGGTAGTGGAGAATGTGCATAAATAAACACTAAGTGCTGCAGAATTAATTTCTTTCTACAAAAAGCACCACTTAT
Organism: Alethe castanea; assembly: GCA_024734035.1. Lineage (NCBI taxonomy): Eukaryota > Metazoa > Chordata > Aves > Passeriformes > Muscicapidae > Alethe > Alethe castanea. Next base: position 98,434,535 of record JANRGV010000051.1, on the reverse strand, counting down.
CTATTCCTTATGTTTAAAAGAAAGGAAATTCCAACTGAAATCTCAAAAAAAAAAAAAAAACCAAGTGAATGTGGCATAGAACCCACATAGAACAACCCTCTGCATTTAAAAGCATGTTCTGTTCTGCAGATTTCTGGTTAACATAGTTTCTAGAAACAAGTCCATTCATTTTCTTGTGCTCTTAGCTTTTCTTGTCCATCACCCCCTTCTTCAGGTTTTTCTTTAATTTTTGCCCTTGAGGAGCTCAGTTCACAGCTAGTGCCTTGATGCATTCTTTCTGTTTTCTCAGATGTTAAGGCTTAATAACCACCCTGTTGGCTAGAAGCTCTTCAGAGACATTTTGATTACCCTGTAATAGCTCTATAACATGTAAAAATCATGTAACTATGAGTCTTTATGAACTTGGGTTTGCTGTTAAAACATTAAATTGGATGTTTCTGGTATAGTGGTTAGAAAATGAAGTTGGTGGCTGTAGTGAAATGTTTTGTCTCTCTGTAAATCTAAATGTGCTGTTTGGTTCTTGTGTTATACAACAGAAGTTGGATTTCTGTAACACATGTTTTCTCCTTCAGGTCTGGATAAATACATCTGATATTATATTGATTGGCTTAAGAGACTACCAGGTAAAAATTCAGTATAATATACCACTATAAGGAGTATCTTGAAAGTAGCTTTATTTACTGTTAAATTACACCAGATATTGTGAGGAAATTCCTATCTAACTTTGTATTTAGTTATGCTAAATCATGATTTTTAGTTTCCTTGTACTACAGGAAGATTGTAATGAGTAGACAAATTCTGGTTTGACTTGTTCTTCTAAATTGCACCCTGAGACTTTGTGAGTGAAGGTGCTTATTGTCATCAAGCTTAACCTTTTTTTTCCAGATCCAGCTGTTTGGTGCTGGCATCCTGTAGTCAAAAGGGAGATTGAGTCAAGTACCAAACATTTTATTGTGATAATTAGAATTCTTGGTAATCAGAAATTTGGATCCTTGATATTTAGGCTTTTACTTTATGAGGCAAATTAATCAGTAATTAGTTTGTACTTAAATTTACAAAAATGGAGTGGCATAACTTTATGTAATATAAACAGTAATGGGAAACAGATGTCAAGTTTTCATTAGGTGAATGCCTTTCATGAATGTTAGTGTTGTCCTCAGTTGTTGAAGATAGATTCTGCTTCTGAAATGTGCATTAGGTTTATAAAACATTTAAGATACTGTCATTTACTGTATATATTAAAGTACTTAAAACTAGGAGTTTTTTGGTTTTGACTTAGCCAAGGGAAATATAGGTTGGATATTAGGAAGAAGTTTTTTACAGAAATAGTGATAAAGTACTGAACTTGACTTATCTGCCCAGGGACGTGCTGAAGTCACCATCTCTGGATGTGTTTAAAAAAAAGATTGGATGTGGCACTCAGTGCCATGGGTCTAGTTGAGGTCTTAGGGCATGGCTTGGCCTCGATGATCTTAAAGGTCTCTTTCACAGTAGTGATTCTATGATTCCTGATTGATCATCAAACACCTCACTCTGTATTGTCTGAAGAAAGGTTAATTTCAAAGGCATGAAACTGAACTTGTCAAGTTGTCAAATTCTCAACATTTCTCATTTATCTCAAATACTCTTTTGTCTTGTTGCCCAGGGAAGTTGTGGATGCCCCATCCCAGCAGTGTTCTATGCCAGATTGAGCACTCTAGTCTAGTGGAAGGTGTCCCTGCCTGTGGCAGGGGCTTTGGAAGTAGATGATCTTTAAGGTCCCTTCCAATCCAAACCATTCTATGAACCTGTAAATTAGTTGTAATTGGAGATAATGAAGTTATCACTCAGCGGAAATGAAAATACTCCAATGTGTTTACTTCACATTTAAAGGAACTGGAGGGGAAGGAAGAGCAAGATGTTCTTCTATAACTATTATAGGTGTTAATCCACTGTAAATAATATAGTTGTTGTAAGTAATGCAGTTTGCTGAGGTTAATAGTTTTGTTTTTTCCTTCATAGATGACTAATACATTCTAATAAATTCTTATTTAGGATAACAAGGCTGATGTTATTCTAAAGTACAATGCAGATGAAGCCAGAAGCCTGAAAGCATATGGGGAGCTTCCAGAACATGGTAAGATTCTTTCCACTTCAAATTGCATGTTGGACAAGAATACTCAGTCTGTCTTGGCACAGTGTGAGTGCACTCCTTAACTTCTCGAAATTCCTTCATAGCTAAAATCAACGAAACAGACACATTTGGTCCTGGAGATGATGATGAAATCCAGTTTGATGATATTGGAGATGATGATGAAGATATTGATGATGTAAGTAGTAAATGTGTATTTTTATCATATGCTTGAAGCCCTCATCTTTGGCAGTAAGCTGTTGTTGTTAGTTCTACAGCAAAGAATACCTGGGTGTTCAGAATAGCTTTGCTCCTCAGGGACTTCCTCAGGAAGTGGTGTGGTGCATGCACGTACCAGCTTTCTGTCCCATCTCCTGTCCTGTCATTCCTGAGCTGGCCCCTAAACACTTGGTACACTTGGTGTCATGCTGCTGAAACACACCTGGAGGGCAGTCTGAAGGTGCCTAAGAGAAAATCAGTCATTTGACCACCCCCAATTCCTCTGTAGGTTTAACAGCCTCACTGTCCCACCAGAACTGCAGAAATCATTGAGAGATTTGTTTTTTAAAAAAACAAAGGTTTTAAGTCTTCATTTTTGCTTACATAAAAACTACTAAAAGCTGGATTTTAGTTTTTCTAAAGTTAACATGATCTTGACTGTCACAGTCACTTGTGTTACTGCTTACCACTAAACTGTAGTAACTGGTCATGCACATTCTGAAATTATAGTAGTAAAATTGTTCCAACTCAAATTTTACAATAAATTGCAGAGGTAGAATCTGCTGTGCAATGTTTTCTCAGTTGATGCACTTTAATTTACAGCTGAGAGGTGAATGTGTGCAGGGTCAGCTGGCTGAGAGGATAAGTAGTAACTTACTGAGCCAGTGAGTTAACTTAATTGGATAGACTGTTCTAAGAATACTATTATGCTTTAATTCTTTTAGTCCTCTCTCTGAGTTGATAATATGACTAATTATTTTAAAATGCTTACATTATTCTGACTTTTTTGAGGTTCTCAATATATGATTCATTAGATCAAGTATTTTAAAAATATCAAAATGCTGAGGAAATTTTATTCAGACTTTTGAAGATTTCACTTTGGGCTGTCAGGGTTCAGCTTACTGAAGATTTAGCTCATTGGAGCCAGAAAAACTAGTACTGCATGCTTTTAATAATGAGGCTATTGTAAGACATCAAAGAGCTGTAGGACAAATTTGCAAACTAATGGATCTGTGTGTGCAGTTAAGTGAACAGCTATGATTGTTTTTAAGCTTTTGTCAGCTCTTCAATAAAATACTAATATCATGCTTTAAGAAAGTAAAAGATGTGAAGAAAAGATGTAAGTAACCTCTCTGAGGATCACCATCATATGTCTGGAATGAAGTGCAGCTTCCAAGGTCCTTGTTAATTTGAGAAGCTCAGTGGAGCCTTTCCTTTGTTTTTTATGTCAGAAGAATGATTAGAAAGTCACTACTTAGGGAAGTGACTCTCCAGTTTGGTTTTATTTTCATTTTTGAGGATCATGGGCTAATTTATGGCTATTCTAGTGGTGTATAATTGTATTGTAGATACTGTGGTTATACAGAATTGCTCACCTGCATTACCCTAGTAATGGTGGGGACAAAACCACAGAGGAATTGTTCATATGTTAACAAAACAGGGTATGAGCTGAGGCAAAACCGGGACTGTGCTAAGTTCAGGAAGTCTTCTGTTGAGCTGTACAAGTAGCTTTAAAAGAGAGTTGCTTGATGGAAAATACACTTGGATAAAATACATGGTGTGGTGTTTTTGCTTTTCAGATCTAATTTGGAACAGAGGTTTACATTCCAACTTTTTTCCTCCAAGGATTGTTCTACATTGATACTTCGATTATTTTTTGGGTGAAGTCCCTTACTTTTAAGAAGACTGAAAATTCTCGGTAAAGAGTGTAGTTTGTTACATCAAAAGGATTTATTTTCAATGTTTGTTTTAAAGTATTTATATTTCTTTAGAAATGGATAACGATGGATTATCACAAAGGTTCAATGACATGCCACAAATATTTTGTCTCTTCACCAATTAGAGCTTTTATCTCTGGATGTAAGTGAGGTACAGTGACATGGGCTGTAAAAGACTGCATTTTTCCCTCTTCTGCTTTCATCACTACAATTCCAGTTAAACTTGTATTTTGAAATAAAAATTGTTTACCCTGTAATTATCATGGATTTTGATTAAAGGCAAATAACCCAGTTCAGATTAGTATCAAATCATACTATGCAGTGTCTGTCCTTATACCCCTTGCCTTGATGTTAACTTTAAAAAAGATTTTGATAATATAAGAGGAAGCAGAAATCTGCATTTAAACTCTCAATGCATGATGAATCTGCTTTTCGCATCTAGTAGCATGCTGCTATTTTTATACTGATTTTGATAATTAAAAACACTCATTATTTCAAAGATGTAAATTTTCCATGGTGGAGGGAGTGGTGGGAGAGGAGCAAAGATGAAAAGTGAGCAGCATCTCAAATTTGCAATTTTTTGGAAACTGCAGCTGGTGCAGTGGCCGAGCTGCAGCTGCAGACGATGAACACTGGGTGGCACCCGACTGAACAGGGAGACACAAGTGCAAAGCCTTCACAGTTGGGTTTGTACTGAAAAATGCATAAAGTAGATTTTCCCCAAAGTAAATGCTTAACATTCTTGATATGTTAAACATGTAGAATATTTTTTACATTATATAAAAGGTTATGTTAAGAGTAGAGTTTTATTTTAATCTGAAATTCCATACATTGTAAGGTGCAACATAAAAGCTTATGTGAACTTTGAATAAATAAGAAAATAAGTTTGTGTCAAAAGTAGGAAGAATCTTTTCATCCAGAATAAATCAATGAAACAGACTACTGGAAAGATTCTTGTCCACCTTCAGACTGGAGGAGCCAGTTGAGAAACTGAATAAAGACTAACATCATCATGCAAATATTATTTTGTGGTAGCCTTAGTGTCTTTGTCTTTAATAATGTATTTAACAACTCTGAAAGCAGGTTAATGGAAAAAGTCCTTTTGTGCCATAAAGATCTGATTCTTAACACTTGTATTCCTTATACAGTCTTTTTGGTATGATGTAAAGTGACTACCCCAGTAGATAAAAACAGAATGGCTTTAAATACGGAGTGGCCTCTTTGCTTTACATGGTTTTTTAAGGAGATTTAAACATCCAGAGCTTTTGTAAAAATGTCTTCTCTTTTGCTTTTTCTTTCACTATAGTGTTTATTTTCCTTGCCTATGGATCAACTACCCTGCTATAGGAATATAACATTTTCTTAGTATTAAGTAATCTTGCCAAATATTTCATGGATTTTAACTATTTGTTGTAAAAGCTTGGTAAATATTGAGGGAAATATTCTACCAGTACAGCATTCTTATTCAACTGATCTTAAATGTATCAGTTTACTGTCTTTGTATATCTGTAAGGTTCAATTGTGAAGGAACAAAAATGGTGTAATGTTTCAGAATAAGGCTTATAAACCACTCCTAAGCTCATTAGTTTCCTCATTGTATTCAGCAGGCTATAAGCAGCTCTAAAAATGGTTAAAAGCTCTCAAAGTTCTTGAGATCCAAGTGCAGAAGATGTCTGTCCTTTCAGTACTAGCAGGAAGGTTAGTGATTAAATTGCAGGGAATGTGTACTGAAGATTCAGATATGGGAACTGTACTTGCCAAAACTGATATTCTATATGTGAAATGTAAATGCATGGTCAGTGGTAAGGGGGAACACATACACACACTGCTGCTGTAGGGAGCCTGCAGTTCTCAGTATAACACAGACTTCAGCTATGGGTCAGAGATCAAACTCTTTCTGTCAGAATCCGTTGTGGTTTGCCCTGAGGTTCCTTCCAGTCTTCATGTCTGCCTCCCAGGTTCATATCTGGCTCAACCTAAACTGCAGATTTTAAGGAAATTTCTTATTTAATTACTTAATTAATTCTTACTTTATTTCTTAATAGAAAGAACCAGCTTAACACCCTTAGTTTACTACTCATAAGCAGGGCTGTATTACCTTCTTGAGTACCACCTTGTTTCTCTGTCCTAAAGCTCCCTTCACAGTCTAATCTAGACAGCTTGATATCATCCCTCTTGCCTCTTTCCTTTGGGACTGGAAAAACAGCTTGCACAAAAATCTGTCTTTCCCATGCCTCCTTCAGATAACAGTGGTAGAACAGCAGCTGCCAGCTAGAGCATTGCAAGTTTGCTGACTCTAAAGCTATGAAAGATGCTCCATCTGTAAAAGTATTTCCTAGATAAATTTTTAATTATTCTTGTGTAACTGTGAGAATTGCTGCTGGCTTTTTCCTTAAAGTACAAAGTTGAAAGCAGGGATACAAAAATTAATCTCCCACAGCTAAAATACAAACTTTGTGTTCTCTGTTTCCCACTTCAAGGTTTTTTTCTGTGATTAGCATTTTGAAAAATTATTTTTGTCCATTGTTCCAAATCTTGTCTCTTCACCTTACAATAGGGGCAACTGTGCATTTGCTTGGACAGCCCTAATGTTTTTCCTCCCTAATTCTTAGATACAGTCCAGACACAGCAACTGACTAAAAGTGTATGAGAAACAACCTCTTGTTCCCTTCTCAAGAGGAGGAGCTGGTAACCCCTGGCTGCTGAGCCCTGTGCCATTTATTTGTTATGTACTGCTGATAGGTTGTGTCATGGCTGTGCTCTGCATGTGCCAGAATGCACATCTGAGGTACTGTGTGCTAGTGCCATACAGATACAGGACACATGCCATAAATCTCATATATGATACCATATTATACACAGACACACTTAAATCAGTGTACAGGTAGAACCTGCAGAGGTTAGGCTGCCACAGGGCTTGCTGTGTCCTCTGGGTGGTGTCCATGAATGTCAGTGAGCTGATGACCAAGGCTGGAAGGTTACTCTGTGTGGTATCCAGCCACACTCCCACCAGGTTCTTCATGATAAACTGGTAGGACTGGTGGCATCTCTGTGTGTGAAATAATGCTGGGTGGGACTGCTGCTCCCTGAGACCTTCTGGCCATAAGGTAAGTCCTGCTCTCAGGTGAATTGGGATGTCAGCTGTTCCTGCAGTTGAGCAAGCTCTGGTCTAATCCATAACTATTTGCTGGATATGAATATCAGAGGACTTGAGTTATCCTATGGTTTCCTGGAGGACTCAAACCTAGCTTTTCATCTGTGGACATTGCTATCCTATAGACAGGTTAACTGCTTCATTGAAGACTTAAAATTAGGTGTAACTTTTTACAAGATATGTAGGAAGAGGAAAGTATTATCTGAAAAAATTTTGTTGCGTTTGTTCCTTTAAACTTGAGGCCCATGGGTGGCTTTCCTGCAGGTACCTGTTGGCAGTGCTTTCTCATTTTCTTGGAAAAAGTGTCTTCAGAACTTACTTCTTGGGATGTGATTGCCCTTCATTTTGGAGAAGGAGAGAGAAGAAGTAAGGGAGGAGGCCTTGGCTTCACTATATTGTTAATCACAGCAAGCAAGAGTCAGAGTTCCCATTTATTAATTCAGGTTATAGCTTGTGCTATCTTGCCTGTCAGATTGAATGCCAGAGCTCAACACTGTGATAATAAAATGCAGTCACAACCAAATAAAGAGGCAAAGTGAAAACTGAGTTACCTTCATTTAGTAATTGTAGCTAGTTTAGTGGGACAAAAAATACTTTCAAAAAATGCACAGATGAGACTTGTCTGATGTATGAGGTGTTCTTCATGTTTTTTCTGTGTTTGTAGAGAGGACACTTGCACAGCAGTTTTATTTATATCCAGGCTGCCAGCTCAAGGAAGGAAAGCTTCAGCAGAAGCTGACAGAGGCTTGGGGCCTCTTACTGCATCACTTGCTTAGCAGTAAATTCTCTTTTGAAGCCCTCTCAGTTTTGTTGGCACTCATTTTCCTTCCTGCAAAAGTGGGTGGTTTGTCATTGTGTCTTGGCTGTGATGGTGTAGGAGTCTGTTCTGTCACCAGCACCTGTATTCCTTAATCAGCTCTACTCTTCATTATGGTTAAATTAATGAATTTTATTCCCAGTTGAAAAAGATGATCAGCTAAATGCCTTTATGTGCTTGGCCTCTGGAGGGAGCAGACTCTGGAGGGAGCAGACAAACAAAAACCCAAACAGGAGCAAGCGGGGTGCCTCAGCATCTCAGTAGGAAGTTTCTAGTCCTGGCTTTCAGGGACTCTGAGGTGCTCATGTCTGCAATAAGTATTGCCAGCAATGGAAATACTTGAGATTTTTTTTTAGGTTTTTAAAGTAGGTCACCTTCTTCCTAAAGAAGCAGCTGATTGAAACATGTTAGTATGGTGCACCTCTGGCACGTAACACACACGGTGGATACTGCTGTTGCCAGCTGGAGTAAATATAGCAAAGAGCAGAAGTACTGAAGGATCCCCGTGGGACACCCAGAACTGTGTAGCTTATATATGTTCCACTCTCAGTGATGCTGGCTGTCAGGGAGGATTCAGCCTTGTGCCAGTCCTCAAGGCAGGCACAGGACACTGTGGGGACTGTGTTTAGCCTCTGTGCTTGGAGAGGAAAGCCAAGTGCTGCACAGGGCTTGAGGAAACAGCTTCTGACTTACAAGACTTTGAAACTAACTGTAAGAGACAGTGGTGAAGGGTGGAGAAAGGAACATTAATGAGGTTTCTGAGAAGAATTTTAGTCTTTTGCTGCCTGACCCAGTAGAAAGATCTGCCCTGGTCATGAAGATGTACAGAGAATCTACAGTGATTAAAGCTGTAATCTTGAAGACCTGTCAAGAAGCCCAAGACCCTGAAAAGGTGTGGAAGACCTTGCTGCCTTTTTACCCACTGGTCAGTGACTGTCCCAGCTTTCCTTGGCAGGTTGCTCTGGAATACATTGGGATGTTAATAATGAGCTGTTGCAGCAGGTGACTGACCAGAGGGAGTCTTGCAGCAGCTCTGACACAGGGACCTTTTTGTCTTGAACAATGACAATATGCAGCTAGGTCATAAGCTTTGCTGAAAATGGCAGAAGGAGCTGGTGCTAAGTAACTGTGTGATGGAATATAGAGATGGATCTTCAGATCTGATTCTGGCAGCTCTGCTATGTGAAAGCATCTTAAAAGATGTCCTAAGACCCATTGGTGTGTTGTCCAGCCTTACTGTATTCCTTTTGAATGACTGGGTCAGAAGGAATGGGCACCTGTATCTCACTGTGGTTGTCAGCTGCATCCCCTTAATAGCAGCTTATACAACTTCCAGCCTAGTCATGTGTCTGGATTGCTGCTGTTAACCAGAGTATGGGCAAGTGAGCAGAAAGCTCTTCCCAAAGCAAGGCACCAGTTTCACAAAAGTGTTGGAAATGTGCAACAGCCTGTTTCATTATGAGTGTGAATGTGCCGTCTGTGAGTGGAACAAATACTGTTACTGATGTATTGTTATCCTGGCACCAACTAGTGAAACAGTTGCTGAAAAGTGGAAAAAGCCAGTATTAGCTTGTGCTTTTTTGTATTAAATTATGCTTTAATCCTCAACAACTCCCGTCTCTGCCCCTCCTCTCCCGTTTTAATTGATGCTATCATGTTGCCAGATGTATGCTTTGTCCACAAATGTAGAATGAAGGATCTCAAGCTTCATAAAAGGTTTTAAACTAAACCGATGTAAAGCTACTGTTTAGGAATACAGAAGTCTAGGTTAACTGTAATATTCAGTGTAGGATAATACAGAAAATAATGTATGGTTACAAAGAAAGAGAACCTAATATACCCAGTAGCTGATTGTGTGTGTTTACAGGCAGTTTAGGTTAACCTGTCAGTAGTTACATAAGCAGATGTTGGAGAATCAAAAAACACTGAAGATCTGTGTCTGTCTAGGACATGGGGAGGCATTTAGAGGAAACAGCTTGAGTGCCAAGTAACCAATAACTATATTGAGAAGACAGCATGAATGTTTCTGATTACTTGTGTAGATTGACATGTAAATCAATTACAAAAATAACGGGGAAGGAAGGAGAGTATGACTCCTAATAGTTTCCTTCATTACCCAAGCCTTCCTTATTAATGGTTTTCAAAATATTACTTACTCTTGTACAGGTTTTGTGGATTTGTTTTGATGTGTGCATGCCTAAAGAGGGTAAGTTGTAAACCATTGAGCATTCCTCAAACAAGAATTCTGAAAAACTTTAACTTTCAAGGTAATTTAGGAGTTACCACTGATCCTCAGAACAAACTGAAGAGCACAGTATGCGAGGAGAAAATGAGATCCAGTGGAGATCTGTCAACTGAATTCAGATTAGGTGCTCCTGCCTGTTTACATGTTTTTTAGTGTTTTTCACTGTAACAATAATTAATACACCTAGTTTGCACAGATGAAGTACTATATCTATATGATCTCTTCAGCAGATATTATTATATTGTACTATTTACTATTCAATAAGAGGAAATCAGAATCTGCAGAAACCTTTTTCTCTCTTGGCCTAAGCTGAATTAGCAGTAGCCTGTGAATCTTTGCAACAAATTTCACCACTCTAATTCTGTGAAATTAGTCCTTTAATGATCCTGAAGTTAGTTTTATGTATATTGGTGTAGAGTTGGTACTGACTCTGGGAAGTCAGGATTTGTGTTACTCTATCTCTCTGTTTATGTTGGCAGAATAATGTTGCATTGGTATAAATGGCAGAGAAAAAGATGAAACTAACATTTATTAAAACAGGAGAATTTCTGGAACTGTAAAAATTTTAACTGGCAAGACAATAATGTTGGATAAATAATCTTTAGGTCCTTCCCTGGCCAATACTCATTTTGAACTTCTGTCATGGTGTGTACAATACAACAATTTGTGCAGCACAGCCTGAACAGCCTGAACCATCTCAGGGCAGTTTAGTTGTTCAGTTATTAAAGATAACTTTTTTTTTTTTTGCAAACCCCTTTTTAATCTGGGTCACTTCACTGTTCCATTTGTGCTAGTGCCAGCCAAGCTGAAGGAAGAATGCACTGAGAAGAGCAGTGGAGGTGCAGATACTGCTGTGAGCTGCCATGGCCTCTGGAGGCTTTGAGGAAATCCTGGCCTCAAGCAGCTGTTTGACTCACAGAATTGCATAGGTTGGAAGGGACCCCTGGGGTTGCAAGTCCAATGTTTTGTGCAAAGCAGATCAAGTTAGAGCAGGTTGCTCATGGCTTTGTCCTCTTGCCTTTTTAGTATTTTCAAGGTTGGAGGTTCCACAGCCTTTCTGGGAAATCTGTTCCAGAGTTTGAAAACAATAACTTCTTTGCATGTCATTGGAATGTCCTGTGCTCTGAGTTGCCTCTTGTTAACCCAGGATGTGCAGCCAAGAAGAGTCTGGCTCTCTCTTCCCCTCCACCTCAATTATGTAGTTGCAGAAAAGAGTGAGATTTCCTCTTATTCTTTTATCCAGGCCGAGCAAGTCCAGGTGTATGAATATCTCCCCAGTATTGTGCTCCAGTTCCATCAGGAATCTTGTTTGTCATCCAGTGCTCATTTTTCTCATATTGAGGAGCCCCAAAATGGACACAGTGCTTTGGACCAGTGTCGGCATAACAGTGTTCTTCACTGCTGAAGAAACTGAAACTCACTTCTGAACCAGGCATCTGGTGTATGATTTTTGTCCACTGCTGAGCTGTTGAAGCACTCTCTTTGAATCACAAGATTAGAACTTGACTCCAGCAATCTGAGAACTGACTCACCTCTCTGTTAGAGAAGGTAACTCAGCTATTGACTGAGCAGAAATGGAAAAATACAATTGGGAAGTATTGCATAAAAAATGTAGAGGTTCTCTTTTTTAATTTTCTTTTTAAACTAGCTTATATCTTCAGCACAATTAGAACTGCCTGTAACTCTGCTGAAAACAGCACCACAGACCTTGGTACTGGTTACTGTCATAATCACAGATAGATAGATCTCAAAGTGTTTGGAAATCTTGGAGCTAAGCTTCAAGGTGTGATTTGTATCTACTGAATCCTAGCTCAGAAAAGTGAATTCTGATATTGAGAGTAGGACATATTTCTCATACCAGAAGGACTTTCAAAGGTGTAGTTGCTTGAGCTGTGAGTTTCTGGTGTTAAGTTCATGTTTAAACAAAAGTATTTTTCTTAAGCCTATAATCAGTTTGAGTGTTCATTCTGTAGGATCACTTGTTCATCCTTTAATTTAATTAGCTGGCAGCCTTTCTTCTAGGGAGGTGCTTTCTGAGCAAATAAGTGCAACCACTGGAATAATTTAATTGTTGTTATTCTGAGACTCTCTCTGTCCCAGCCCCATTTTACACTCCCTCTCTGTGTCTATCTGGATTTGATGGGTGGACTCTTTGTGGATGAGAAATTGGTTGGATGGTCACATCTAGAGGGCAGTGTTCAGTGGCTCAGTGCCCAGATGGAGAGCAATGTCAGGGGCTGTCCCTCAGTGCTGGGACCAGTGCTGTTTAATGTCTGCATTGATGACCTGGTGGGGCTAAGTGCACCCTCAGCAAGTGGTGTGGTTGCCACACCTGAAAGATGAGATGCCATCCAGAGAAGGACTCGAGAATACTTGTGAATGGAAAGCTGGATGCAAATGGGCAACGTGCAACTTGCAGCTCAGAAAAACAACCATGTCCTGGGTGGAATCCAAAAGCAGTGTGGGCAGAGAGAATTTTGCTCCTCTACTTTGCTGTGGTGAGACCCCACCTGGAGTGCTGCATCCAGCTCTGGGGTCCTCAGCACTGGAAAGGCATGGATCTGTTGGTCCATGGGAGGGCCATGACTACAATCCCAGGGCTGAAGTACCTCTCCTTATGAATAAAGGTTGAGAGAGTTTGGGCTGTTCAGCCTGAAGAAGAGAAGGATCTGTGGACACTTTCTAGCAGTCTTCTAGTATTAAAAAGGGCTTAAAATAAAATGGGGATGAACTTTTTAGCAGGGCGTGTTGTAATAGGACAAGGGATAATGGTTTTAAACTGTAAGAATTTAGTTTTGCCATGAAAAAATTTCCATCCACTGCTGTGTATACGGTAACTGTCTCCAGATTTGTGAGTGGAAAAATAGAGAATGTCT
>JANRGV010000051.1:98395319-98415870 GCA_024734035.1 Alethe castanea | reverse complement strand
AGTTTCTCTCCCATCAGCAGTGCGGGCGTGCGGCTGCACAGCCGCCGTGCCCCGCCGCAGCCCAGCCCCGCTCGAGCTCCGGAGCGCTGCCCTGGCGCACATCATTCACTCTCAGCTCCTTTGCTCCCCTCTGATACTGGGAAGGATGCTGCAGCAAAACCCTTCGGCCAGGCTCCTGCGTGCTGCAAAGCAGCCGGGCTGCGAGCACCCAGCGCACACGCTGCCAGCCCTGCTCCGCTCTCCTCAGCCTGTTAAACATCACCGAGGGGCCCTCTGGCAAGCACGGCCACCCCGAGCGGTGCTGCGGCCCCTCCGCTCCCGGCCAGCCGCAGCAGGGCCTGCCGGCTGCCAAGGGCCATTTCCCCTTACCTGCATGTTCTGTGCCGGCAGAGCGCAGGGGGCTGTGCCCAGCCTGCCCGCCCCCGGGGCAGCCAGGGGGTACTCGGGGTGGCGGGGATGAGCCCCGGCAGTGCCGCAGAAGGGATGGGGGCTCCCGGCAGCGGAGCCTTCCCTGCGCGCTCCCATGCTGGCAGCGCGGCCGGCAGAGAGGAGCTGTGTGCACATGCATATGTATAACACACGCCTCCGAGTACCTGCTATATACACACAGAGCTGCGTGCACACAGAAACACAGGCTTGCACTCTGGAGCTCTCCCCGCTCCAGCAAAGCTGCAGGCGTATCAAATGCTGCACATAAAACAGCCGATGGGATAGGGGATTTAAAAGACGTGCAGATGTGACACTTAGGGACACGGTGCAGTAGTGGATCTGGCAGCGTTAGGTTAATGGCTGGACCCCATGATCATAGAGGTCTTTTCCAACAGAAATTATTCTATGATCTTATGCTACGACTGCATTAGCAAATGTGTTCTGACTGGTTTTTGTGGCACCTGCCTATACAGCCTGCACAGAGCCCTCACAGCCGCAGTGCTGATTGCAGGTGAGTACCTGACAGGGCTGTACAAGCGTCACAGAACTTATGTAACCTCCTCTAAAAGGGGTGGTGGTATGTCACACGCATCATGTAATGGCACTGCTTTGTCAGCGAGAAATGTCTCACATGGAGGGGGACTGGAAAGGTCTTTCAACAATGAAACCCCCACCAGCCCTCTGAATTAGGAACATGCTGGTGTACCAGCTCCCAGAAAAAAATCTGTGCTAGACACAGGGAGTCAGTGGGAAGTTGAAGGAAGTCGGTAAAAATCCTGCTTTCAGAGTTTATTCATAACTCCCTCCCCCTTCTTTTTCAGACCTATGCTTTGCACGTGGGCTGGTAACACATTCTTATCAAACACCAGAGCCTTTCTGAATGAGCAAGAATTAAAAACCTGACATCTTCTGTCAGCTGGGACAACATTACACACTCATAAAAGGCAGGATTTCCACTACAGTCTCCCACTCCATCTTTTAGCAAATACCTCTGCAGGTCTTCTTCTCCACATCACAGCCCTACCAGGCTGCACTCATCCTCTCCAGGCATGCAGCAGGAAGAGGTCTCTGGCATAGGCAGTGTGAGCCCAAGACTGAGGAGCAAGGACTGTGGTGGAGAGGGGGGTGGGACCATCTCAGAAGCTCTGCCAATGTGAACATCCAGATAAATACAAAAGACTTTGTCCTCTGCCATCACTCAGTTTTCTGTCTGCTCTAGTAGGGATATCACAGTCATTAGCAAAGGGAGATCCTACATACACATAGCAGCATCAATAACATCTCTGGAGAAACATTGATTATACATCATATACTAGATCAAAAGACAAAAAAAGAAGAAAGTGTGCCAATTCACCACATTTATATTTCATTTCTATATAAAGTAAGCGTTTAACCCAGCTTCTTAAGGAAAAAATGTGAACCTGCTATTGCCTGTCCTCTGCATCCAATCCTTGTAATTTTTTGCTTCCTTCCCCAAATTTGCCAGAATAATTTGATTATGTTCAATATAATTATATACCTACAAATTTAAGATGAACAAAGTAATTTAACAAACAAATCAGTGCCACTCCCACTGTGCCAGTGCTGGTCCCCTTGCTGTGGGAAAAGGAAGAGTGTCCTCTGGATCTTCTGAAAAGGCAAAAAACCTTTCAGAGAGTAAAGGATAGGTTTACAAATCCACATTAAGTTCTTACTTCCTCATTTTCTTTGGTTAATGTGACAATTTATTTAGTGTTTTTGTTTTCTCTTCCTAAATCTGCTTCTCATGGGTCAGCACTTTGGAGCTCAAATGCCTATGGATTTTATCTCCTGATGAAACCTTTGAAGACAGCCTTTTCATTTTACTTTGGTTTTCCTAAGCAATGGCATTGTTTTAATCTACAGACAGGAACATTGGCAGACTGCTGGCTGGTTATAACAGCTCCAGACCCGATGAGTTCCATGCTCATTCCTGGTTGTGAGATGTTTTTGCAGGAAAGCAAACAAACTCATTCCTGTAAGAAAGAACAGGCAAACAAAGTATGGGATTGGGTGGTGGAAAGATCCCAACAGAAACAAATTAGGGCTGGAACTTTATCCAGAGCTCTCAGAACTCTCAAAGAGGCAGAAATCGTTGCAGCCAGAAGGAAAAGAAGCTTGCTCACCTCTCCCATCATTTCCACTCCTACTATACTGATATTAACTGTTGGTGAATGCAGATTGTTTCAAGTTTTTGGGTGACTGAGTTGAAGACCAGTGCTCAAATAAATGGTCATCAGGTAGCACTAGTGCCCTAATATATGCATTTCAGTGTACCTTGGGGTGCCTCCAAAGCAAATGGGGCAGAATATGTTCCATATTATATGAATTCTTCACTTGCCTTAGCAACTGCACCTTGTTCAGGATTCCCACTATCTTCTTTCCTCTTGTACTATGCCTCCCACAAGCACAGTTTAACAAATGTATTTTATCATATAAATGGGTGTTTCCCACTTTGAGAATCCTTCAGAGGTAAGCTGAGAGTCCTGGACTACTTTCCTGCTCTGACCAGTCTTTAAATGCAATCAAGCCTGGTTATAGACACAAAGGAGTCAGCAGATGAATGTCACACATCTATTTCCTCTGCTATTTTTAACAGCACAGAGTGTACTGAAAGGAAGAACGGAAAGTCCTCCTGTTTAATGATGTCCCTGAAATTTTTGAAAAAAAAAAAATCTAAATTTCAATACTCTTCCATTTCAACCCAAACTCATACAAAGTAAATCAAGGTCACGGCTGTCTGTCACTTTCCCAAATTACTCTTGAGTAAAGACAGCCCTCAGCCAAATAATATCAGTCTAAATAGGAGCTCAGCCTCTTCCGTTTCATTATCCCAGAGAGGTTTCAATTTCAAAGCTGACTTGGACCACATAAAAGTTAGCTTTTAAGCAGGAGCAGTATGAATATTTCTGCCTCCCCTCTATTTTACCTTCTCAAGGAAAGAAAGAAGAAAATAAGACCCAGTACCAGTTCTGGTGACCTGACACAAGAGAAGGAAGCAGAATACAGTGGTATTCCTTTGATAGGAATCTCAGTGCCACTATTTCATCATCTGTTTTCCTTCCTGCTCCACTTGACTGCATGTACCCTAAAAACAGGCTGCTCCAGCCTGCTGCTCCCATTTCAGAGGAGCTGCCATCACTGGCAGGGGCATCGCCAAGCACCCCACCATTTGGCAACAACAGGTGACAGCTCAACCAACCCTGGGGATCCTTACTGGTGTTCCCTTCTTTTTTCACAAGATGCAACTAGAGTGGGTCCATAGAAAGGCCATGAAGATCATCAGAGGGGCGAAGCACTTCTGTGAGAACAGGCTGACAGATTTGGGGTTGTTCAGCATGGAGAAGAAAGAAAAGGTTCTAGGGAGATCTTCTAGCTGCCTTTCAGTGCCTATAAGAAAGCTGGAGAGAGACTTTTTCTAAGGACATGTAGTGACAGGACAAGGAATAGCTTTCAGCTGAAAGAGAGTGGGTTCAGATTAGAATACTGGGAGGGTGCTGAGCCACTGGAAGAGGTTGCCCCATACTTTGAAGTGTTCAGGGCCAGGTTGAATGGGTCTATAAGCACCCTGGTCTAGAGGAAGGTGTCCCTGCCATGGCAGGGGAGTTGGAAGGACACGATCTTTAGGGTCCATTCCAGCCCAGGCCATTCTTTTATTCTGTGGTGATTCTATGGAATGTGCAAAATCAAGACAAAAAGGAGGAAGAGAAGAGAAATGTAACACCTCAATTGCCATGGTATTTGTGTGCCAGCTGCAAAACAAGAATTGCAGAACAGGATCCTCTCATTGACCCTTTTGCCCAACAGTGCATCACTCTGTTTGTCTGAAGCCTTTGCTTAGCCCCAGGTGACAGCTCTTAGGCTCTTAGAAGAACTGAGCCCTGACTTACATGAGCTTTATATCATAACTATATTATGTTTATTGTTTTTCACTAGTGTTTCCAGCCTTCCTGATCCTTTTTTCACAAGATTTTCTTCTTGTCTGTTTCAGAAGAACTACTCACTGTGTCATAAATATTGATGTTTTATTTAATGTATTTTGCTTTTAGCCTGGCAGCTCTGTATTTCTGCTTGCCAGGGCTCTGCATTTCAAATAGCTAAAGACACAGTTGTTATAATACAGACTAATAGCTGCTTGAAAAGACCACAAGGTTTTTTAACACAAATAGAAATACAAGTCACATTCAAGTAACCCACTGCCTAAAATAGTAACCATGTCATTGTCCTAGCACAACTGGTATTTGAAAAGCCTGCAAGCCATCCAGCAAGAACTGTCCTATTCTGACCTGTTAAAACAGGGCAGAACTGCAATAATCCCATAGTATTTAATATGCATTTTACAGCAAGATCTACCCACAAGCCCAAATAACAACCTAGGGAACTATCACTCTGTACTGACTGCATTGGCACAAATAATTATTACTTATCTAATAATTACTATCACTTGATGGAAAATAGTTGAGGAGTGTAATTTTCACTGCTTTACTTTCAATGCTGCCTTCTCGCTTTGATATCGAGTTAAACCCTGAAGATATATCTGCTGAATTTTACTGACAAATTACATTCATCATCAATGTGCCTGTCTTGTCAAGTGTCTGAGATGTAATACATATTAAAATACTACACATGAATTTCCTGTTAGAACACTTAGCACATACTGTGCTTGACTTCCAAAACCCAAACCAACACATTTAGTGACCCCCAGGGAGCACCCAAGCTTCAGGATTAATGACCTCTATAAGCAGTGGCCACAAAAACAAGAATCCAATGGGTATTATCCCTAAGTGAGCTTGCCATCTGCTGCCCCAGGAGAACCACCCTAATTCCTTTAAACACACACAAAATTTGAGACAATTGTGGAAGTTCTATGTTTATTCTTCCATATCTATGTGCTTCATCCATCAGATATGAAATAGATTATAATTTGCCCTGTGAGTGCAGTGCTGTGTTCATACTCTGACCAGAAAAACACCAGCACATGGTGGCAGGGCTGAGCCATCCATCTGGAACTTCTGGCTCTGCTGGAGAGGGTGGCCAACAAGGTGGCAACTCAAGCAAGGATGGATATGGTTGTGGCAAAGGCAGGGAGAAATTAACCTAGAAAAGATATGCATGACCCTGTATTTCTTAGTCTTACTGCACCTGGCTGTGTGTCTCTGAAAGTTGTGTCTGCTACTGAAATTTCCCTTCAAAACTGAAAATGGGACAAAGAAAGCACCTGAACACATCCCCTTGATTGAGGGATATGGCATCTCTTCTTGAAAGCTTTGACCATCTTCTGCTTTTAGCTAAAAAACAGCTTATAAACTCAACATCTGTTCTTGCCTTTGTGACAGTGTAATGGGTGAACAGTTGTATTTTATCCTCGTCCTCATTGCTGCTGTGGGATAATGAAGAGAGGGATATGCATAATCAAACAGGAGAGAGAGAGATGTACTGATCCCACATGCTGTCTGTCAGCCACAAACCCCCCAGAGAAGAGGAAAAGCAGAAAACCTTGAGCCTTTGTGTCCTGGAAATAAATGGCCATTTATTTTAGAGATGAGCAGCCTTCATAGGAAAGGGAGTCTGCAGTGGTCATTTCCAGCTGGAAAGTAGTGAAATCCTGTCCCAGACAGCACCCAAGAGGCCCACTTGCATCCCAGTGAGGCCAAGGCTGTGAACACCCCAAATGCCTTCTCTATGTCAAGCATTTAAATGGAGGCTAAAAATGCTTAATCTGAAAGACAGGAGCCTATTTGTGCAGGCTGGTGAGTGAGGTAGATGTATGCAACAGCAGTGACAGGGCTGCAGTAAGCAGTGATAGTAATCCTCTTTGCGGATCAATCTTCAAAAAGCCAGAAAAAAAATATTGCAGAGAGCTATGTGACACCATGACAACATGCAAGGGAATGTCATTGTACAACTATTTTCATTGAGTTTCATTAGACAGCCCTGAATTTTGTGAAAATATTGACAGGCCAAGGGAAAAATCCCAAGGGCCATTTAGTTTTGACAGATGGAAAAAATAATGCCTTGTACAAAGCATGGTAGCTTGATGGTCTGATTTGTGCCTTTTTATCAAGGACCAGCTCCCAGTGGCAGAAGCCTGGATAAAGCACATGTCAAATACAAGGACTGAGAACAGCAGAGAGATTTTATGATTAAATATGTACAAGAGAGAGTGGAAGTGGGGGGAAGGAAGGATGTACATACAGTATATGAAGTAAATGGTGCAGAAGAGACAGACACAGCAATACAGATCTGCCTGATGTGAAACTGAAACCCAGGCTGTCAGGGAGGCATGACCTACCTCCTTTACTCACCACAGTCTACAATTGGAAGTCATCCCAACAATTTATCTCAATTCCTTACTCAACCAATTTGTTATTTGATAGGAAAATAGGGGTTTTTTTTTCTTTTGCTAGCATGTATGAAACCTGGCTAAACTCCTATTCGTAGTAAATCTGGGACTAATTTTAATAAAGCCCTTCCTTGATTGTTACACTTTTCTTGAAAAAATGTTGTGAAACAGCTACACAGATAATACTATCTCACAGAGACCTAGTGCCTTTTCATTTGGTGAAATGAATTCAGTCACAACAGTGACTGAAGTTGGCTAGATAAATGTGGATGGGCAGTGCTGCAGTCTGCCTACTAGCTCTTCTGTTTCTACACTTCCTCCATTGCAAACACCCCTGTGTGCAGCCATTTAACATGGGCCAGTCCATGTCCTGGGATGGAGCCCAAGCCATCCTTGGCACACTGCTCCAGCTGCCTTGCTCCACCTACTCTGCAAGGTTATTGCACAGTGCCCATGAGCAGGAGCACAAGGTACCACGGATGGGAATTAGAAAAGGTAAAATCATTTCTCTTTGACAGCATTTAAAATCTCCTTCTCCAGTCCTTTGAAATATGCTTCTTAGCAGAGCTCTCTGTTCAAACAAAACTAGTGCACTGTAGAGTGGATTGGTCACAGGCACCTTTGTTCTGCACCCACACAAAATTGGAAGTGACACTGTACTTCTATTGCAGACCAGATATCAAGCAGAGTCATGTCTCCACTTACAGTTTATTTAAAGCCATAGATGGCTTTTTAGGGATCAAAGAAAAAGGGGTACAGGAGGGGAATGCTGCTCAGGGGAAGACTGGGAACAAACCAGTACAGTTTCTTTGACTGCTTCATGTTTGCTTTTTAAATTGCTGAAATGTAATGTGGCAATGAAGTTACCTGAAGCGTGAGACACTGAGTAGTGGGCTATGAAGCTTTTTCAGTTTGTTAGTACTTAGAGCTCTCTGCAGTACCTGTCACAAAGGTAAGGGATTAGACTGGTGTAAATCAGTGCTGCTCCATGAAGAGCAGCCACAGTGGGAAGCCAGGCTAAAGGCTCAGAGGGCTTCAGAAGTTGAGAGTACAAAGCACCATTAGGATACAAAGCACACTGTCAGCATCTAAGCTCTGGGACAGGATGTTTGGAAAGGGCACATAGCTTTTTTTTTGTCATGACTTGGACTCTTTTTCAAAGGAATCCTGCTTAAACCAGAAACAGGGCTCTGTGCACAGTCAGGCTCTCCAGAGCCAGCAGCTCACCTCTTCCCAGATCAGTACATCTGTGTTACAAGCAGCTGGATGCCCCAGCCCTCTCCGTGTTCCCTGTAACTGGGTTTCAAGTTTACAAGTATCACAAATGAGTTCATTTCCCCTCATTAACTCTCACAAGTAGTTGCTGCTCCTCTGAACTCTGTATTTCTCTGCCCCCAAATCCCTTGGGAGTCTCTGGGCCTGCAAAAGCCCCTCTCCATAGGAGAGGTTTCAGATGGCTGCCCAAACTAGATGAACGAAGGGGCCCTCATTAGGCTGGACACAGCACTCACAGAACAGATAGGGAGCAGACTAAGTCAGCAGAGAAACTTATAAAGCAGAAATCTGAGCAGCTTCATTTTTTTCAGATAATTGTTTTCAGCAGGTTTCTTACTCGATACAAGCCTCCCCCAAAGTGGTATGACAAACTATTGAGCTCATGCTTCCCAATTCAGTTTATTCCTCTCTCTCCACTCCAGGCCTCTCATTTTCTTACTTTTCTCAGCAGCCCACTAATTTCTCAAGATGACAGCTGAGATCCCAGGCTGTCCTGACTGTTAGCTATTGCTCCAAATAAGCAGCATGGAAATGTTTTAGAGCCCAGAAATCCCCACACTAAACAGCCAGTTTGAAAACCTTTCTGCACCCACTGCATGCCAGAGGAATTTCTGGACTGTCTTATTGACAGTTCCATTAAGTCTTCTACCACACATGAGGCTTCTTTCCTAAACCCCACCTTCCCATAGGGTTTATTTCCATCTGGGGTTTCTCTCCCTCTTGTTCTGTCCCACGTGATTTTCATGCTGAAGGCTTTCATGGACTTTTTCTCAAAAAGCAGAACAAACAACCCAAAGCAGCCACACAGTTAGGGTAAGACACAGGGATATTAAAACAGCATGTGCATTTCCCTCCAAAACTCAGCACTGAAGACATAATGGCATTGAAAGCTGAAACAAAAATAAAGAAAGCGTAAGAGAAGTAGGTGAAAAGACTTTGACTCGTTCCCTGTACACGATATACACTGTGGAGAAATGTTTCCTACCTACTGCAAAACTTCCTTTAATGACCCTTGGCTAGTCAAATTATTCAAAAATGAGGAAAGCAAAAAATAAAACCAACCAAACCCACCATGTGGATATGCTCATTCTTGAGACAGGGCAAGTTCCAGTCATTAAAATACCAGATAGCCTGTGAGGAGGTCTGGGCCTGGGTAGCTGTTGCAGTTATGTTGAGACAGACATGGCTGGTATCACCACTAGCCCCTCAACTGGCACCCTTACCAGTCCTTTATCAGAAAGCTTTACATGCCTTCTTCTCTTAGCAAACTTCTTTCAAGCAACTTTTACTCCTTCTCTTATTGGCCTCTCTCAGGTAACACTGACTCCTTCTCTTATAGGCAGCTCCAACACAGTACTGATTCCTTATCTTACAAGCAGTTCCACACAGCTCTGACTCCTTCTTTCCTCTCTGCATGGCTGGCTAAACCCAAGCTATCCCTCTCCCGGCCACCTAACCCTGTCTGTCCCTCACACAGCATCTTCCCACCATATCTGCCCCTTACATGATCACGTGTCCCTTACCTCCTCTCAGCGCAGCCAGCAGCCTCCTGCTCTTACTCCAGCAGACTCTCAGTCTCATGCTCTAACTCAAACTACAAGTACTTGTAACTAGTAGCCACCTACCCCACTCTCTTATATCCCCCAAACTGATTGAGCAGGTACAGATGTTTCCACTCCTTGTAATCAGTTCAGCTGCAAGTCATTGGGAAAGATTCCCTCCTGCACTATCCTTTCAGCCTAGCTGCCCACAGGTTCCTGTTTACCCTGCTATAACCCACAGGATTGTGACCTTGCCAGCCACTTCCCACTCTGTACCCATACATGGGGCAATTCCAGCTGTTCCAGGGACAGAACTTCATACTTCTTGTAAGAATTGTGACATTTGCATAATCCTTAAGCTCTTCAGGTACCTTCTGGCTCAGCAGCCTTCTGGGTTGACCCAGCAGCTGCTCCCTGACCTCAGTGTTACCTGCTCACAATGAGCTCTGCATTGCAGCCAGGTTGTTGATGAAAGCACTGGATATGGGTGCCAGTATTGAGCCCAGGCTGCTCTGCTGATTACCAACCAAATATTGAGTTAGTGATTGCTATCCTTACAGCTTCCAGTTCATTCAAACAGGTGGTTTGTCCAGTCCACGCTTCTGCTGTTTCCAGAGGGGAAGGGTGGGGAAGGTTTTGTGAAAAGACATATTCAAACCAAAGTATGTTGCAGCCACCACTCTGCCCTTGCCCACAGGGCCAGACATTTCATCACTGCAGGCACTCAGCTGGTCAAACATGGTTTTCCTTCCTAGGCTGACCCCACTGATTATGTGCTCCCTGATCTTTCCACTGACTGAGATGTGGCTGGTCCATCCAGAGGGCAGCCCACCAATCCTCAACCCCTTCCATCCCAAACCATCCTGTGATTCTGTGATTCTCATCTTCCTTCTTGCCTGTTTGTAAGGATGAGGGTTGATAGTGGCTTCACAGTCAGGCCCACCAGTAAGCCTGGGGTGGTTCCCATCCAGCCCAGTGGATCTGAATACATAGAGCTTCTCTAACCTCTTGTTTTTGTTGCTGGCTGCCCAATTTCCTCCCCAGTTGTGTCTGTACAGGCAGGAACTGAGGAGCTGGCTTTGGCTCTGAAGACAGAGGAAGAAGAAAGGCACTGAGTTCATCAGCTTTTTTGTCAATACCTGTTGTCACAAGTCCTGTCTAGAAGTCTGTTTTCCCTGAACTTGCTTCTCCAATTAGCAATCTCCAGAATCTGCTTTGTTCCAGCCAGAGCCCCTCAGCAGTCTCAGCTCCAGCTGGGCTTTGGCATTCCTGGTTTTGACACTATGTGCCTCACACTGTGGGTGTTTTTGTGTCTGTCAAGTGGTAGTGATTTACTTGGGACATTTTTTAGTTTGGCTAATCAAAATCACATAGAAGAGATGGTCATTCTGACTCCTGCACACTTTTGTTCCAGTAGGTCAAGAATTATGAATGAACATGGAAAAATTGCTCCAACTGCAGAAGCAATTGGCAGCTAGCAGGAGACATGAATAAATGTCTGAAATTATAACCCAGTTAAATGTGATTAATACAATATCAGTAAAAAAATTAATGTGATTCTTTTGTTTTTTAAAGAAGGAAGGTGCAATTTGCTAGGGAAAACCAACAGATGACCTGTAGGAAGGCTTAGGGTTGGGCTGCCATTGGGAAACGTTCATGGAAGAGGATCATACACGTGTGCACTCAGAGAGTAGTTTGAGGTCTGGGCTGGGATCAAGGCTAATTTGATTGATGAAAGCTTAAATTTTAGAGTAGGGAACAAAGCTGGGAAAGGTTCATTTAATCTGCATGATGATAATGTAGTGAGAAGGGAATATCAAAAGGTCAGAGGAATGAAAGTGCCAATACTGATACATGGAGTGGGAAACTGCTGGCTAAAAATTAGCCTCTTGTAGTGGCCAGCATGAAGATATTGGATTGGTAAAACAAACAGAGGATCCAAAACTGCTGTGTCAGAATGCAAAACTAGCAAACACAGATACGTGTGGAGGATTAGCAACTGTGGCTGGAATAATAGGATGGAATTACATGCATAATTTAGGAAAGATGGAGGAAAAAAAAAAGATGGTAAAACAGCATTATACATGAATGACTTCAGAAAAAGGGAAGGGATGGTGTGAATAGCAGGAGTCACATTTAAGTGAAGATTGTTTAAAAAAAATTAGAAAAAATACTGTACTGTACTGGAGTATCAGAGAGCCTGCAATATCTAAGAGAGCCTGGGAGTTGGATTTAGACAAGGATGTAGATGTCTGTCATGTCAATTGGAAAACAAAATAAGTACTTTTAGTTTCTCCATAAATATGGAGATATAACATTGTAAGATCTATTTCTGAAAGTGCTGACAGACCACTACTCTGCAGTGAGAAGATATGTAAGAGCTCTATAAAAACTTTGCCATAGTTTTCATATTTGTAGAAGAAATTTATAGAATTATTAAATATTTTTAACTACAAGAAGGTAATTTCTATTACTTCAATATGAAATCAAAAGAAACTCTGAAATATTAGGATTTTCATTAAATAGAAACTCTGGTTTTAGCCATTAGTCTTCCAATTTTCCCCGATTAATTGTCATAGTTGCATCTGGTTGTATCTTCAAATTAAGCTTGACAACAGAGTTAATATCTTCTGTCACAAATAAGACAAATTAATTAAAAAACAAACTTTGAACATTCTAATATGCAATAAATATATATAAAAGAGGGAATTTAGAAAATATATGCTAGATTTTCAATGGGGGAGAGGGAAAGCTAATGAGATAGAATTCAGAAAATACGCAAAATGGCTACAAAAACAGCATTATGTATTTTGGACCATCCTCAACACTATTTCCACAGAATCTCTCATGCCTATTTTTACTCAATAACTAGCAATTAACCTATATATTTTTTATTTTGGTCACTCTTATGTTGGCTATAGAGGTTTATACCAAAAACCTCTTTTTATGTACCAAAAGCATATGCTGTATTTGCTGAGTTGTAATTCCTATAAAATTCAAATCTAGAGGAAGCAGCATGTTCCATGATTGGATTAGCAGTGAGGCAGAAAATGGGTGCTTAATTGTTCATGAGAGTGATCTTTAACCTGTGAAATTAAGGTAAGCTAATGTTTGATTAATATCTGATATTTATTCAAGTTTGGAACACATGACAACTATCTAAATGCATCTCCATGAGATTTGAAGTTGTCATTTTATCTTTTTAGCATATCTAGTTAGGATTTTTTATCGAATGTTTACACATTATAAACTAAAGTAACTGATTTTTCTCTTCAGAGACAGTCTGAGTAATTTGTTGTAGCTGTGTTCAAGTCAGTGGAGCTCAGCCTGAAAATCCATTTCATTCTTGATGAGCAAGTTTTAACATTAGACCCTCCCCTTTTGTGTTCAAATGCCCAGTATAATATTTTATACTAATTGATTTCAGATTCAGGTCAACCATTTTTCAAACACTGCTTGCTTAGAAATTATTGATCTCGTTTTAATAACCAGGAGGCCTTCAGACTGTAACCATCTCCAGGCACAGCCTGATTTATCATGCTTTGAAGCAGCCACAGAATGACTGGGACCAGCGTTGCTTCCTCTATGTCTGAGTGTGCCAAGTCACATGGCACATTCCTTGTCTGTGGAATTTAAGGAAGAATGAAAAATTGATTATAAGGGTAAATAAAATCCTCATCTTTTACAATCCTCTTTCTCTCTTTCAATAAAAGCAATCAGAATTCGACTTCCCTATCCTGGGCGGGTATTAACTATTTTCTTAAATTGCGTCTGGGTCTGTCATAGATTCCTAAAAGGTAAAAATTAATGAATGTTTATGATTTAAAAAATCATTGAAAATTAGTTATGAAAGCAGACAGACTTCTCTCCTAGAATTATCGTGTCTCTCCCAGAGTTATCCTGTGGACAGTGCTCAGAGAGGCTGAGGCACTGGACTTACCCGGCATGCAGGCAGTGGTGAGCACAGAGCGTGCAAATGGTCTCGCTGTGACTGAGGCAGCCTGGCTGTGCAGATGCAGTGCTACTCATAAAGTTATGCAATCTCAAGGCCACATGACTTTTTGGACTACCTGTTCTATATGTTGCAGAGGTTTTGCATCCCCAGGTGTCCTGGTTTAGGGTAAACTTGGGAGAAAACTTCCAAAGGGGTCCCTCCAGAAAGACGATTCAAGTGGCCCCTCCCCTTACTGGTTCAGGAAAAGATTTCCTTGGAGAAAAGTGGAAGAAAACTGTCTATTTAACAAGCAAAGTATTCACAAGCATAAAAAATGAATAATATTAAACAATAAAACCTCTCGCTGTCCTGAAGAGATGGCAAATTCAGAAAGTCCCTGTTGTGGAGTGTAGCTGGGCTGGCTCAGTCTCTCCCAGTCCCTCCTGTGCTGGAAAATGCCTCATCCCAGCCCAGGTGGGACACAGGTGTGAGCTCCCGGTGCTTTTCGGTTTTCGATCCAGAGCAGGGCGGATCAGTTCCAAGAAAAATAAAAGCCGGAGTCTGGGGAACTTCTCTGCCTCAGCTAGCTAAGAAAGCCAACTAAAAGCAAAGGAGAGCTCTCTCCTGCTGTCCGTGCTGCAGACAACAGACCAAGAGAGAGCTGAAGCTCTTATCTGTGTTTTTGAGTACAGAGAAAAAAAAATCCTACTGCCTTTCCTTCTCCCCCACTTCATTCTCAGATCTAGTTTTAAAGGTGCAAAACTTATTTCTGGGCTAAACAGACGAATGGGGATACAATTCAGCATCATAAAGTTGCCCTAGGACATCAGGGTAGTAATGACTTCTCTTCAAAGTGACTGAATTTATCGTACTTGGGATGCTAGTTTAACCAAAGGAAGTAGAAAACTAATTCTCTACTGACTGACTGACATCTGATGCAGTACAATCATTATTCAATTATAACTAAACTTAATTAGTTTAATGCTAATTTAGGTATTCAATCAGGACAGAAACATCTTAGGATTTGATATTCTGTGAACTTGAGAACAGTTCATTATCATTCTGAGGTAGAAACATTCCTGCTCATGCTTCTTTCCTATACAACAAAATCTTTTCCTGGATATTTAGTTGAGGACTGCTGAGGGAAGAATATTCCACTTCCTGGCAAAGTATCCTGGTGCAGTTAAACAAAAGTACTCCAAATAACTGCAAATCCTTCAGGCAAATATCAATCACTTCAGCAGGTGGTGAAGAGAAACAGAAAAATATTTCTATGGCTGCAGGGCAGACATTCTTCCTTTCCAAAGCAAGACCTATCTCCTGCCTCTCCCAGCAAAGGTAAGACTGTGTCACATGCTCTTAAAGCATGAAAAGCTGACAGGGCTTTTGCCTTTTCTTTGCCTAATACTGCAGTAAATAACCTTTAGTTGCATCCCAGAATCTAAAGCAATTGAGCACTCACTAAAATCTAACTAGTTCATATTCCCCAATGATGCCTGCCCACAAATCTGCAAAGCAATTAGTAACACAGCTCTTAAGATTCATGGCTCACAAGGTTTTGAATCTGGAGGAGAATAGCAGGTATTTGGTGGCAAATATTTAAGGACTTATTTATGGGAGAAATAATATATATCACTCTTTCAATGAATACTGATAACAAAATATTCCATTTAAATCAGTTTAAATCAATGTGAATTGGATTTATGTTGCATTCCACTACTGTTTATCCCATTACCATGCTCAGCAAAGCAGGGTGTGTATACAGGGCTATGTTTGTACATGACTTAAAATGCCTCTGCTGTCAGTAAATAACAAAGGACAAGGTGATGAGAGAGTTCCTCTCTTGCTTTATTTTCACTTATTTTTGTGAAGATCAACCCTGTTACTGCCAACCTTTTCCAAATCAAATAGCTGTGACTGAACTTCAAAGGATGAAAGTGTGATACAAGTGAAAATATGCCCCTAGTTCAAGGCATTTGGGGAGTACAAAAAATCACGTGTGGCATAGGATATTGGAGTGTGTGATTTAACAATTTAACATTTAACAATGTTTTTAAAAATCTACTTTCACAAGAAGGAGAAATAATACACTTTTCACATGTCAAATAACAAATACAAAAGCAATCCATTATGATTCATTCTAAAAAATATTTTAACACTAGGCTGATATTACTCACTGAATGACAGTTCTTAGGTATGTAAATACACAAAAATAAAGCAGACAGATGTAGTTCAAGTTTTTCTGGAATGAGTTGCACATTGTTCCTGCTCCTCCATCAGGGGAACCTAAAAAGGCAGGTTTAATCCCTGTGAATATCTGTGGCTTCTTAAACAGTGAGAGACAAACAGAAATTGAAGCCATTTCACCTGGGCAAATTAACTATTTTTTGTAAAAGTATTTTTGACTAACAGGTAGTAGTCCTTCAGAAATACAACCATGAGTTCTGATTTCAAAACTGTGATTTTGAAACAGAGCAACATTTTGCTGTTGGTATCTACCTTCAAGACTGTTACCACCACCATACTCTATAGAAAGTCTCAAGCTACTGGAAAAAAAATTTTCTCTGTTATCACAATGATCGTCAGTTTATTGACTCAGTACTCATGATTTTTTAAAGGCTGATCTTTTGTGACAGAGATTTCTTATAATCAATTACACCATGAGTGCTTCTGTCATTTCATAGAACCATAGAATTTGAATTGGAAGTGACCTTTCAGAGCTCATCTAGTCCAACCTCCCTGTGGTGAGCAGGGGCACCTTCCTCTAGACTGGGCTGCTCAAATCTCCATCCAGCTTGGCCCTGAGCATTTCCAGGGACAGGGCATTCACAATTTCTCTGGGCAATGTGTCCACGTACCTCACCACCCTCACAATAAAGAATTTCTTCCTATTATCTAATCTAAACCTGCCCTCTTTCAGTTTAAAGCCATTCCCCCTTGTCCTACCCCTCCATGCCCTTGTAATCTATCTTGGGGGAATGCTTAAGATGCTGAGTTAATATCTCAACAATCAGGAACAACTATATTTAGTTATACCCACCACCTGTCTTTTCAGTTTCTGATACATGTGCTAAAACACTCTTTCTAGATTCTGAGTCATATTCTGGTTATCTCAGAGAACACAAACTTACCTGATGAAGAGGAGTATTTCTCTTCAGATGACTTT
This sequence comes from Alethe castanea, assembly GCA_024734035.1. Taxonomy (NCBI): domain Eukaryota; kingdom Metazoa; phylum Chordata; class Aves; order Passeriformes; family Muscicapidae; genus Alethe; species Alethe castanea. Next base: position 98,399,164 of record JANRGV010000051.1, on the reverse strand, counting down.
GCATTGCTTGTAAAAATACTTTGGTCTGAGCACTGAATTTCATCCAGAGGTTGTGAGGCATTGGACTTCCAAGAGTTTCAGGAAAAAAAAAGATGATTTTGAAATTAAAGCAAATACTGCCTAGGAGAAGTGAATTTACCACCTCTGACACACAGCGTTTGTGTAACACTTGACCAGTTGCTCCAACTGAAATACCCCAGGCAGCCATTCTACTTGCCTTACATTTTTTGGACACTCAAATTCTCAGCTATTGATTCAAAATGGCAAAACACAGCATAAACTGTGGACCAACATAGACTTGTAACATTGTAAATTTGGCTAGTTTGCTCGGGACTGCCTGTTCTGTTTTCCCTCAGAAGCATTCCTAGGGTGGGATGGCTTTGGTTGCATAGATACCACCATGTCAAAAGCACTGAGAAAAGAAGCCAAGATTTTCAAAATTAGTTTACACTTTTGACAGTTTTTATTTGAATATCTGTTAAGGTAGCAAAAATATCAGTCTCTGCAGCTTTTTTCTGTTTGCATCCTGAGCTGACTTTAAGAATTTACTTCTCTGCAGATTTATCTCTGAGATTTTCACAGCCTTAGGCTGACCACCATCTACCTTAGCTCATTTGCACAGACCTTTTTAAAAACAGCACATCCTGAAAATGTGTGGTAAGAGAGGAAAATTTTTTCCACAAGAGAAATCCAAAGTGGTGTTGATTTTAACAGTGCACAACACACCTTAAAAGAAAGAACAATGCTACAAAATACAATCTAGAACAAGTGTTACCAGAGCTTCATTCATAGCAGGACAAACTGGGCTTCAGATGAAGAAAGCAGAATAACCAAAGTGTCTGCAATAAACACTTTCCCAAATGGAGTGCTCAGTGTGATGTTCCTTACGGACATTGCGTGTTGGGAAAATTCCTGTGCTGCTTTATAATTCATGCCAGAGAGCTGCTGATCAGACTGGCAATGCCCAGCAAACACACAGCTTCTCCCTGCTGCCTCATTGCCCTTGCAGCCACTGCTGTGATAATTCTCACTCCTGGCCCAGGAAGTGAGGAGAAAGTTTCCAATCCCATCCTTCAGCAACCAAAGGCTATAGGACTGTGTAAAAGTTGTGTAATCTTTCCCCTATCACTCAAAAGTGGACCCTCTGATTGCTCCTGGTGATGTGCCACCTCTAGGATGCTTTCCTTCTGCTGATTGGAAGGGACATTAAAGGAAGGTGGGCTGTGGAGAGTTAGGGAGGAACATGGAGACATCTCCAATTCTAAGCATGCAGACAGTCAGGAAAATAATCGTGTTCTGTGAAGTATGGGCAAAATTAAACTGTTCATACCTTCATTTTAAAAGATTGAATATTAAAAAATTTCCTGGAGTTCCTTTATATGACGATACACAGACATGCCTGAAATTAGCTCCTGACTCCCAGGTCTAAGTGCATATCAAAGCTTTGTAGATTGTAAGTAGCCCACTATGTCTAGTGCTTAAAGATCTATAAAGTATTTAAAGTCAAACTTGAGCAAGAACAGTTATGTTCTTGTTTCTGAGGTGCTGGTGGGTGCACACTGTATTAAATCCACTATTCCCTGCTTTAAAACAACCTACCAGCCTCCACAAAATTAAAGAATTTACAAACCACTGCAGACAACTCCAGACACATTGCCTTCCGTTAGTTCTTCCCTGAGTGGAAAATATGATAATAGTACTACTTCAACTTAGAAGGCTGTTAGAAAGTTAAATTTCTGAATGTTGTGAAGGAGTTATGAGACTACCACAGGAAAGTCATCACGGAAATTAATTAACCTGCCTTCAAGGCAGGGTTTGAAGAATGTACAGAGAATATGACATGAAAGATTCCACTTTACATGATGAAAATGAGGACAAACATTGAAGAACTATACATTAATTAAAGACATCCTTGTATTGAATGAGGCAGGAGTCTTGTGGAAAAAAAACATTCTGCAAAGGTAATTTAAAAACTGATTCATATCACAAACAACATACAATACTGTAGGGAAGGGCTTTGTCTTTGGAGCTTTCATGTTTTCTGTATAGTTTCCTTAAGTTTACTTTAAAACTGCCTTTTTTTTTTTTTTTCACTGCATGACTCCCAGTCTGACTGCTGTGAACCAACTATCAGAGGAAATTACAGTTGTAGGAGAACACTTCTTTCTCCATGTGACATGCTGTGCTTATGGGCTTCATGAGCACTTGAGAGCCAGCATTGGTGGGCTCATGTTCCTCGGGGCAGATTCTCCAGTGCCCCCATCCATCCCTCCCCATTCACTGGCTACTGCCTGAACACTCACCCTGCAGAGACCCTCATACCCCTTTCTCCAGTTTCTGCTGTAATCCTCCATCTTTCATGCCCCACATCCATTCTCTGCTGTCCTATTTCCCAGCCCTGGAAATTCATCCTCTCAGTTTCCTTTTCCTCATCACTAAGCCCATGTATCTTGCACTGAGACCAGCTGTTCTTTCCCTTGTGCTCATCAGACAGCAATAGGCTAAAGATGAAATAATATTACAGATGAGTCTTCCTTCTTTAGGTTTTGTTGCCAAAGGAGCCCCTGGAAATTAGGAGAGACAGCTACATTAAGACAGGTAGGGTTTTTCTTCTGTAATATGACTAAAACTGTGCAATTTAATCTTTAGACAGGTAGACTAAGAGGAGCCCCTTGATGTAGGGTTAGCAGGAAAAACAGTTGAAATGAAAACATCACTTGACACTTTTAAAATTTGGCAGAGTTACAAACAATTAAAATTAAGTATTTCATTGATAAAATATTAGGAATAATTATTACAATATGCCCCAGAAACCCTAAATCTCTGTAGTGAAACTTTTATTGAGATGTGTGAACCCAAACATGAGAAAACCATTTCAATGTGTAAATGGAAGTATTGTTTCCCAGCACCCCAACAGAATAATTGCCTCTTAGGAAATAGTGCTTTAGTAGGAGACACTTTAGGAATACCAAAATAAATGCTGTCCTCCTCCTTCCTCTCATATTGACTATGGTCTGTACTTAAAGGTAAAGAATATTAAAGTAATATATTTGCTTGGCAAAAAGAAGAAAACAAAAGGAGGAAGAATGAAAAGTGGAAGGATTAAATATATCTTACATTTAAATTTTGGCAAATGGGCAGTGAAGATAGGTCAATAAGGTTATTGGCCTCTAACACCAGTTCTGGCAACGTTTTGAGCAGGAGCTGCCCCAAAGCCACAAGCGCCGGGGCTGTGTGCGCTCCCGCAGCACTGCAGCGTCCCAACACGGTCCGGAAACAGCAAAACCAGTCATGCGGGAGCAGAAGAAGCACACAAGGTGTGTGTTAAAATTTGGGGTAGAGGAGTTCAACCACTAGTATGTGACTGATGAGGAGAAACAAAGATTATGTTAATTTCTCCCCTTCTCAAACCGAGTACAAAGTGGTCCTGCCGCCGCAGGGCCAGCCCGGCCCGAAGGGACCCCGCGGCGGGAGCGGCGACCGCAGCAGGACGGCAAGGACGCGGCTGTGCCTTTCCCCAGTGCCAGCGAGTCATCCGCGGCCGCACGAGGCTGCAAACAGCGGGCGCAAACACCTGGATGGAAAAATCTGGGAGAACGGCCGGATCCATCCGGAAAGCCGGAGAGCGCGCGTTCGGCTCTCGGGGATAACCCGACTGAACGCGTCCGGACACCGAGGGGCAGCTCGGCCGCCGCCCGGCCCGAGCGCAGCCCCGCAGCCGGAGCGCTGAGAGCCGGGGTCGGGGCGCTGAGGGCGGGGGTCGGGGCGCTGAGAGCCGGGGATCGGGGTGCTGAGAGCCGGGGATCGGGGCGCTGAGGGCGAGGGTCCGGGCGCTGAGAGCGGGG
>JANRGV010000051.1:98354087-98394915 GCA_024734035.1 Alethe castanea | reverse complement strand
TAAAAATCATATATGAAATAGTCTATCTCCTATTTTTAGTTATAACACCACAGAGTAATACAAGGAAAGAAATGGATGGGGGTCGCTCCGTGGCAGGTGCCGCCGGGTCCGGCCGCCATCTCGAGGGATGGGGCGGCCGCTGCCGGCGGGAGCCGCGGCGGTGCCGGTGCCAGGCGGCCGCTCCCGAGGGGACACGGAGCGGGTCCCGCCCGCGGCTCCCGGCGAGCCCCGTCCTTGCCCTTTGTGGTGCGGGAGGTGTTTGCCATGAGGTGGCTTTTGTGCCGCCGCGATTTCCCCGGCCGCCGGCGCTGCTGCCGGGGCGGGCGGCAGCTCGGCTGTGCCCCGAAGTGCAGAGCGGGGAGGCAGCGATTTGTAAAGCTCGTTCTCGGCAGTGCCTGGGCCTGCCTGTGCCGGTGCTGCCCAGCCCGGGCAGCAAACTGGTTGAGCGGGTATCGGGCGTGAACACCGCACGCAGAGCTCTTATATAGGCACGGCTCCTGGTTGAGGTCCCTCCTCGCTGCTCAGTGAACATAACTTTTAATTTCCGAGGGTGAAAAGGGTGTGTGAGATGTGGTAAGGGTTGCTGTGCTGTATGTGCGGAGCAGCACCTGGCGTGGGATCAATTCCCCCAGCGCCATGATATGGGGCTAAGGCTGGTGGTCGTGACCTTGGCTCTTGGCTTCACATGTAGGTGTTGGGGTGGGTCTGGCTGCTGCTTCTTCACATGACCTCCCCTGGGCTCGAGTATGAAATGAGCGGTGATTAAGGTGATGCAGGTGCTCATTACACTTTTACCTTAATTATGTGATATGGAACCTCTTGTTTGCGGATGGTAAACCATCTCAGCTTGGTGCATAAGAGGGAATTAATTTCCCTGTTTGTCCTGAGCCACTGTAGTGACTAAAAGTAGCTTTACAATTGTTTGGGGCATAAAGAAGGATTGCTTTCCCAAATTTATGGAGTGAGAATCTGAGACTTTGACTTCTCTTAGGTAATACAGTGTGAGGAGCCAAAGAAGGAGTGGGAACACCTGTATTTGCTGTTCCTCACCCTTCTCCACATGCTCAGCAGTTGTGGCTTTTGCTGTGATACTGTTGCTGTTGAGCAGTCAGGCACTTCTAGGGCTCGGGTCTCCATTTTTTAGTATTTCACTTGGAAGACAAGAGGAATTTATATTTGTGAGGAATTTTTTCCACCTCTTTTCTAAAACATAAGGAATTCTTCCCAGGCATTTTTATTTTTGTGGGATTTTTTTGTTTATACATTCTAACTTCAGAGGCGAATGTTGCACATAACCTTCAGTGTTTATATTAACCAGTACATAATCTATTTTTCACCCTGCATGAGACTGGGAATCCATAGAAAAGGTAGCATATACTATAATTAAAGATGGTAACAAATGGATTATGTGTTGTAGGGCATGAACAGGCACAGACAGATGTAATTACTTATGGTCAAGCATTGGCATTTGAACACTAATGCCCAAGGAGGGCAGTATAGAGTGGTCTTAGCAAAATTCGTTATTTAAATTGTCTGCTAGAAAATAATGCATGATATAGTGTAAAAGGTTGTGTATGTGTGGTATGTGTTACAGACAGCAGTATGGATGGGATTTGGATTTCCTGCAGCAGAGAATGAAGCTCTTTTTTGTGAGACTTGCCAATTTTGTAACAAGCTCAACAGCTACTAATGTGGATGTGGAAATGATGCTCTCTTAAGTCATGTTTGTATATATGTCTTGCCCATAGGGATAGGAAGAACCTTACCTCTCTGTTCCAGAGTAAAATCCTCCTTCCCACAGTGTTGTCCCCCAAAGGGGTGCTGCCCCAACAACAGGCAGTGACTGTAGCCACTGTTCCCCTTCCCAAACCTTGTAGTTCTCTGACATCATCTGAGTTTTGTTCTGTAGGATCCTTCCAGTGCTGGGGGAATTGCTAGGATGGCAGTGCAAGCAGGGCACTTCAGACTGTCTGCCCAGACCAAGCTGTAACAAACAAGCCTGCAATAAGGGCATTTTTTTGCATCTGTTGACTACTAGGGGAGAGAATATTGTTAACTTGTTTATAATTTTTCGAACAAGGAGTGAAATTCTGTGGCACAAGAAAACAGTATTTGCAGAGCTCAGTTACATCCCTTTGCCAAAAATCAAAGGCATGAGGCAAACAATAGCCTGAGAAGACACTGTAGGAATCTTTTTGTCAGGGAGAGTGTTAGGTGACCAAAATGTAGGCATTATTGCTGCTGCTGTCTATAGTAAAGGTAATGACTAAAGAGCATTTGAAGGACAAGTGGCTCAGTATTGAATCTCTGATCTTCCTTTTTACTGCCCACTGAGACTTGCTTAATGTATGTGCTAGAAGGTTAAATACTGGACACTTTGATTTTCAGAGTAAAAGGTATTTGTTGGTTGTTTGGAGTTTTTTTCCTTATTGATCATGCCTAAAAGAATTTAAGAGAAAAAATGATGTGTTGTGCCATCTTAGACTGTGTATTGCAAAACCGGCTTATGTGAAAGGAATTAATTGTGTGGATTCCTTTATAAATACTGTGTGGGATTTTGTTCTTGATCTCATTGCTTGTCCAAGTGATTTCTTATAGGCCAAAATGATTTAAACAATGTATACTTACAGTCTTCTTTTTGTACTGTACTGTTTTCTCTCATATATGGACACTCAAGGTTGTTTATCCCCAAGGTTAATTCATGTGCTGTTTTTCATGTGATGTTACCATTTGCAAGTATTTGCTTTAGTTCAGGGCAGTTTAGTACACTACATCCTCTTGAGGTTACTGTTTTGGTATTTTAAGTATTGTAACATTGGCTTTGACCTTAAAAAAAGAAAAAGTCAAACGACTTTCCAATAAAGTTCATTAAACTGCGGTGAAGAAAAATGTCTTGCCTTTGAATTCCAGGACTGCAGAAGGTGTATCACTTGAAATGCACACATTAGGAAAGTGAAGCATCTGAAGACTTCAGTGTTTATAGGACAGCGTTTTATACTGTCACATACCTCCATTTGCTTTGGCAGCTGTGTATCCATAGCAGTGGAAAGGCATCAGGAATGTTTTTTTTTGACATTAGGTAATTATTTCTAGATGTCCTAATTGAAGAAGCATGTACATATTTAATGTAAATGAAACTATATATCTTATGCGATGATGCTGTATGAAGATTTATGTAGTAAGGCTTTTTTAAATCCCATGAATAAATAAAATACAATTACAACTTTCTTGGTTATCAGTCATTCATTGTATGTGGACCAAAGCTGACAGGAGAAATTCTTTAAAGATCTTATGTCTGTCATTCACTTAAAAATGCTTTCTGAGGCTACAGAATAGAGCAAGGCTTTAAATTCTGTTCAATTCTGGACTACTCAGATGATTGGAAAAAAAAAATCTTATTTCCTTCTTGTGTGTTTCACCTTTTCAAGAAGGTCCCAGTGTCAGGGTTATTGAGTAGCTTGTTTGGATTTTCTCTTCGTTATCTTGACCACTCCTCGTGAAACCAGGTTTTTGGACCAGCACTCTGATAGGGCATTGCACCTTCCAGTCCTTTGTTTGTGACTGGCTTAAGCTATTGAGCAGATCCTAGAAGCAGTAATCCTCAGTTTAGATTCTACATCAATTATATAATGCTTTTTTGTTTTTTTTAAAGATACTGTGTTATGAAATTTTTATAAGTAACTGGACTGTACAGGTTGGAGAGAGATGAAACTGATCAGGAAGCTAATGCAAATTTTGGGAATGTTAACTACTTCTAGTTACTTGTATTACACATTCAGATTTAACTTTCTTGTAGACATCTACTGGTTGAGAGGGAAAATCTGGGTTATATGCTTAAATAGTGGAAGAAGTAGTAATGCTCAGCTAAGGTTATTGGAGTAATCAAAAGCAAAGTTCGGTACTGTAACAGGATTTATTTTAATCTGCCTGTTTTAGGTAATTTTATGTAATTTCTGAGTTATTTTGCTGTAATTGACTTGTGTTTGGTATTTTCATCACAACTTGATACATTACTGGTATATTTCCTGTGCCTGGAATTAGTGTGTGTAGGAACACGGTATGTATGAGTTTTTTCCAATATACTTATGTTCAAGCAGCTTACCCAGTGAAAAAAGGGACTTGATATCTTGGGTAGTCACATTACCCTGGACTGACTTTAGATAGGATATTTAGAAATACCTTTCACTGTGTCTTATCTCCACAGTGATTAATGATGATGGTGTGTCCCTCTGTAAAGATAAGAGATAAATGGGTTTCACAAAGTGAAAATCTATCTAACCATTAAAATGGGAAAAAACCCCTCAAGATTATTGTTGTGTTGTTTAAAAGACTGTAATGCATCTGACAAACTTTGTCATTCAAATAATACACTATTGTTTTTCTTCACTTGTGTCATGAAGCTGTCAAGATCCTAAAACCCTAGCACTCTCTGTGGGTCTGAATGTTATAAGAATCTTAATAAAGTAGTTTTTGTTGTAGTTAAATAGTAATCCAAATTTTCATATGGAATTACTTCTGGCTTTGAGTTGTCCTCTGTTTATGCATCTATGTAATGCACGTACATTTCAGGCTTTTTGCAATTGTAATGAACTAATATATTCAAATGCTTGTTGGTCACATCCTTAGTTATCTAATTTTCTTCTTTTAAATGCATTGTCCACAGTAGTTGCACTTTCATGTAACTATTTAATATCTGTACCCTCTGTGATCTGAAGTTCTGTGAAGTATTGTGCTTCTTTTCATTTAATGTATTATTTGTGTGCATGTCATCTTTGTTTGCCAAATTTCAGATCAAACTGTTTTGCCCTAAATTCTGGGATGTCAATTTCACTTTTGCACTTGAATATCTGAAGGTTTTTGCTACTTCTTTCATGCGTTTGTGTCTGCTTTCCTTTGATCCAGGGGGAGCTGATTATTCTTGTAGTATTGATGTGCTGCAGACAAACGTCTACTTTGCTGAGATTGATAAAGCAGTTCTATGATCTTTGCATGAAATTCACTTACACAGCAGGTGTTTGTTTTTTTAGCAGCTTTTCAGTGAGGAAAGCAGTGATGAAGAGGTATTCCTGATGTTGTGCAGGGTTTGCACAGTTGTGTTGGAGTAGCTGTTTGCTTAGGCATGAGCTTGCTTTAAACTGTTTTTCTGTTTGCCAAAGTTTGTTTTTTCACTGTGTTTTCATGTTACTTTTCTTGGCATAAAGTTGCCAGTAGCAAAACGTCTGGTATTAATGTTTCACTTACATATATTCGTTCCTTTACAATGTGTAAAATGCAATTTTGTGTTCCAGTGTTACACGTATGTTCTTTTTGATTGGACTTGTTAGAAAAGCAACCTTGAGCTCAATTTATTCTAATGATTTAACAGAAGAGATTGTTTCCTGTGCATCATATAACATTTAACTTTTTGAGCTCTGTTTTTCCTTACAAGAGTAAATGCACATTTGATGTGGTTTGATTTGATGTGGACATTCAAACCCTTTTTTCTGGTTTGTGAAAAATCTGGAAGCTCTCATTTTTTTCTGTATTTTGAGTATAGAAATATATGAAATTATCCAGGCTAGGTCAACTCCTTCAGTAGTAATTACGTGTGTTGTTTTGAATTCCTGTGTGCTTGCATTTGCCTTCCAAGAGGACCAGTCAATTGAATATATATTAACTTGGTGTGATATGATGAGCATTTTAGTCTGGCATGTCTTCTGCATTGTTACTTCATGCTTTGTGCATGGTAATACGTCTGCTTGCAAAAGAAAATGGGTTTTATGCCCCATAACATTACCACCATCACAGGTGTCTTGTGCATTCAACTAGTTTAGAAGAAATTGTATGAAGCTTTATAAATCTAGTTTTCTTTGCTGAATTGTTTCTCTTAGATACTTCTTTTTCCTAGTAGTGATTTCAATAAATAAAACGAGTGAGAATGTATCACTTCTACCTGAGATTTTGATAGGATGGGAATGGGTGTGTTAGATAAAAATACATGATACCATATATCAATTTGTGGATGCCACTGTAGAAGTATCACAAAAAATCTTCAAGAAAATAGTAGTAACACTACCACAGTTAGTACAGTTTTGTCTGTTTTGATGCCAGATGCTGGAGGATGCATTGTGGTTTTGTTTCATTTAGGAAGATCTGCAAGTAGGCCTTCCCCAGTTCAATCCATGCGAATTATCAAATTACTTGTCTTGTGCCAAGCAGAAGCCATCAAGGCTCTGCTTTATTTCAGAAAGATGCTCATTCAAATATTCATAGCTTGAAATTAATTTTGCTCGTGGGTGTGGAATACTGGAATTCTTCATGTGGCTAGGATCAAAAGAGAAAGATGCAAACTTTCCAGAGGTGCTGTGGTGTGCCTGGGTTTGTAACCACAGCAGGAGTGCTGAAGGGATCCAGGCAGAGCTCTGCTGCCTTCTCACTTAAGCAATAGATCAAGTGAGAGCTGGAGGAATACTCCAGTTTGAATAATAGCCGTGATTGTTGAGTTGGAATAAACTTTCAATATCCAATTATATTGGGAGTAAAATAAACTTAATTTTGAAAAACATCCAGTCACGTGAAACAAAAATATTTTTTATGCTCCTAAGTTTGCTGCATGACAAGTCATTCAAGAAAGGCCTTTCCTTTTGTCTCAGAACGGAAAATAGGACAATATTGCTGTGTTTATCCACACATCATTACTGTGATTTTTACCTATTTTAAGGGATTTAGTTTCCCTTCCCTTGGGAGGGTGGTATCAACAAATGGGGAGTGCTTTCCTTTTCCTGTTGCTGGTGACTTACCTGCATCTTGCCAGTTTTCATTCCCTTATTTGTGTTGAATGTGGCATCTGTGTGTGTGTGTGCAGGCCCACTCTGTGTCAGGGGAAAGAGACCTCAGGGAGAGAACTGGAATGTGCTGTTGGGCCTCTTAAAATGTTGATAAAGAGTGAGCAAATGATGGCTTCCAAAATAAATGGTGGGTGAGCTAGTTCTGCTTTCCCTCTCCTGAAGGGAAGGGAGAGAATAGGGCTTTACTTTCATACTAGTTTCTTGACTTTTGATATCATGCATCAGCCACAAGGCATATTTTTCCCATACACATAATGGTCTATTAATAGATGTAAGTATTTCCATTATGTTTCTTGGATTTAGTGGTGCTAAGTGCTGTGGTTACAAGTAAACGTGGTGCTTTTCAATAGTCAGAGGAAGTGGTTTTAATGGTGCAGTGAAACAAGAGTGTGACCTTCCGTTGGCACAAATGAGTTTTTGATGAGGTTCTGGATGTGGATGCTGTGTTGCAGGGTTATGGGCCAGGATGTATTTCATGGCTTATTGAGGCCAGGTTATGGCACTGAATCAAAATGCTTGAGCGCTGCATAGGGAAAAAATCGTTTAGAGAAAGTATTATGGAGAAAGGTTGCTTTTTTTATGGCATTATCAAGTTACAGAACTGAAATTTGAAACAGAAATAACTGCACAGATTAAGGCATTTACAGATAATGGAAATAGCTTGATTTTCATAATAGTTTTTATATTCTATGGACAGTTTTGCATCTCTTTTGTGCCTTGCAGTATGTTTTTCCTGCTTCGGGTTAGGGTTTTTTTTGCCTCTGAGGTTTTTGTAATCTCTGTTCTTATAACAGAGTCATTGCCTTTATCCAGTCTTCATTTAAGTCTCATGCAGACAAAGGATGTCATAAAAAGAGTAAGTAGCCTTTCTTTGGATTTTAATATATTTAATCTGTGATGAAGTTGTCCAAATCATGTGTGAATGGAACTGAAAGTCATGTTACACAGTATAAGCACATCCACTTTGAGATCCAATTTTTGTCATGATTGGTCTGTTTGAAGTGCTGAAGATAGACTGAATACTCTAAGGGAAGTCTTCATGCGACCTCCTTGTAGTGAGTGCTCCCTAAAGCATAGTGACAAGCTTACAGGCCATGTAGCAACTGAAAAGGTGTTTAAAATAGCACGGTTGTGCTCCTGGAAGATCAGTAAATTCTCTGCACAGAGTTCTGGTGCCTACTTGCTGATAATGGTGCATCTGTGCTATTGATAAAATGATACCCTGCTAGGATAACTCTTAAGATTTTAGAAGTTGGCTTTTTTTTCTCTCTTTAATGGTGTTTTCTTCCTTCCCTATTGTCATCCATTCACTCCTGCCTACAAGGTAGTAAGGGTGACCACTTTAGTGAGAGAAACAGTGTGTCTCTCACTGCTGTCCTCTCTGGTGCCTAGAAAAAGGTATTAAGGGTGGGGTGTAAGATCACGGTAAGCATCCAGTATGCTTCCCTCAAATTATGGTTACAGGACTTAGATGTGTATCCAGAAGATGTGGCTATATCTTCTGTAGGTACATATTCCCATGCTGTAGTCTGCTTCTTGCTCCAATTTCATAATTACACTCAATACAGTAATTGTTGCTCTTGGTGCCCCAGCAGAGCCCACTCCATTCCATTCAGCCTAGGGAGTGGAGGGAGAGAAAAATGTGGTGGAGGAGACTGGGCTCATCAGATGGGCTCCACCAGGAACTGACCTCTCACCAGCCCACCTGCCTCCTGCACTGGGACCTCAGAGGGCTGAAGTAGTTCTGAAATTTTTCTTGTGGCAGCTGCAAGGGAGGCAAAGAGACCATGAATAGGAGAAAGGTGGAAAGGAAAAGAAAACACATTCCATGCTATTTAGCCTCTGCTTCAGGCATTGCTGTTCAGAAATAGAGAATCACCATATCAAAGAGCTCTTTGAAAATCAAAGGTAACAAAAACAAATAGGTTGAGGAATGTTTTCCTAGTCTTCACAGCAGCTCTTGGTTAACTGTTGGAGTGTGATATACTTCCTTAAGTTATAGACTTGGAGAAGTAGAGGGGCAAAAGTCCTCAAGGTGGTTTGCTAATAGCTAGTTTGCACTAAAATGAATCCAGATATCTCCTGCTGCTGCACACATCTTGAGAAATTCTGGTCAAAACTTCCATGGTATAAAGTAGTATTTAGAAGATGTAATTTTCCTATTCTGGCCTTCATCCCCAATGGCAGAGAACTGTTGGATCTGATTCTGAGGAGCAATGTTTCAAGCTGATTATATTATACAGTTCTTGATAAATTTGTTCGACTGAAAAGCTCCAAGAAAGAAAATTCTTAAAGTATTATGGAAAACTGCTCAGCAGGTAAAAACTAGCTTTAATTCCAGCGTTTTATATTTGAAAGCATTCAGCTACCCCTATATGTTTCCAGCTGTGTAATCTAGTCCATTGCTTCATACCTTGACAGAATAAACCAAATTTGTTCTTCTTGTTCTTTTTTATTTAGTAAAAAAATGTGGTTTCACTATTGTCTGACAGATGCCAAGAGCTGTTATTGGGGAACAGTGAAATAAATAAATATACATATTTATTTGTAGGTACAGCTAGAGTGACATTATTTGAGTATATAGTTTGGGATCTTTAGGAATTTCCTGTATCAAAGTTTACACAAACTGGTAAGAACTGATGGTGTCAAGTTTGTAGAGGAAAAGATTTTCAGTGTGCATCATCTAGCTCTGCTTTGAGGGTGGTACAGGATTTGGCTTCTGGTTCTGGATTTAATGAAGCATGTTACACTGAAGTAATATGCCCCTGAGTCTTCAAGTGTTTAATCAGGAACAATCTCTTCATCTTCCGCTGCTAGCCAACTGTCTCCTTTTGATTCAGAAATGTTAGGTGCACCAATAAAAAAAGTACTAGAAGCAAAGACAAAAATATTTCTTTCTTGCCAGTTAGATGGTCCTCTTTCCTACGCACAGGAGCAATACCAAAATGTTTGATTTTTTGGTTAGTTTTATTTTGTTTTCTCATTGAGGTAGAGAAGGTGGGTATAGTTGGCTGCTTGTGATGATACACCTGTAATTTTCTTTGTCCCATTGCCTGTTAGCCCAGCTGAATCCATTGTTCCTTCTACTGTCAGCTGAGGCTTAGAGAGCAGCCTTCTTATGTGTGTGTAGACCTGTGCTTCCTTCTTCCTGACTTTCTTCTTACATGCACAGGACAGGATGTGGCTTTTGCTGCATCTGCGACTCCTCCTGCCCTCTTCCAAAATATTTACAGGTTTCTATTTCTTCAGCCAATTCAACCTACTCATCCCTCTCCTCTTCCTTTGCTATGGGTAGGCAGGTTTTTCAAGCCCTGGCTCTGTATCTTTTGATTTGTATCTACATGTGAAACAAAATCCTGCAGAAGAGTGTAGGATTCCTGTGTAAGTGCTGACTTTTAGCCTGAGTGTTTGGTGATATGGGGCTCCACGTTCGGCAGAGCTACTTTCTGTTGCCGCTATCAAGCAAAAGCCTTTCCTTGTACGGGTGTGTCCTGAACTTTGCTCTGCCCACAGTTGATCTGTGTCTAATCAGCCCTGGCAAGGAGCTCCACAGTCAGCTGCCTTTGCTGAGAATCCTACCGTGAATGTGTCTTTCCAGTGGGGCAAAGTCTGTGAACAGATAACCTCTTCTTATTAGACCAACCAATTACAATCCAAACAAGCAAGATTTCTTGCCCATCAGGCTGAAGAAGGAGCAGTTTGGTTCGTGATGTGTGGAAGTGGAGAGGAGAAAAGAATAGGACAAGTGGATGCATAAGCATTGTGGTTCTTGAGGCAGCAGCTGGTTTCTGTATTACAGACACAAAGGATATTGTTGCCCAGCCTTTAATACTGGGACACAGCACCTGGGATCTTTTACTCTGCTGTAGCTGTGCTGCAGGGTGGCAACCACTGCTCAGGGTAGTTCTGGTCAGCTCAGTTCAGATTCTAGAGAAGCACTAGACAGGAGGGTGGGAATAAAAGCTCAGATGTCTAATTTACTGTGAGAAGTATTCTAGTGTGGTTCCTGGCTTTGCAGGGGGAATATCTGCTATTATGTTTCAAGAACTGACTAGGGGAGGTTAAGACAGATCTCTTGGGGTTTAGAATAAAGTGTAGAACCCGTTGATGGTTTTTGATTTTTCTGTGCTTATATCCAAAACTACTTTCACCTAATGAAGCAACCCTGGTGAGTAATTTTATTAGCTAGAGTTGTAATGGTAGAATTCCAGAGTAGCAAAGGGAAACAAAACTGGTGTAAAAAATAAATAAATAAAAAAAACCCCAACCCAAACAAAAATCTCTTTTTGATATATCTTTCATGTTTTGGATGTACACTTCGTGATTTTTAAAAGTAACAAAACCAAGAGAGAATTGATGATGTGTATCATCATTGTATGCAGTTTTCAGATTCCTTGTAAATGCTGGAGATAGCAATCCTTTGAAAGCACTCTTGCAATAATCAATTTCTAAGTCTAGTAAGTGCATTTAAGTAGGTAGGCGAAGCTCTTTTTTCATGTACTGCTGTTAATTTGTTCCTAGGTTTTTCACCTGTATTTGCACTGTATACTAAAGATAAATGGCACTACTGGTTAGCTGGCATGGAAAAATGAAGTAGTCTCCACTTTCCTTGTTTCAGACCTTCCTTTGTCAAGGGAGAAGTCAAATAAAAGCTTCCTGGAAGAAGTAAAAATGTCAGCCATAACACTTAACATGCTTTGATTATTTTTGTTCTTGATATGGTGGGATTTATGGCACCAGGCTGTGGGCACATCTGGAGCTAAACAAGCAGACAAGAATTGCTGTGATTCTGTTTGCAGGAACTCTGCTGTTTTAGGCTTTTGCCATTTCTTTAGTAGAAAGGAATTTAACTGTGTCAAGTGTATTGTATCACTAAAGCAGTGGCAGCTTTGCTGTTTTTGTAATATTTTTCTGGATGATGCCAGAGTTTAGAGAGATCTGTTCTGAGCACATACGTGCTGTCTTTCAGTGTTTCAGGTTTTAAGTTACTAAGATAGTTAGGTATATGCAGTAGTTTTCTGGAAAACACCTTTTCTTTTACTTTAGTTGAGCTGTGGTTCTCACTGAGAGCCATAACTGGAACCTACTGTCAAACCTTACATGCCCAAGACCAGATTTTTTTCAGCAAATTTGTGAAGAAGGGAATTTGTGAGGCCAAGTACAACTGCTTAGTTTCAGATTTAAGAGCTTTCAAAGTAATTATAAAAATGTTCTTGTTATTATGTTCATTGTTTTATTTGACTTGACAAAGCTCAGTGCAATATAAATAAAGGAGGGGAATAAGGTCATGTTTTGAGTGTTATGTAAAATATCATTAAGTTTTTGTTGCCTTTGAAAATAGGATATACTTTAAACTCCTATACAGATTGCCTGCTAAGTACAGAGAGCTATCAGCTCTTAACACTTTGCTTAAAGTATGAGGGTGTTTGCTTTTTAAAATGGCTGGCAGAACAAATTGCAGACAGGAGGAGTGAGGGGTTTTTGTGTACAGCATAAATGTGTAGGAGATGGAAAGTTAAATTTTGGAACAGAAAACTATTGAGAAAGGTGGAGATTTCCCTTACTATTTTCATATCTCATATTTTAAAATATAGCGAGATGAAAGATGTAGTTTCATTTGATGGACAGAATGAGAGTAGTAGTCAAACAGTTTCAGGAGAGGAGGTTTTTAAACTGTGTCCTCATACATGTGTGTGGAGGCAGGGGGTGGACTGCAGAGCAGTATGTGTTGGCAGGGATAGTATGAACAGCCCACTTTATTTTAGGAAGAGTTGGAAGGAGAAGGTATGAAACTGGCTTTTTTTTTGAGAAGGAACATAAAACTGAAAGTGGCTGAATTCTTAGAGAAGGTGATAAGAGAATAAACTGTAACCTCAAGAAAGGTGAATCTTGTACTTGATTTCAAGAAGGTGAGGAGGTGTGAGGTCTCCACAGCTCAAAGCTGAGACACTGAGCATCCACATGTCTTGTGGATGGACCTTGTGTTGGTGTATAAGCAGCTGCAAGGCAGCATGAGGTTAGCCTCAACTACTTACAAAGATGGAAAGCCTTCAGTTTCAAAAATCTGCATTTGAAATACATCATGAAAATGTTAGTAATCTGATTTTATGCCTTTTTTAACACTACTGTCGCCTAGGTCTTAAAGCATAACTGACATGAACCATAATTGAGGTAGCATGCTCAGGATTGACAGCTCTGATGCCAGTAGTAAGGAAAGAATCCAGAATTTTTCTGTAGAAGCTTCTAGGTTCTGAAAACAAACATAGTCTGTCCTTCAGGTGTACTTGGGTAAGTGATTTTTCTGTGCAGCTGCCTGTTCTCTGAAGAACATTGTCAATGAGGGGAAAATGGTAGGAAGCTCGCACTGTTGTCTTGTGTGGGAACAACAGAGAAGTCTATTATTTGGTGCTACTTATGTGTAATATGTTCCTTTGGTAGCTGATGCTACCAAGACATGGCTGTGGTGATGTATATGTTATCAATAATGAGTAATTAGTATTGTTTTCCTTAATCCTTTTTATGATGCATTGATTTTTTTTTTCTCCAGTCTTGAGTATCTACTGTAAAAAATCTTTATTAGTTGAAGACACTAACTCATGACATTTGTTCTGATGTTTCCCTTTCTACTTGGCTTATTTATTGAGGTTTGAGTTTTGCTAGGAAGTCATGTTTGCTGATCTTCTAGAAGGGTATAGAGCTCTTCAATCACTTGAATTTTAAAAAGACAAAGGTTTTAGAGAGGGAGAGGAGACGAGACATTGGGAAGTCGTTGGGTATGTTGTTTTGTTTTTATAGATGCTGACTTAAAAACAGGAATGAAGCTCATCATTTTAGTGTTGAAGCTCTGAAAAACTATGCAGAATAAATAATAAGCTAAAATTGAGCAAGCCTGTGCTTAGTAAAGAATGACATACATTAATTAAACAATGAACAGGGTACATATACATTCTCATTCTGTGAAGAAATGCCATTATTAGAGAATAACTCATCAATTTTCATTGTAGTCCTGTTATATATTTATTTATAAATGTAAAAATGTAAGGGGTTTGCATATTGATTTTTCTCTTTCCTTTAGTCAGATTTCTGCTTTTATGAAAGGATCTTTTAAAAGGAGCATCCTGCTTCTGTTAGATGATCCTGGAAAAGAAAATCAGTGTATGAGGTTGGATATCAAAGCATCGACTAGATGCGTTGATTTAGTAATCTTTAATCCTGCATGCAAACGGAGAGAAAAATGCTGTTCAGTAAGACTATTTTTTCATACTGTTTGTTATTTTTCATCTTTGAGTAACAGATTTAACTCCTGCAGTTTTTATTTGTGTGTATGTATATATACACACACTTATGAGAGTTCTGAAGTGTCCTATATTTATTTGTACTTGAAATTCTTCTACACAGAGTCACAGGAAAGAAAATGGTGTGCATCTCTGTGGTTCAGTGGGATTTATTGTCATGATGGGAAAAAGAATATTGGGATTAAGATTAAATAAAAGTTGAGAATTTTATGTTGGCATTACTGCACTGCTGTTGTTTCCTTGTGACCTTTTGCAAGCATCGCTCTTGCTGTGCTTTCATTAAACTACAAAAACTCTGAGCTCTCTATGGGTTTGTTTCTTATCCCTGAGGTTAACAGGGCATGAGCGCTGTCTATTTCATGCTGCTCTGAGCATTCATCTTGAGCAAGTGCTGAACCTGAAAGTGTATATTGGAAAGCTGGTACTATTACTGCATTAATGAAACTCTGCAAAACAGTACCTGCTAATGAACATTTACACAGGTTTGTCACAGGTGAAGAAGATATTGTCAAGTGCAGACTTGTCAGTGTTACATCAGGAACTGGGTTCACTTTGTCTATTTTAGGCATTCTGCTTAAATGTTTCAGTTCTGATTAAATCAGTTTTGAGGTTGTTTTATATCTTTAGCAGTCCAAGGAGATAATTAAGAAATTAAATATCAAGTATTCAAATTCCTTTGCTAAGATGCTTTAGCTGGTTTCTTCTATTCTCAGTCCTGCTGTTCTGTCCTTTCATTCCCTTGAGGTCTGTTCCTCTGACAGTGTAGAAGTGCTGCCTTCATTCAGGAACCCAAAGTCTGATGGTGCTGTGTAGAGTAATGTGTAGTGGAATTGAAAAATATCAGCTTTAGATAGCCTAATTGTTAGAAACCCCGATTTTAGAGCTCTTTGATCCTTATCTGACATCATGAAATGTTCCTTCCCTGAAGGAATCTGTGTTCAGCTGCTTAATGTTCTTCATTTGTCATCAATAAAAATGTAGAGTTTTGAGATTCCACTCCTCCCCAAAAAAAGTTTAAATAAAAACTTCCTCCTTGGCTGTTACATGTGCAGTGTCATTTTTCAGCTGTTAATAAACAGGCAAATGAAGATGGTTGGTATTTTGAAAATACTTGTAGAAAATCCTGCCATTCCCTGTGTGTGCCCTAATGCCTCACTGGTGGGAGAGTGCACAAATTGCATTACTGTGCACAATTAGGTTCTCTGCAGGAATTCATCTGACATCTGTCCACCCTGGTTGTCTTGGGCTCCTTTCAGTAGAGTGGAATAGGCACTTCTAAATTCCTCCCTCAGGAGGAGGTGACAGGTCTGAGAAGTACCCCAGCTCTCTGTAAAGTGAGTGAGAGGGAAGCTGAGAGCTGCTGGGGCTCAGAGGTGAGCATGTTTACTTAGGCAGCTGAAGTTAGGCTGAATCTCACCCTTCCTGGTACACTGGAGGTGCTGTACCTGTCCTAATGTACTGCTCTGTAAATGAGGAGGCAGTCTGTGCCATCCACTTCATGATATGCTGACGGCTGTAGCAGCTGCTTTACTCTGCACTGCTCAGGCTTTGAGGATGCTCAGGAGGCGCAGGAGGGCTGGTTATGGCCCCTCTGTGCACTGGTGAAGCTGCTGCCTGTGAGCCCAGAGGCAGGAAGGTGGGTGCTGTTTACAAGTCAGGTTTACCATTTCTGTTGCAAAGGTTAAGTGCCAGTCTGCTGTGACATTTTCCCCTCTGTAGCAGTGTGTTGCTACTGGTTGGCAATTCATGGAGCCACGACTCAGCCAGGGCCTGTCTCAGAAACCTTTTGTTGACACACAAAGATGTAGTCAGTGGGACTTTTCCATGGCAGCAATTTGTTCCAAGCTGCTGTCTTACTCAGTACACCTATGGCCTTCCCTGCTGTGTGATTTGAAATGCCCCATCTAGGCAAGAGAAGGCTACTTGTCATCTGTGTGACTTGTATGATGGGCAGAATGTGGCCAGGAGGCTGTTGGTTTGGTACTACTGAGTTGGTTGTTGATAATCTTTCAAACCACTTACCACTTCATTTAAATCTCTTCCTCATTTAAGAAGACAGGCAAATTCCATAGGATGTTCTCTTTCAATTATAGATGCATTGATGTGTCATGCAGATACGTCGTGCTCTTGCTTCTCTGGCTCTAAAAGTTTTTTTAATCATCAAAAGAATTACTGTTCCATATATACTGTATATCACTATAACCTTTGACCATTGAGGTTATAACACATGCCACTTAAGCAAACACTGTGGGTGTTTTAGCTTTTTGCAATATAGTAACTAAATAGAAATGTGGGATAGAGGTTATGAGAATTGCCAGTCCTAGTTTTAGAAAAGTCTGTGTAAGGTAAACCCGTATATACATGGATTCCTGTGAGGTCTGTCATTCAGCAAAGCGTTTGGGATGAGGTTTGAAAGTATTTTTTAAAAACTCCAAAAATCATCAAGCTTCAGGCTTTTTATTTGAGTTTTGTTTTGATTATACAAATTGTTTATCCATGTAGAGTATTTTTATTGCTAAACTGAGGGTTGTCACGAGGACTTAACATACCGTATTAATTCTGTTTATTGGACCTTGATATTGGGTGTATGTTCTGTTCATTATGTGCTTCCTGGTGAATGTAAGATTACTTTCCAGATAGAACTAGAAGGCCACAGAATTAGCAGGCTCTGTAGCCCCCTGCTTTGGAGATGAAGCCATTACTGATGCTCCAAAACTCTAAATAAATGAAACTTCTTTTTCTGCATCATTTGCTAAATACAGATATTTAATCTTTGACCACTTTTCCTGCCAGAGCTGCCTTATGTAATTTTTAATGCCTTATTACTATTATAACTGTAATCACTGGGGGACAGGGACTGCCTTTTATCTTGTACTTCTACTGCATAGTGCAATTCTTGGCCAAATATTAAGGACTTTGTGCATTTTTTTTCCCACAATATAAAATAATTTTTTTCCTCCTGAAGGAAAAACTAAGTCTTATCAAAATAGTGTTTTGTTTGAATCCTTAAAACATGGTTAAACCGCAGAGTAAAGGAGTATATTGAAAATAAAGGAACAAGGGGGAAATATATCCAAATGAGACTGGAAGAGAGCATAATTTCTGGAAAGTTTAAAAAAAAAATTAAAATTGCAAGGCAAATATTTTTGAGGAGGAAACTGGCAAAGACATAAAAAGAACAGTGAACATCACCCTTCATACAGACCCTGCCAGACTTTGTGGTAGGTTGCTAAATGGTCCATGTGTGAAAGGAACAGTTGAGAAACATAAGGCTGTGTCACTGAAGCTTAGTTACTTGCTTTAGTGTTATGTGTGGAGGAGCTTAGGTGTGCTTCTTGTCCAAATCTTTCTTAAAATGGAATATACCTTGATCTATAATTTAAATTATATTTGATGCTAGAGGAAATTAGCCTTAATACAAAGGTTTTAAAACTCTAGAGAAGTGAAGAATGAAAAATGGAGGTTTTCAAGCATAAAACTGAGTAGGAAAAATATGATACACTGGGAAGAGCCTATGAGCTTTCTGTAAGGGAATGTATTTTGTACAATTGGGCTTCTCACAAGAGGTCAGCAAATAGGCAAGGTGGAGTGATCCAGAAGAAGGAGAATGCTTGACTTTTCTAAAAGATGTTTGTAGAAACTTTAATAGAAGACACTAAACATCTTGAAAGCTCTTTACTGTCTGGTGATTTCATGATTGATGTGAAAAAATGTATGAATACTGTGATGGGGTTTTCTGTTGATAACATTTTAAGAAAAGTCATGTAAAGAGTTTGTTAGAAAGTTTGTTAGAAAAGTATGTACCAAGTGACTGAGCAGTAAATGGCAGATAAATTTCAGTGTCCATTGGTACAGATAGATGTCAGGAGTAATGCCTGTGGGAGACAATTTATACAACGAGGTGTTTTGAATTACCCAGTAATATTGGGGAAAGCAGTCTTGGAGGGGGAGCCAGTTTGTGGGAGTGACAGCCTTCCCTGCAGAAAGTTCCTGAGCTTGTGAGGGTGGGCCTGGCTGGGATCTTCTCAGATCCTGTCTCTTCACACTTAGTAAAGCTGCCTGTTGCTGTGAAAAGTCTATTGTTCTGAGTAGTATTAATGATCATTCAGAAGCTGGTTTTCTGTCGAGGTTTTCTATGCAATACATGTGAGTGAAACTTTCTTTTTAAACCAGTAATTAACAGTATTTCCTAAATAGGATGTATGATTTATCTTTAGAGAGAAACTGTATCAGTCATTTTAGAATTATTGATGTTAATTTTAAATAATCTTAAAAAACTTGATCTCTCTTCAGAATTTGGCGTATGTGAAAAGATTGCCGGTTATAAATACCTTTAGCCATTGTTTGCACTGTGAAGTCTCAAATCTATTTGAAAGGTAACTTTCTGTGGAATATATACGACAAGGAAAACTTTATCAAGCCTGCCTCTTGTAAAATCTACAGGTCTACTCTGTATCTTCTGTTTTATTTCTTGTACAGATTAAACATCTCATTTCATCAATATGTAACCATAGTATAGACTTGCAGAGATTTTCTATTATCTGTTAAAGCTAGGAGTAATTTTGAGAATGAAAATTTTATTATATAGGGAGTATTGCCTTTTTTCCTTATTCAGTATTTTCTGTTTTAATCAGATATTAATGTAATCCTCCATACCAAAATTAATTCTTTCCTAATGGTTTATGTTCAAAGGGACGAACCAAAGGGACTTCTAAAGTTGTCCTTTAAAATCCTAGGATGAATTTAATCAAGACTAAACAATATTTTTTTTCCAGAAGTCTGATTTTTTTTTTTTTTTAAGATTATGTTATTAGTAGTAGTTTGTCTCAAAACATCTGCAGTAATGCTGTTTCTAGAAGATACGTTGTCTGGTGCTACTGAGCAGAAAAGCATGTTTCTCCTGTAGATAATCAGATGATCTTGTAATTGTATAGTGGTATAAAGTCAAGTCAGAGTTCTTGGGTCCTGTTTTTGCTTTAGAAGGCTATTTATTCTAATTGTGTTGACATTTTAAATAAGGCAAATGGTGTTTCTGCTGTAGTTCAAATGTCATGACTTTTACTGTAAATGAGCCAATTCTTAATGAAGTTCCAAGATATGTGGAGCTAATGTGTTGAAGACTTAACACAGTCCAACATTTCCATTTTCTGTTCTTGATTCCTATCCATCTATTAGTTTCCTGCATGTAAATTTGCACACATGGCCTAATATACTTTTTCTTATTCTGTCTCTCTTTAGAAATGCAACCTTTAGAAATGCAATCACGTATTGTATTTGCTTATTTTTCATCCTTGTCAAAATGCCCAAATCTTTATCTCTTCTCTGTACTGTTATGTATGTCCTGGTTGTCCAGAACTGGTCTCTGCAAAGGAAAGCAATCCATGCATGTCACTTCTGTGCTTGGCTCGGCCGGTTTCAAGTTCAAATCAAGAGCATTGCTTGGCTGTGCTACAAATTTACGTGCTCTCTTTAAATTTTGAACTGTGTTTGATGAAGCAGTATGTTATTGAAATTTCATTCTTACATGTCTATTAGATAGATATCTTGTTTTTTCTTCAAATAGCCCTGTAGAGTACGGGGCTAATTCTTACATCAGTTGAACAGTGTGTAAAATGCTGGCATCCCTGATTGCCTTTTTGCTTGTTCTGTGCATGCCTGTTCTGTCAAGACAAGGAGAAAGGGAGATCCCTTCCCTGCTTTACCACATCCCAGGCAGCAGCACTTTGCCCCCTCCGGGTGGTGTATTTCATTTGTCTCCCTGTGCTGCCCTGAGACAGCCTTTTGCCTAACCCTGGTTCCTTGGGCTTGGTTATTATGCCTGTTTTGACTAACCTTAGCCTTAAGCTGTACAGTGTGCTTTAAGTTTGGCTCATTTCATGATGATGCAGACTATTTCTTGTGCTTTTCTTTTTTGACCCACAGAAGAGTTACTGTTAATGCAAAAGTACATTGATATCAAAGAACTGAAGTTTTGACCCTTGAAAAGGGACACAGTGCTCTGAACCCTTCTAGGCTTCTGGGATGTGCACATTAAGGGAATTTTCACTGGATTACTCTGAAAGATTGACTGGCTTTGTAAAGTATTCTGAACTAGGACTCGAGTGACTGCAGAAAATACAAGCTAGAAGAGCATATAGTTAAATCCTCATAATGCGCCAACTTTGTCTTCCCACATACACTATTTGCTTCTGTTTTTCTTTGTAAAAGCTTTTTTTGCCTCTGGAGGCTTTCAAAGTTATGCTCTTTCTTCCTAGGTTCCATATGCCGAAGTAGTTAGCTTGGTCTGGATTTTTTTGTGTGCAGATGATGGAGGATGCCGCTGCTTTATTACGTGCCCCTCAGTGTTCTCAAATAAATAAGATAAATAGGTAAAATTAAATGGTCTCAGTTGCTCCAAGTAAAAGCCCTTCCTCCTTTCCCTGTAGAGCCATCTGTGTCCTTGATTTTGATTCACACAATGATGTTCCTAAGCAAGGACCAGGGCACTGATTGTCCCCCTGTACATGGCACTGATGAGGCCGCACCTCAAGTCCTATATCCATTTCCGGACCCATCACTACAAGAAAGATGTTGAGGGGCGTGTCCAGAGAAAGGCAACAGACCTGGGGAAGGGTCTGGAGAGGAAGTCAGTAAGTAGCACCTGGGTCTCTTTAGCCTGGAGGAAAGGGGGCTCAGGGGAGACTTTATCACTCTCTAAAGCTACCTGAAAGGAGGTTGTAACCAGGTGGGGGTTGGACTCCTCTGGCAGGCAACCAGGGACAGGAGTAGGGGAAATTATTTCAAGCTGTGTCAGGAAAGGTTCAGGTTAGATATTAGGAAGAATTTCTTCACTGAAAGCGTTGTCAGGCATTGGAATGGGCTCCCTCATGAAGTAGTGGAGTCATTACCCCTGGATATGTTCAAGAAATGACTGCTTTAGTTAACAGTTCAGTCAAAGATTGGACTCGGTGATCTTAAAGTCTTTTCCAACCTGAACAATTTCATGAGTCAATGAAAAAGACATACATTTGGATGGATAAAGTTAAAATGCTGCAACAGATTAAATAGTCTGAAAGAAACTAGTTGTCATACTCAGGCATAGCATTGTATTTAAGTGTATGATTAAATAAATTCAGGCCTTAAGCAAAATCCTTAATCAGGCACATCAGGTTGTGTGGCTTAGGTGTAAACTTCCCTAATTTAGGCAAGTCAACACTTACCTCTTAGCTTTAAAGAGCTGTGATGTCACCTCCCTCCCATGTGTCAGACAGCTGCCTGCTCCAGCTGTAACCTGCCAAACCACTCCAAGGCAGAGGTGATGGTGCAGAAGTGCTGTAGTGTTGGGTGTGCTGCTTGGGGTCCTTACTTTCCTTGCACTAGCAGTGCACAGGATGGCCCTCCCAGACCTCTGCCTTGCCCAGTCAGTGTGCAGTCACCTTTCCAGGGCAGGCAAGGAGGAGAGGGATCTGCTGTGCCTTTGTGCAAACGTAAAACAGAAATCCCCAAATAGGATCTACTGCTTGCAGGCTTGAGCTGTTTTGGTTTAGGCACATTCTGGATTGTGTGTATCTACACACAATTTAGTAATTCTGTTCCCAAGGCCAAATATTTCTACTTGAAGCTATTTTGGTACAGTGAGTAGGATGAAAATTTTCTTACTAAGCTTTAAAAAAAAGTCAGAAAGCAACCTAGTATTTTCAAATACCACACTTGAGTGTGTGACAGACTTGCTGGGTGAGTAATCTGCATGAGTTATCCATAGAATACTCCTCACCTTGGTATTGGAATACTAAATCATGCGTGATGTAGATTCACAGGCTCTGTAGGGACTTTGATGCCTTGTTTGCCTCTCGGGTGCCAGCAGCCCTGCAGCATAGCTGCACGCTGCTGTGACATCATATTGAGTAGGTAATTCTTCCAAATACATTTCAGAGGGGCAGTCTGAACATGAGCCTTGCTGCAGCAGCGTGGAGGTATTTCCAGCTGTCACAGGCAGCAAGTTGTCCTCTTGGAGACACAGCCTTGCATGTGGCCATTAATGGATTTCTGCACCTGCACAGAGCCTTCCTGGTTTGGGCTGAGGAAATCCAACTGTACAGATCCATTGCAGGGTAAAGGCATATCTACAGGTCTCCCTCACTCCTGGAGCACATCTGATATGCCAGGGCTACAATAAGTCTTTTTTTTTTTGCTGTAGAAGTTTAAAAGCAGAACTCTTATACTTCAGACTGCAACTACTTACAAAAATGCCATAATTATGTCTTGGCATGGTAATGTCTTAATTTCTTTTAAATAAATTGACTCCCTAGGAAAAGCTGTTACACTGAGAATGAGTTTCGTTTGTCATTTACAAGTAAGTGAATTTCATAACAGCTTGAATGCCTTATGTTGAGCTGCTTATTTCTGATTTAATGATTAATGAAAGAACTGGAGGACACTTCATGGCGGGTTTTTTGCTTTGTTTTTTAGTTGCATAATTTGATAAACTGAATAGATTTTAGTAATTATGAAGTCAAAGACAAACTCCTGTTGCCCAAATCAGTATCCCACATGTTGTGAAACAAATAGGTGTGATCCACACTTCCTCAAGCCAGTTGACTAGGCATATATGTAAAATTATGAAGATCCATTCCACTTGTAAAAAATTGAGTATTTTGTGTGGAAATTAGATTGTGAGCACCAGAAGGCAGTTATCAAAAATACCATTTGCTTGGCTGCTGTAAGCTGGCCTAATTCCTCTCCTGTGGCTTGGATCTTGAAATGAAAGTAATACAGTTACTTCTCACACTGCTGTGATTCCAGTCAGATATGTAGCTATGCTGATTATCACTACTTAAATGTGCCTGGCTGTGATTGCCCGATTGCCCTAGGAAAATAATGCCCCAGTATGTTGGTTGTTTTTGTTAATGAATTTGAAGCTGCTGTAGCATAGAACCAATAGCATCCAAATTATCTCCTCTGCTATAATTATGTGTAGTAGATGAGAGCCTAATACTACTCGCTGCAAAAAGGAATTTGTTCTGAAATTGACTGTAAAGTGCTATGAAAACATTCCTTTAGCAAAGAGGCAATTTTCTTTTTCAAGGACTGTGTGCAGGCTCACTCCACATTAGTTGCATTAAGGTAATCACAATATTCACCAAGTAAAAGCAGTGTATGTTTTGTGTACAGATGCTCAAGGGGATCCTTTTGTATTGAAATGATGGCTGCAGAACTAGTGACTGAAAGAGCTCTTTTGTTGTGGGTGGGTTTTTGGTGTAAGTTTTTTGTTGGGATTTTTTTGTTTTTTAAAATTTTTTATTCTGAAGTTATTTATAAAGGAGCAGATCTGCAAAGCTGACTGCGTTCCTTCATCTTGCTTTCAGTGATGTAGTGCAATAATGTGAAGCTTTTAATTGGCCTGTAAGTTGGGACTGTGCTAGTGTGTTAGCTCCTTTTGCTCGCTGAACCAGCAATAATCTCCCTAAATTGTTCTGCTCTCTCAATTCTCACAGCTGACAAGGAGAGCCTGCAGTGCCTGCAGCCTGCCCGCAAGGACCATGAGCCATTCCCCGCTCCTGATCCCATTTATCAGGGGAAAGTTTTTTTTACATCTTTACAAAGCTTTTCTACTCCAGCAAGCCTGTCACCCTCAGTTTCTGAGCATTGCCTTGAAGTGGCTTTGGTATCCAAAGACTTACTTTGAAAAGTGGTGTATGAAGAAGAAATTATGCTTGTTTTGTCTGTGTAGCGTGACATGATGTTGTTTAGAAGGTGGCAAATAAGGCTTGAAAGCAGAGAGATTTGAGGACTCAGAAATGGTAACTTCACAGAATTAAATGTCTTTGCAGATGAGTATAGGTCGAGTGAAAAATGGAAGAAATATTTCTTAAAGGGAGTTCAGAGACTGTCAAGTCAAAACAGCTTTAGCCAAGGATGAGAAAGTGAGATGATTTTCCAGTATATCATAGTTATAAACTTATTGGTGTGTTATTTCTGAATGATGTAATAGCTTCCATTTATAATCTCAAAGTTGTCAGTGATTTTTGTATTTTATGAAATAAAATGACCACTTTAAAAAGAAATACATATTGGACTCACTGGTTGTATAAGTAGAAACAAACTGAGAATTCTGTCCAAGGAGGCAATGAATGAACTTGCAAGATCCATTTGAAGTTAAGGTTATAGTTCTTACACTTAAAAAAGTCATCTGTACCTTTCTACCTCTCATGGAAAACATCAAACCAGATAGAGTTAGGATTCTTACTTATGCCACAAGATAAGCCAACTTTAGTCATAATAAAAGGGATGCCTAGTACATCATCTGTGTATCCTTTAATCTTTTTAGATAAAAATATACTGATATTGTTCTAGGTTGGGTCAGGTCATTGCAAGGGTATTCAGATATGCCAAATACTTGCAGATTACTTTGATATCATGTTGGGGTATGTGTTAAGTTTTAAGAACTAATCAGAAGTACTTTGTAAAAACTAATTCAATCTTTGCTTTAAGGTAGTTCTCATGTACTGACATTGCTTTCTAATGTTTGAAACTTCATTTTTACCATTTCCTTGTTCCTTAAGCAGTCAAATACCGATATTTATGTACCCCTGAAGTGTAAGGCAAGGCTTGCAGAAAACACTTCAAGTTAAATTTCACTTGTTCTTCTGATTGCTACATTTCCTTTAGCCAAACCATTTCAATTGATCTTGAAGAGATGGTATTAATATTCCTTTTTAATAGATTTAGCTGTTACAGTTACAAGAGAATTATTTATTAAAGAGTGTATAATTAGGTATAACAAATTAATGTTGTTTCAAGTATCCTCCTATGTACATTATGATGAAGATATGACTTGGAAGTTTAAAAATAGAGGTATTACATATATTTTAGAATTCAGTAGAACTTGATTTTCTGGAATTGTGATATTGGTGTGCGCTTTTTTGTATTGGAAATCATATAATCTAGAATTTTGAGGCATAAAATTCAACAGATGGTTTCTAAAAGCCCTATATGATTTAGGATCAGTTTGGATTTTAATTTTGTAGCTGAATAATAATCCCTCAGTGAAGTTTGAATGATGGAGGGATCATAAGGAGAATTCTTAAATGTAAAGTAAAAACAGTTTTTCAGTTGAGGATTTATATCCCATTTCTAAACTTAGGCTATTTTTATTGAATATTTTATTATTTCAGTAGTACTGAAAGCTTTATATTGACATCTGGATACTGATTAATAACTGACATTTTTTCATCAAATATTTCTGGACTAATTTGGTTTAAAAAGAAAAATAAACCTATTTTCCCAGTCAGTTGAGTACAAAACATGTTTCTCATTCTTGTCAGGGAGCACCTAGATAAAGTTCTATAAAACGTGAGCTTTGAAATATTTATATTTTAATACTGTATAATTCATTTGTTTGCATTGATTCTCTGTTTTGTTCTGTTGGAAAACAAGTGTCAGGCGTACTGGAGAAGATTATGCTTGCACCTCTCTTAAATTGCTAATAGTACCTAATCTAGTCAGCTACTGTAAGGAAACAAGTGTTCCTTTCTGCTGTCATTTTAAGTCTGTCCTGTCTTAATGCACACTGATGAAAAATCCAGCAGTGTGCTTTCGTATTGTATTCCAAACATGCAAAAATATAATTAGCACGACTGGCTCAGATAATTGTGACACTCCTGACTGGGCTGCTGTCCTGCTTACAATATTCCAGGACCCTGCTGCAGGTCTGTGCCTAGAGTTTCAGTAGGTGAAGACCATCCACCTCCTGTTTCTGCCCTGTCGTCTGTGCTGCAGCCTGGTCTTCTGCTCAAATCTTTCTTCTGCCCCAGAGGGTATCAGCAGGCACTTGTTTTTATTTTTCTGTTCTTCCTGTTGGAGACCAAGCATTTAACCTGGAGAAGAGAAGGCTCAGGAGGACCTCATCCATATTCCAGTACTTAAAGGATACTTAAAGGATGGCTACAAAGAGAATGGAAGCTCTCTCTTCTCAAGTAGCTACCTGAAGAAAGCAAAAAGGAATGGTACCAGGAGAGGCTTTATCTTGATAAAAGAAATACATTTTTTTACATTTTTACAGTAACAACAATAATCACTGTAACAAGCTCCTGAGGGACAGGGTGGAATCCCTGTCACTGGATGTTTTCAAGATGGGGTTGGACAGTATGTTAGATAATCTTATCTGGTCTCCCTCTCTCATGGACTATTGGACCAGATGATTTTTTCAGGTCCTTTCCTCCCTGGGCAATGCTGTGGTTGTATGAGCCTACAACCCTTCAGAGCACAAACTCTAGAAAACAACAAGCCAACTACATATTTGCAGTGCCAATACTGAAGTTTTGGAGTAAGAGCTGATGTGTGATTTTTGTAAGGAAAGCCCATGTATGGAGCTGCTCTGGACCAGCCTCGTGGCTGGCAGAGGTTGTGGCAAAGCCCATGGACACGTTCAAACCACCTTCCCTTGTGAATGGAGTGGTTGAGTGCGGAGGAGAGACTTTCTGGTCCTGAAAACTGTCTCTTTTCTGGCTGTGAGCTTCTCAAGCTTCCCAAAACAGCGAGCACGTGTGGAGTGCGTGGGTTTGCTTGCAGCTGGTGTGCTGGAGCGTGCCAGCCTCCTCTGAGAGCAGAGTGCTGCTGGCACTGCTGCTGCTGCCCTGCCAAGGATGTCACTCACATCCATCTGCCCCGGCAATCCCTCGGGAGCTTCCTGGGGCAGTTTGTGAGTCAGGGGAGGTGTGTGCCATGGTGGGGTGCAGGACAGTTGTGCTGAAAGCCGCAGGGCTGCAGGAGCAGTGTGCTGGATGTGGCAGATGACGTTCTGTTTGAGGAGTAAGGGTTTGAGGGAGGCAGGAGCTCATGCAGATTTCTGCTGAGAAGTGGGCAGGTGTGAGGCATGCTAGAGAAGGGGTGTAATGCACAGGCAGGGAGCTGGTTTTGATGTAACTTGAATTAGTTCAAAAAAGAAGGGGAAAGGTAGGGAGAGGACATCTTTATCTATTTCTTGTTCTCTCTTTAATCATAAGAGAGGAAAACTGCTTAGAATGAGGAGAAACTGCAGAACTCAGCATACTGGTACTCCCTACAGCCAAACTCCATGAAGGTGGGAACAGATAATGATCCTAATAATACTGAAGTGTCTTCTCAGAAGCATTGTGTGCATATATATTTATG
This sequence comes from Alethe castanea, assembly GCA_024734035.1. Classification (NCBI taxonomy): domain Eukaryota; kingdom Metazoa; phylum Chordata; class Aves; order Passeriformes; family Muscicapidae; genus Alethe; species Alethe castanea. The sequence continues at coordinate 98,367,662 of JANRGV010000051.1, read as the reverse complement.
TGTGTGTATTTCTCAGGTGTATATAAATACAGCTTATTTTCTTTTTCCTTATTTATTTTTTTATTTTTTCTTTTTTTTTTCTTATTTTCTTTGCTAAATAAAGTCTAAAAATAAGCATAGGGTAATACCACCACTGAAGCTTAATGTGTGTATTGTTCTTTGCACATCAAAATTTTTAACATGGCCAGAACATGCTTATTGCTGCCCATTTGGCCAGTTCCCCATCTGCCTTGCACAAGGAGATCGTGGCAATAGGTTTTTCCATTGATACTTGAGAGAACTTTCTTGCCCTTAAGGCTAAGGATGCTCATGATTTTCAAGGTTAAATAAGCCTGCCATGAGATCTACAATGAATAAACAAACCCAGAAAGTGTTTGAAAAGATAGATGTTCACGCAGCACTACTATTTATCACTCTGCTTATAGAAAACTGTTCCAGTTTTCATGGTCTTTGTTTTTCAATTTCTGCCCTCCCCCTTCAACCATATATATGTATGTGGGAGGAATCTTACTTATCTAGTCATACATAAATCTTTTTCTAAATCTTACTATTTACTCTTCATGCTGTAAGTCAATCTAAAATGTCTGAGTAAGAGCTAATCCAGAGTCTTTGGCTCTTCATATAGCAGTCAACATTTCTGACAGAACTCTGCCATCAAGAAAAGTACTCTTAATTTAACTGTGTGCTGTGTAAGGTGTGTGTGTATATATATATTTATCTAGAAAGACAGTATTTACAGAGTGCTACTCACTGATTATTCTATAGAAGTGAACTTTGTATAGATCGTACTAATTGACCTATTAATTTTTCACAAAGTGTGGAAAGTGCTTTGAAAAAATCTGCATCCACTTCCAGTGAGAGAAAGGAAGCTCAGTGGCCAACATCACTATCTGCAGGTGTATTTGTCCGAAGTAATTTTGAATGGCCTCTATTCACACATTTTCTGTATTCAAGAGAGGAGGGAAACATATATGATCTCTTCAAATAGTGTTTAGGAATGTTGTCTTTGAAATTATCATGCTGTTTGCTTAAGTGGTTGTCAGAAACATCCTTAAGAGCTCCTCTTCAGAGAGAGAAGGAAGTAATTGTGGGTTGTCTGAGGCAGTGGCAGTTAGAGACAAGACTCAGGAGAGGCTGTACTTTACTTTTTATTCAAAATAAACCCTGCAGAGTGTTTTCTGAAAACAACTCTTAGTGCTGGCTGTGGTATTACAGTTGGAAAGAAGAATGATTTTGTTTCTGTGGTGTTTTTCTCAGCTGCACTGTACAGGATATTGTCTCCCATCTGGCTAGATCTTTATGATATTAATAATGAGAGTTGTTTGCAAAGCAGGCTTTTCACATTGAATGCTTCTTGTTTTCAAATTGAAACCTTTCATATTTCCTCCTGGCTTTACCTTTATCAATTTCAGAACTTGCTATGTTTGTATGGGGTTGTCCTGTTTTCTTTTCATTAATATGTGGATCTTTAACTGGGTTTTGATAGACCTATCATCTTGGACTTTTAGGGCTGCAGGTTTTATTAGGCAGGTAGCCCTGATCTTTTAGCTGAACTGCCATGATGGATTACATGGGGAAGGAATCTGCCCTTCAGCAGGTGTCTGTTCAAAACACCCTTCATCCTAAGTCTTGCTTTTTAAAGTGGCAAAATAAAAATACTTAATTTCATCACTCAAAACCTGATGATTCTCATTGACCTTCCAGCCTTTAGTTTGAGGAAATGTTGATGAGGAGTATGTCCAAAAACTTAGGAAGAAGATGAGAGGTTACTACAAAGCAAGCTGGGGGAACCCAAAACATAGCTGCGTTTAACATTTTCTTTCCCCTGAAATTGTTCTTATCTGATCAGTTCTCACTTATTAAGCAGGAGTGGCTGCTCTTTTCTTGGGATGTGCATTATGGAGCAGAATAACTTTTTCTTCCCTTCTTTTAGCAGCTGGTAGCCTCTGTGCAGTGAGCAAATGGATGGTTTGCTGGCTTCTGGTTACTCGTGCACCAGCAGCCATTTCTGTGTGTTAAAATTGTTTATTTATGAACCTCTTATGTATAAAGTGTTTGACCCAGCATGATCATAGGCATGGGTAGTGGGCATGTGTTACTTATTAAGATAGAAGTAGAAGAATGTAGTAATACCGGTTTAAACAGTTAAATTTTCTGTCAAAAGTACTTCACACTTTATAATCTTATTAAAAAACAGAGAGAAGTAAATATCACTATACAAAGCTTGTTTTGTTTAAAACCAATTCACATAAAAGTTGGACTTGATGAGACATTTGTGTTTAAAAACACCTGAAACCTGGTACACTACTTGCTATTGACATAGCTATTGTTTTATTCAGTTGTTTTCTAGTGGTCAGACTAGTTATCATCCTATTACCTTTTTCGTTGTTGTTGTTTAATTGTTGTTTTATGTGGTGAAAAATCATCCTATTTTATGCCAGTTAGTGATTCTAGGAAGCCAGAAGTGGAAAAGAGCATGGAGGTTTCTGTTGCAGTAAAAAGGATGAGGCATAAAAAGGAGCCTGGGAGAAAGTCAGTGTTGACTGCTGTGGTTTTACAGGGCTGTTCAGTGATGGTGTGCAGCCTGTGCTCTCCATGTACAGTGAAGGAGGTCCTGGGCTGTGAGCAACAGAGATGTGGAGCTGAGCACTTCGATGCTTCTCTCATGTGAAACAAAGGAGTTCTGTGCATTGGCAGTAGTGCAGCACAGTTTCTGTGTTCTCTCCCCTAGCACTGCAGAGTGGGCATAGCAGTGCCATGCCAGTAGGGTGATCAGCTGAATCCAGGGACCCAGCTGGGATGGACTGGAGATGGGGCTACCAGCGACATAGTCTGGAGGTACAGCCAGTCTGCAACTTCAGTTTGGATCCATCCATATGGCACTGGCCCCTTCTCCATGCCAGAGGTGTCTCCAAGGGAGTGGTGTCCTGTGTAAAACACTCTTAGTAAAAGAGTTAATGTGGAGGGCGCTTGCATGCAAGGTAGTTTCAGGGTCTACCCAGAACTCTCATGCAGTCCAGCAGATCTGTTACTGTGTGGGTGGTCAGAGTGCTTGGACCTTGGCTTTTGTGGGGACTTCTGAGATCGTGGTGCGTTTTGGTTTTTGTTTTGCTTGCAAATTCCTTTGGATTAGCCCCTTCTGTTGTCCAGTGTCTGTGCAGTTTGTAAAAAGTATCCATTTATAGTTAAGGGGTTACCACGTAGTTTTTAATACCTTTAGCAACTATTCATCAATTCTAATTTAGTTTAGAGTGCATAATTAATGGAAAATTATTTTAGTCTATCATATGAAATTTACCTGCTACGGCCTATGTATTTCCAAGGTAGAACATAGCAAAAGGACATGTTTATATATGGTAAATCCTAAATAACTATATTGCAAACAGGAAAAAAAAGTGATGAAAAAACAGTCTAACCTGAATAAACTTGGTAGATTACTGGAAGATGAAGTTAGTTCATTGATAATTATATGGTATTTCCAGAGTTATGTTGCAGATTTGCACAGGTTTATCTCTGAGGTATAGCTGAGAAGATATTTTTTAAATAAAAACTTTTTTAGTTTTGTAGGATCCAGAATAGGAATTGTTTTAAGTAATTGATGAAGTTCTTGACATGAGGAAAGTTTATGTGTCTCTACTGCATAGCTATAATGCCAGCTCTGGCAGAGGTGAACAGTCTCACTGGAAACCACTGTGAGACATTAAGGGTGAATATAAGGAGTAAATTATGAATAGATACTCAGACACTGATTTACTGAACATGCAAGATTTAATGGTGCAAATGTCAGGAACTGAAGTACTGTATAAAGCTAGAACTTTCTTACTGGTTTTGTGACATGAAAAGAAAAATAGTCAGGAAAGAGTATAGTTTGGGATTTAATGTTGATATTGGGGCAGAGAAAAGTGATGAGGCGGGTCGTTACAAGAATTAAAACAGGATTATTTTACAATTTTTTGGTGCAAAGTTTTAAGCTTTTGACTGAAAGTTCCTACGTTTTGGTGCCAAATAAAGCTACATTTGTTTTATTTGCAGGATCAGTCAGGTTAAATTTTTTGCCAGTAATTGTTTTATTAAAACCACAACTGCAACACATCAGAAAAGAGGGAGAGGGAGGAACAAAGAGTAAGAGAAAACTAAAAAGTAAATTTTAAATAGAAAATACCAGCTAACCCATATACAGGCTAATTGTAGACTTACAAAGTCTGAACACACATTAGAAGCAATTAAGCCAGCTAGTCTGTCTTCCAAAATGTATAATTACGTTGTATTACAAGTAGATAATTTAATTGCTAAATCATTATTCAAGTGTTTTCAAAATGAATTAGACAAAGTATTGCCCGCCAAGCGTATGCGACCTTCAATTCCTCTCATTCATCATGCATTTATCTCTATTGAAGAGCTTTCTTTTTATCCCCATGAACTCATCCACACCACGTGTTACTAGACTATGTCACAGCATTAAATAAATCTCTGTGCCAAAAGAGTCAGGCTGTGTTACTAGATTTGGTGAATTCAGTGTGGCATCTCACACAGGAGAAGGTTGAGTGGAAATTCAGGCATCTTCAATCTTAATACATTTATGCTATTGTTCACTAGTCAAATAATTATCTTTGTCTCCTTTTAGAGCTTGGTATGTTTCCTGCAAATATTTTTTTCAAACTCATCTGTCAGCTTCCACTTTTTTAGCTATACAGTAATGTTTTGATAAACTACAAGCACTCAGTTTCTCATTCTGCTTTTTATAGATATCCCTAAAGGCATTACCACTGAAAATTATTCTGTCATTATTATTGGTCAGTTTATCTTGGCAGTTTAACATTGTGACACTGGATTAAGCTTCTTTTACAGTTTCCATCTTATATGTTGTCTTTGCCTTTCTTTAAGCTTGTCAGTTTAAATGTCAGGCAGTTAATTAGATAAATATCAGTATAGCATAACATCATATGTCTTTTTCCTGGGATATTTAAACTGTGTGTTTAAATTTGGTTTTTTGGCTAATATACGTCCTTTCACTTTTATTGTTACCTTTATTCTGGGTGAGTTATTGAGAAAATGTGCAGAAGAAGCTAGAGATTTTTCTTTGATCTGCTAGGTTATCAAAAAACATAATATGCAGATTTCTGTATTTGTTGTTTTTAGAAACTTCCATGAGTTTTAATAGATTTTTTTTCAGTTCTTGGGGGTTTTCTTTTTACCCAAGGCCATCATGTTGTGAGTAGCTAGGGTCTTGAAGATAGAAAGCCTTTATTGATGTAAGGCATTGTATACTTAATATGCTGTATTTCTTGAGGCATGCAAATGAATAAGGATTTTGATGCAGGTTTTAAGTGTCTTGTTACAATTTCAAGAACTCAGTTGTTTGTATTTCTTCAAAAAGAAATTAAATGTAGAGGATCATACTTATTTGTCCATCCTTCTTTCTTCTCACTAATAATTAGCTGTTGAAACCATCAGTCAACTTCAACCAGATTTGTCCTAAATGACAATGTAAAGGGTGCTATGTTCCTGCAATAATGATAAAACCAGGTGATGCCACAGAATGCAGTCAAAGCTCACCCCTATATTCCATGGCCTAAAATTCACCACTTCCAAGAGAGAATTGTTTATGAATGACCCCGACCTCTGAAAGCACTTCAGTAGAGAATCTGGTGTCAAGGCATAGCCCTGTAAGAAATGAGGCTTTTCAGTGCCCTGTAGGGGCTTTTTTGAAGTCACTTGTTTGAAGAATTTAAATTACCAGAAGAATAAAAATCTAACTCTGCACTTATTTATGAATGAGAACAGAAATTTGCTTTGTGAAATGCCACCAAATCATGTGCAAGAGTATACAGAGGCAGAATAATAACGTAATTAAAAAATTCTGCCATTGAACCAAATAGCTTTTCCTTGTACTCTGAGACCTTATACCCATGAGAGCTTCTTAACGGATGTCTGTCATTTTGGACAAATATAAATGACATTGTTTTCTTAAAACATTTAAAATCCTGTTCTGCTTCTTTTATGTCCAGAATGCATCTGGACACCAATGTTGAATTATGTTGAATTACTGACTCTAGCACTTACATCACAGCTTTGGACTTTGTCTTGAATCAAGTCTGTCTTCTCCAGATGGCTGGAGGATCAACAGAAGGACTCCAAGAAATGTTGTTCTTTAAGTACCTGTATCTTCTTAAATTATGCTGGGCCAGTGTGTCTGGTATTTGAAATTACTTCTGGTAACAGTGAAAAGAAAACACTGTGCTTATGGAGTGCCTGTGTATGTGCAAGGGCCTGTTTGTGCCTAAAGGCTCCAAAATGCTTGTGCCATGGGACCAGCTGAGTCTCCATAGTTTTCCTCTGTGCCTGCAGTGCCTGCTCCTGCACAGGAATTCCCTGAGCAAGGGCAGAGGCAGACTCATCACAGCAGGGAAAGCTACACGTTGTTGACTGGAATATTAATTCTATCTCTTGACTTGTTCCTCTGTGGGCCATGAAGGTCACAAAAGAAGGTAGGGACACCAGGGCAAACTGGAGTTTTCCTTCATCCTGTGTAGTGTTGCCACACATCACTGCAAAAGTTTAGATGAACTTTGACAGAAAATACTGAGTACAGGATCTGATCTCTGTGCTAAGCTCTCCTTACTGCAAAGCTTAGTGACCCACTATGTTTTAATTGGCCTCTCTGTGTTGGCCTAAGTGCGCTGTCAGGCCTGTATTATTCAGTTTATGTTTTCATCTTAGCATATAATTTAAGGACTTTGCATTCGGTTTAGTCACTTTATGTTCTTATTTATCCTTTATTTTTATAGATTTTTGTAAATCTTTGTAAGTGCTCCAAATTCTTACCCAGGAAAAACCTCAACCTTCTTTTTGAGACCTGAAAAATCAGTGGATGCATAATCCACTCACCTCTCTTGTGTGGAAAGTTGTGTGGATAATTTGGTAAATTATCTTTATTACTCTGTAGGTTAAGAGCTCCATGAATAATGTGCTTTGTGTTCTGAGTTTGCATAAACAACTAATACAATTTATAGTTGGAACTCAGTGATTAATCCTCTGTGAAATGACAGATTGAACAAAGATTTATCTTTTGCAGTGGTAAAAAGACAGACTTAGTCTTTTTTACATTTGTTAAGGTATTGAATCTCCAAATAAATTGCACTTAAAAACATTGGTTCATCCAACTCTTTCAAGGGATGCAGAAATGTTCAGCCTTATTTGTATATCCATCCATCATCTCCATGCTGTCTCTTGCTATTGAAAAATAATCTTCCAAGTACTAATCTAATAGATCCAAGGCCCTCTGTTTCCATAAAACAGAAGCATTGTCAGAATGGAGCAGGATTTAGGCAAGGGGTTGGGACCCCACCTATCTCGGTTCTCACTGTTCCCTCACTGACCTGGACTCCTTCAACAGGCTGCACCAGCCCCATGCATAAATGAGGTTGCCTGGGTCAGTGTTAAGGCAGTCTCTGCTTTGGGGTATTTCCTAGACTTCTAGAAGCTCCAAGTAATTCAAACCCTTTAATATAGTTCAAGGGTAAGAGTTGAATGACGTTCTTGCTTTTGGAGCCTCGCCTTTCAGGAGGCTTGATTGGTTTCTAACAGAGGCAATTAACACTTTCTTTGCAGAGTGACCAATATTAAATTGTAGGACCAAGAACAGGCATAATAAACGATTGTACAGAGATGCATACTTTATGTACAAAAGGATGTATGGAAATGTAATATTTTTTGCTCTCTGGGGCAGACAGGTTGCCAGCACATGGTCAGGTCTCAGCAGTGTCTTGCAGGTGAACTTGCATGCACTGAAAGCTTTGTGCTTGGAATTCCTTGGGCGTCAGAAGCTCACAGCTAAAGCACAAGTGGAAAAGTAAGCAGAAGTCCCAACAAGGATGTGTTAGCTCTTGCTGGAAGACCTAGAATGATTAGATTTTCAGATGAGACTGACTGCATAAATGCCAGAGGGAAAAGTTAGTGTTCTGGGTTTAAAAGGGTATTTGGATCCCACCATTAAATTATGTGCTTTATTAAGAATTATACGTTGGGGCCAAGCCTAGGGGTATGCAAAACCAGGAACTGTGTGGAATACACTTTGATGAATTGACATTGACCATAAATATAGTTAAAACTGTATGTCCATAAATAACGTTATAAATATGAACTGTGTTGGTCTAGTTCATCTACTAAAATGCAAGAAAAAACTTTAAAGCAAACATTTAATTGTTAAAGCTTTTCTTCCCTATGAAGGTTTAGTGTGCATGTTCCTAGAATAAATTGTTTTGATTTTGTTAGTCAGTGGGTGTTCTCCTTGAAATAAATGACTGGGAAATATAATTAGTGTGAAGCACAGCAAAATCAACATTTTGACTGTTGCTTCTGAACATAGCCAAGTCCACAGAGGATGAAGTTCCCTTGATCCTGTGTGCTGTGAGTTAATCAGCTTTGCTTCTTTGTATTTTGGAAGCTTTTGTCAAATCACAGGGAAAATGTGCTTTCTACATCTGATGCTTGTAGCTGCTTCTCTTTGGAATAATACACTGTATCAGCAATGTCCAAGTGTGGGTAGAGCAAAGTGGAGGTTATTTAGGTTAGCCCTTGATAGCTGCATGTCATGTTAGTAAGTCATCAACACTTTTTTTTTTTAATAGGGATATATGTAAATGGAAAATTGCAAATGGATTATTCTTTTGTTAAGTGCTTTATATTCACTTTGCTCACTACAAAGAACAGAAACATCCTGAAGCTTTCTCCAAATCTCCACTCATGGAGGACAGAGCATAGTGGTAAATGAAGGTAATGTTAAAACTTAATTTTACTATCTAGGGGAAAAACCATTTAGACCTGCTGTGATAATAAAGGACATGCTGGCAACACCTTATGCCTCCATAAGCATTGTTGGGGCCAAGTGTGTTTTCTTGGTTCTCTTACTGTATCTTTGCTGCAACTCAGAGAAAATACCAAAGCACCAGTATCTCTTTTGCAGTCTCTGTAAGTTAGACTTGAAATGAAAACAAAGCTACTAAAAGGGCTGCAGAACCATCCCTGTAGATACAGGTGCAGTGGAAAGTTTCAGGTTTGTGCTGTGCTGTACAAATTGCCACCTCTGAGATGTTCATTCACCAAACCTCTGTTACCCAAGTGTGAGCCTTTTATTTGTAGAGGGTTTTGTTTTGTTTGTTTTATAATTTCTTCTGTGATTAGTCTGAAAATTTTTTTTTAGGGACAGTTTGTGAGAGCGTAATGACAAATCCTTGTCATTTTCACTTCAGGCTCCAAAAGAAAACTTTCTGGCTGAAGTTGGTTTAGAAGCAGGCTGTGATTTTTTTTGTCATGTTTTTGTTCAGGTACCTAGACGCAGAAGTTAATTAATGTTTGATTATAGGATTTAAAAAAAATCTTTATTGGCTGCCCCATCTGCAGGCACTTTGCTGCAGAGATCCATGGCCTGCAAAAAGGCCACAGTGGAAGGCAGGCAGGGTGTACAGGGACTGCTAAGGCTTCTTCCAAAATGCTGTCCTGTGACCCCTGAGTCAGCTGAAGTTAGAGATTTGCAGCTGCTAGGGGCTGGTGCTGTGAGGAGGAGTTCTGGCAGCACAATAATGGCCTTCAGCAGTGTACTTTAGTGCCTTGAACTGGGCAGCCTTGCATGTTCCAGTGGGAAAATCACTCCAACTTCCCTTTTCTCCATGAAGCAAAATTTTAATGCTGGGTGCTGATATGGGGGCTTTGGGGGTGTCTTTTGGCCTGTCTGGAGGCAGGACAGCCACCCACTGCAGAGGGGAAGGTGACTGGGGTTGCATGGCCAAAGAGCCTGGGCACAAAGACAGGAGCTGAGCCCAGTGTGCTCTGAGTTACCTGGAATGATCTCAGATTTCTACAGGTAATATTTGCAAGTACTGGCTCCTGCACCCCTCAGTTTTAATGTCCAGCATGAGGTGCTGGTGCAAAGGTTTGATCAAGTGTTCAGCAGGAAAGTGAGCTGTGGTGCAGGTCAGCTCCTCCTGCCTGTGCAGGAGGGCTGTGCAAGGCTTCTGCTAAAGCTCTTCCTACCTGCACACAGGAAAGCAGCTCAGTGTTCCCTTTGCTTTTGCGGTCTTTGTGCCCTTCAGCTCTCACTGGAGAGTGCAACACAGCAGTGACATTTGAAAAGCCACCAAAGCACAAGATCACTATTCAGTGCCACACGCCAGCAAAGCCAATTAATTAGAACAGGAAGTGGGGTTTAATGTGCATTTGGGGATTACAAGCTAGCTGGAGGTGGGAGAAATGGATACATACAGTTCCCATCTGGTCTGCTCATGCTAAAAATATCTGAATTTCTCAGTGAGATGCTAGTGTTTAACTAAGCTCTGGTTATCTAATACCTAATAATCAATATGTAACATCAGCAGATGTTGATACATAGATGTGTGTTGTCAATCCAGAAACACTTTCAATTAGGATTGAATTGTGCTCGTCTACATTATAGACATGAATACAGCTATAAATTTTCATGTATGTTAAATCTGGGAGAAAGACAATGTCAAGCACTGGTTAAGCCTCAGGACTCCTTTCTGCCTGACAGATTACAGAAGTACATAAATTAAACATCAGTGCAGAACTCACGGTGGATGCAATTCTGCTGACTACATCCATGCACTATAGATTGAAAACTTTTTTCTTGTTCATTTTGGTAACAAAAATTGTTACCAAAAAATGGAATATCTTTCATTTTGATGTATATGGTCCTAAAATGAGACCTGAAGTTTGGGTTGAATTTACTGTAATGGAGAAACAAATTTATCTGATCGTGAAAAGTTTCCCATAGATAATTTAGGCAAAATTACTGTGACTTGAGGTTTATTGTTGTACACTGAGGTTTTTTATTGCAAATTAAAGTGAACTAGGCAAGCAGTGTCTGCAGTATTTATAGCTACTCTTCTTCCAAAAAATGATTTTTTCATTCGATATGATAGTATGTGAGTGATAGGATTTTTTTTTTTTTCAGACTTGGGTGGGGTTAACATGGTGTTTCCATATCTTCTGTTTCCACACAGTCATTTTGCTGAAGTCAGTGAAGCTAGTCTGTGCAAGTTGATCAATGCATAAATTGTAAATACATGTTGGGACTATTGCTGATTTAGGAGATAGGCAGTAAGTGAATGAAAGAGAGGTAAAGAAAGTGAATGAAGAGAAGTATTTCAGTCATGGGGAAAAAAAATTGTATTTGAAATGTTTATAGCTTTGGAGTTCACAGGTTTGCTCGTTGTTTTAGTATAAAATTTCCAGTAGTGCCACCTTGGCAAACCCTAGGAGTTTCAAAATGTTAATTGTGAATTAGAAACAGTATTTTTGGGTGGGTTTTTTTTTGTTTTGTTTTGTTTTTTTTTGTTTTGTTTTTTTAATTCTTTCCAGAATGCACACTTTTCCTTTTAGAAAGTTGCTGGACCAGCTGTATAAGAGAAGATCCTAGGCACAGATGCCACATGGATCTGGGGTCTAGTGGTGTTTGAAAAAATCAGCTGTGAATGTTCATATGTGTTAAATCTGTGAGAAAGACACTATCAAGCACTGGTTAAGCCTCTGAACTCCTTTCTGTCTCAGAGGTTACAGAAGCACATGAATAAAACATCAGTGTAGAAAAAGTGGACACAGTGCTCCTGCTTGGTATGGGCTATGTGGGGGGCTGTCTAGCAGGGACTTGTTCAGTAAACTAAATAAATAATAACACTAGATTAATTATCTAGTGTTTTCATAAGTAAAAATGTTCACTAATGTATCTTACCGTTCTCTTGAGTGCTCTTGAGGTGCATCTGCTGTGTCTGCCTGATACCGGAGTCTCCTTTGGGGCACTGTTAGGGCTGTGCACACATTTGTGCACAATCCCATGGAGCTGATTAGGTGTCTGTGGACTCATGCAAAACTGAAAAGATCTGCATTTATATTTTAGCAGTCTTTTCCTCCCCATGCAGTAATTAAGTTATTTCTGTTAATACATGTGATCACAAAATGAGCTTTATATACTCTATGTATAATTTCAAGATTATTTGGCCAGCATTTTTAAGCAATTTCACCCTAAACTTAAATAAACATACCAGCAGTATATACTTGGCTACTGCAGTATTTGTGTAAGTATGTTTTACAACTGAAGTTCTTGATTCAAACGGATAATTTGAAAATCCAGGGTGGGGAGCAGGGACATAAGGCAGGTGTCCTAGTTGTTTAACCAGAGTGTACAGTCCCTGACACCTTCTCTGTATCTGCCAGGCCACCTCTCACACAATTAGCCTGAGGTTCTGAAATGTCTGAAATGTGTTTGGCAACTCTTTGCCTTGAATTACTTCATCTACTTAACATCTTTATAACAGCAAATAGCCATCCTGGTATTTTAGTTAGACATAATGGAAAATGCTCCTTTTTATTTTCTGGTTATATTTGAAATCCAGCCTGGCAAATATAAAAATAAAATTAGATATCTGAAACTGGGGAAATTCTGATTCTTTGTATTAAGATGTCTGAATGCAATAGAATAGAGAGCTTTTTTAATTAAAGAAAATATTGAAAAAGATTATCAAAAAGGACACTAAATGTTACTGAACCCAGCTGCAAAGCTCTTGTGGTGTTTGCATGTTACCTCTAATTGAAAGCTGCTCACCTATATAATAATTAAAATTTAGGAAAAGTGCCTTTTACCAATAGAAACTGCCATCCAGGTACAGCTACATGCAGTTTTGTAACTATTTTTTCCCTCGAAGTACAGTTAATAGCTGAAAATTTGAACATTTCTTCATTCAGAAATACACAGAGGGAAACAGTGACAAGTGGAAAATGTCTGTTCATTATTGTCTCAAAGAACAGTCCCAAGGGAGACAAAGCAGATTTTAGGGAGCAAAGCATCAGTTTTATAGATGATTATGTTATTTGAAACGGCAGAGTTTGCAGCAGAACAGTGGGTGTAAGTGGAGTGATACCTCAGGCTCATCTGCTCCCAGGCAAGGCCACCCTTTGGCAGAATGGCATCCAAACCGGGAATTTCACTAATTCAGCAATGTAAGATGACACATACTGTGGCAAAGGTCTAAAAGTGTTGGACAATTTCAGGTAGAATGGACAAAAGTCTAAATGTGTTGAATGTGGTAATGCAGGATGGCCAAAGGTCTCAGTGTGTGGAGCACTGTTATGTGGAGCTGGTCTCAGATGCTCAGCTGAGTTTTCTTCTGTCAGGGTGCCTGACAAGGGCTTTGATATCTGCTGTGTATAAACATATTGTGAAACCAAATACCATGGGGTATTTGGTATTTAGGGGGGGTGGGTTCAATAACAAAGTGGAAAAAAATTAAAATGAATAGAGACCTTACCTACTGACAATAACTCAGGTGTGAATTTCAGGAGAGGAAGATGCCCAAGCAGTCCATTGGTCCTTTTGAAGTGTAGTCTCAGCTTCCAATAACCTAATTGTCCTGCTTGAGTACTTGTTTTCTCACTGAAAACAGGATATGGGTTTCAAAAGACAGAGCTTGCCTTATGTCTTGTCAGGAGAGGACAGCCTTTGTCTGTCTTGAGCAACCACCAAGAGGCTTTCACAAGCAGTGTGTGGAGCAGAGCAGTGTGTGT
>JANRGV010000051.1:98342747-98353987 GCA_024734035.1 Alethe castanea | reverse complement strand
AGCAGAGCAGTGTGTGTGGACGTGTTCTGGTGCTGTTTCATCAGTCTGAATAGGTTTGCCTTGCCTGTAAAAAAGGGTTGAAGCAGTGATTAACATGTTGGGTTTTACTTCTGTGATTATTTATTTTCAAGTAACATTGAAGTATTGAAGGAATCCTGCAGCATTTGGTGTTGCATTATTGCTGCAGGTATGCTGCTGGCATTTGAATGATTTTACGGTATGGTCTTTTTCTTCAGAAATACTCATTGTAGCAAAGTCGCAGATTAACAGCTGGCCCTCCTCAATCAAAAAATGAGGCACAATCTCAAGGAATTAGCCCAGTGCCTAAGTGCATGCCTTTGAGAGTGGGGACTCGGTGCAGAGGAGACTTTTGGGGAGGGGCTGGGAGATAGAGTAAGAAGTGGAAGCAATTTGTATGTGTGCATTTCATGAAAGTAAAATCTTTGATGTTATTATTCGAGCACTTTCCTTATTCCTCTGCAAGTCTGGGAATAAACATTTATTAGGGAATTATCCCCTTGTGTTCATTACTCTGGTTGGCAGAAGAACAACCAGCCCGTATTTACGTCCTGACTCTTAAACATGTTGTTAGCTGTTCCGTGCCTCTCCAAGTGAGGGATCAGAGGCTTAGCTGTAAATATGAGGAAGGCTCAGGATAAAGCTGCGGATACAGACTTAACCCGAGGTCACAGCTCCGTGAGGGCGATTTCGCCGCGGGTTTTGTTTTCACTCAGACCTTCTCCTGCCCTCTGCCGGCAGCTCCCTGTCACGGGACGGGGATGCCCTTACACTGTTCAGGGTCAGAGTTCCCTGTGCCAGCCTGCTGCTTGCCAAACGGAATTTCAGTTCCTGCCAGTAATGAATTCCTTGCCACGGTAACTGCTGTGCCCACTGCATTTATAATGTTATATGAAGATGCATAAAGTGCGGTAGTTTTGGCTATTGAAAATCATCCCAAGGTACAAGCTATCACCCAGGGATCAGTCTTTCTGTCCTTCAAAACTATATTTTCTTTCTGAAGGCAAGCAGGTTTCTGACTTTTGGCAGGCATATTGATTTTCAAAGTCAATTACTTTAGTTAAGAAATGCCAGCATTGAGAATGTCTGTGTTATTTTAATGCTACTCTTGCCATCTTGTGTTTGATGCCTATATGTATTAGAATGCAGTTTTCCTCCACTGGTTTTTTGGTATTTGAGGTTTCACCTGTGACATAGCCAAGTATGGAGTGCTGTACTCCAAAAAAGCCTTCAGGTATAGTTTTGTCTACTTTTCAGTTTCAGAAGAAATGAAGGGAGAGGCACTGATATCTTTGAATTTGATTCAACTTTTATGCACTGAATGAATAAGCAAAGGGACCAAAAAGGAAAAAAATGTAATTTTAAGAACAGGCAAAGTAAAGATTGTACAGACTGTTTCAATTTGGATACATTCTCATTTCTTAAATATGTGACATTACAGCCTTGATCATCTTTTAGTATTTTCAGAATTGGGCTGAGATATTCAAATGCTTGAGAAAACCAACCTGAAAAATTGTGCATTTGGATAGCAGTGGGCTTGTGAGCAAGGCTTTTAGATCTACTTCTACCAGCTGTGTTTGTGAAGCAATCTAAATAGAGATGAGTTAGCTGTATTTTATTGATAGGCATAATGAGATGCATTTTTGCTGGAGGGCTTCTGAGTTAGCTACCTGAGGTAAGCCAGGAGTGTGATGAGGATCAGTGCAGGATTTTGTGAACATAGTCCATGGACATGAACTCTCTCTTGCTCTTCCTCTCCATCCCTCCGTTTATCACCATTCTAGTTTCTGTACTTTAGGTTCCACCTCTCCATCTGAGTTACCTCCTTTGCCACAGAAGACTTCAACTCGTGCCTCTGCTTGTTTCTTTCCCTTTCTCCAGTTCCTTGTTCCCAAGCTCAGTCTTCCATCTTTGAGCTCTTGATCCATCTGAATTTCACGTCCCTCTGCTGCCTCTAGCCTGAGTTGTAGGTTTCATGTTTGTTTAAGACCACTAAAAGACTTTCCACTGGAGCTGTAAAATACCTAGGTTGTTTCACCTTCTTGGCTACTTATTGCAGGCTCCTTCAAAGCAGTTACAAACCTTTGCTGTGGTTACTTTACTGAGCTGCCACCTCTTGTCTCCTTCTTCCTTGTCAAATCTGAAAATAAATGTCAGCCAAGTGAGCAAACAAGTAGACTGGTATGGAAGTAGGATGAGTCTTTCATAATAAATAAATTAGTATGTAATTGACCCACAAATTTGGTTGTAATTAACCAGCTGGGAGCTATAATCACATTTTTCCAGGGGCCTGGCTGCCTTCAAGTAGTCGCAATTTATGTGTGCTGAGGATTAGAGATGGTCTTTGAAGGTCCTGCTTGGGGAAAAATCAAGCTGTTATTGTAATGGGGGACAGCTGAGACCCTACCTTTGTCACCAGGGGCCACGGAGGCTGGCTTTCAGCCTTCTTACAGAGCTGTGCATTTATAGAAAGGCACTTCCTATGCAAAATCCTTGCTACCACAGACACGATGCCTTTGGAAAGGAACCTGCAAGTGTGACTTTTCAGGAAGGTAGTTGGAGTTACAGTCTATGTAATTTTTCCGTTCGTATTTATCTGATAAAATTAACAAGTGCAGTTTTCAGAGCAAAAGGAAAGGGACTTAATTAGAATTCAGTAACTCAGTAGGGAGCCCAGATAATGATTGCAAATGATGTAAACTGTGCTGGGACATGCCATGCCTGTTTGCACTGCAGTGCTGCTCAGACCTCAGGAGATGCTGAGAGGAGAGGGAAGGGAGGGCACTGGAGGCCCTATCAGCTGTTTAAGAGGATGCCATCCCCTGGATGGTCTGTCAAGGCACTCGTTGGTGGCCTTAGCCCTGCTGTTGCAGAAGGTCCATCTTAGGTCCCTTTGGTGCTTGTTGCAGGGCATGCAGGCAGGTGACCCCAAGGCACCTGGTGTGTCACACTCTGCCTTCCTCCTTGAATTAGGCTTTTCAGCTGCTCATGCTGTGCAAAGAACTGGGGTGTCTGGATCCAGGTGCAAAACATCTTCAGGCAACCTCGTCCCAAAGAAGTGTCCTACTTTTAGATACCAACTCCAGGAGGAAACCAAGTGTTTCCTGCCTGGGAAAGAGGGCAGGAGGGCTGCTGCTTCTGTGGCCTCATCCAGCAGTAATTGCTGGTTGTTGAAATGCTGAGCGAGCAGGGAAACCTGGGGGCTGTGGTCAGCCATAAATAAGGCTGGGACTCCACGTAGCTGCTTACTGCTTTTCTCACCTGCCTTTTTCTTTCTAGCCAAAATATGTAAAATGAGCTTATTAGCAAAGATAAATGCATGTTAATTGCATCCTTACGGTTTTTCCCAAGGAAGTTTCAAGTTTTGAAACAAACACTGTCAGCATGCTTGTTTGCTCTGAGAAGAGTCAGGCATTTACACTGAGGAACCGTGCTTGGAGTTCAGCAGTAGGTGGGAGACTGTGCTCAAGAGGTACCCAAATCCCAGCTTGTTAACCCGCCTGGATGCAAGAGCAAAATTGGTTTTGTTATTGGAGTTATTAAATGCAGTAATTATGATTTCTTTTTGATGGATTATTTTAATTTCTTTCGGATCCTTCTTTAGTTTTGCTAACAGCTTTTTAAAGCTTTTTGTTTTCCCTCCCTATTTCTTCAGCTGTTGATGGATTTCTAAAAACTGATGAAAGGCAAAGACTGGCAAAGGAAAGAAGAGAAGAAAGGGAGAAGTACCTTGGTAAGTTGGCAGGGGGTGTATGTATTATTTATATATACGTTTTAATAGGCTTAGCTAACATAGCATTTTTTGTGTTCTGAATTTTAAATCTTGTTGTTCAATCTATTCCTGGTCTTTATCACTTCTTTTAACTTAAATTATAAGAAATTATCTTACTGGATTTCCAGTCAAATATTTAATATTTTATATTTACAAGTTGACTTTCTTCTTTGATTTGCATCCCTTTGAATATAGGTTTATGTTCAAGATACTGCTGTCATGATCCTAGTTTGTGAAAATACAAAATAAACCTTGAATATTACTCAGAATAGTATGTAGCATGATTTGGTCAAGCAACCTCCATTTTAATCTGTTCAGTTTTAGCCATATTGAAATATGTAATAGAGTTGTTAAATACAGCATTAAAGTGTGTACTTTTCTGTAAGTTGTAAAATGGTTAATCTTTCAGAATGATAAAAAACATTATTCAGTTCCTGAATAACATGAGCAATTTTGTTTCAGATTTTGTTTTAAACAATCAGTTATTTTTAATCTATTAATATGACCAGGGAAATGTTGAGAGAATTGTAAAATACTTATGTAAAAAGTGTAAATATATATTTAAGGGGAGCAGGTCTATACACACTTAAAAATATATATATATATATGTGTGTGTGTGTATACAAATACATATATATATATATATACACACACATAAATGAAATTTTCTGTTCAGTATTGATTTGGGCTTTCTATATCTCGCTCTGTATATTAAAGTGCTAAACAGTTAACTTTACTTTTCCTCATTGTAATGAGTAAGGTCAGTAGCACTGTTCCTAGAGATTACCTGACAATAGCTAGCAGAAGGAATTGTCAGTGTTTTATGATTATTGTAAAATTTAAGGCAATCATATATTTTGAGGAAATGTCCACTAAACAAGTATGGGCACCTGCAGAGAATCATAGGAAAATACTGTTTTTCTTGCATTAAACAAACTGTTGACCATTTCTTTGCAAAGTCTAGGGCTTGAGACCACTGACTCAACCTTTTTAATTACCATGGGCTTGATCAGTGTGATTCCTTTTGGTAGTTCCGGTGAAAAACCTGCTGCTCTTTAGTGCTTAATCTTGCCTGAGCTTCTGTCTGTCTGGGGCTTCTCTTCCAGGTGTGCTCAGTCTAGGCTATCTCTTCTTTCCTCCTGATAATCCTTTCTTTTCTGGTTCCCAAGAAAGTGATATGCTGATTAGATTATAAAGGACTTGGAGTAGAAGAGAAGGAAACTGAAACCTGGAGATTTTGGGGGTGGTTGGCCCAGAGGATTCGGAGGGTGGCGTCTGCAATTTTCTCCTGACATCATATATGCCCCCTGGAAACATATTTCTTCAGAGTTAAGACCATTTCTGTAATGGGGAGCTTTGGATTTTGGTCACGGTTTGACTGTGAGAATTTTCTTTTAGAAGTTCAGAAAAAAACAGCATGTTACCCCAAGGGTCAGATATTTGGGCAGTCAGCAGGTACTATGCAGCAATATGAAGTAACTTTCTCACCCAAGCCAAAACTTATTAATCAGTGGTTTAGCATCCCTACATAAAGCACAAAGAATTGTTTGTGTGTCCATGATGACAGAATTGTTTACTTCTCTGTCCAGAATCAGTCCCAGGTTTCACCTACTTACTCAGAAGGTAATCTTAGCACAATCTCTGGACACCTCACTTTATTTTTGGTTTTTATGAACTCCAGCATGCTTTTTTCACCTGCTCTACTTGATGTGGCTAGCAATTGGAATAATTAATGCCTGGTCACTTGTTATCCACTGTCTCTGAGGTGATTTTTTCTGTTGACAAGTCTCTACTTCATGCAATCAGTCCAGGTTCACTGCATCACTGACACTCCCCTCATATTTACATACTTGTCTTGAGTGGGGAGGATGAGTGGATTTTCATAAGACAAAAGGGGAAAGCAACATCAATTGTATTTCTAACAAGAATAAGCTAGAAAAGCAGTGTTCTGGAAAGCAGGCTGAATTTGAAGAAGAATTATTGTAGAAGTATTTTGTATTCAAGGGAAAGAAATGGGATGTTGGAAAAGGATCTGGGTGTTGGGAGGACTCTGGCTTTCACCCAAAGGAGTGAGGATGGAGTAGGGCTGAGAGGGACTGAAAGTCACAGCAGTGGTTAAAGAGCCTGGGGGCAGGAACTGAGGGGAAAAGGCTGATCTGAAGAGACATTTGGGATGTCCGGGCAAGAGCCTAAGAGTGATGGGAAGATAATCTGAGAGCTAGGAGGATGATAGTGTGCTGCACAGGGAAACAGGAACTGAAGGAACACAGGCTGAATAAGTGAGCCGGAAGAAGGACTAGCTCTTGTATAAACAGTGTTAATTCTGGCTTTCCCTGACTTTCAAGTTCTTAGCCTGGCAATATTCCTTCTTTGATACTGGCTGTATGTGTGTTGGTATGTGACACTACAGGCTTGTGTGTATATAGGCATGCTTACTGAACTCCTCTTTCCTGCCTTTTTATGGAATACACTTGCATGGGAAATGGATTTTTTCTCTTAATTTGCCATGTTAATTCCTTCTACTTGTTCTCCTACGTACACCTGAAGCAACAGTCCAGTTTGTATTGTTGCAGTCTGAGTTTGTGAAACATCAGGGTAATGTCCCATGAAGATTATTGCACCAGTTGGAAAAAACAGCTGGGCAAAACCTCAGTAACAGAAGTATTTTTTTTTTTCATGTGAAGAGGCAGACGTGGGTAAAGATGTAGCACCAAACCATGAGCTGAAAGATGATTTTTCAAAACTTCATAGAAAACTTAGCATTTATTGTTTACATGTCTATTTTAAAGGCAGCTCCATAACAAGAAGCAGAGCTTTAAAGAAGTTGTAAGGGCTTTTGCATCAACATATACAGCTGATTTCCTTCAAAGCTTGCTAGGAGCAGTATGTCTGAAAAAATAATACAGCTCTAAGCTTCAGAGGGGCTTGAAACGAAAAAAATAAAAAAATTGCCAAACTGTTCTGTACACTGTTTTTACATAGGTAAGGGGTACAAACTGGCACCTTGTGTACAAGGGCTTCCCTATTTATTTTTTTAGCAAATTGCTTAGATTTACTAATAATTTCAGCACTTCTGGGCACTGTATTTTTAATCTTGGTGGACTAAACCCCTGTGTACTTGTGTTTGTTGTTTTACACTATTGTTTAATCTTACTAAATAATTTTAAAAGAGAAGAAAATTTACATGGTGGGAAATGCACCTTTTTCTCTGCACAAGCTGCTAGGGAGCAGCAGATACTGGAGAAGGAGAGAAGAGCAAAACTTCAGTATGAAAAGCAAATAGAGGAGCGCTGGAGAAGACTGGAGGAGCAGAGGCAGAGAGAGGAGCAGAAGAGAGCAGCTGTTGAAGAAAAGCGAAGACAAAAGCTTAAAGAGGAGGAGGTGAGGTCTGCTGGGAGATGTATGGCAGCAATTGACCATGGCTGAATATTGACGTGCATTAAGTGATTGGGGGTGGGGGCAGGACTGGAGACATGTGAGCAGTTACTGCAGGAACTGCAGACCACAGCTGTAAGTAGTCTACCACTTTATATCAAAAACACTTTCCTGGACAATTTTTTTAAATTTTTGTCTGATCTCCTGGAATAGTCATCTACCACTGCTAACATATCTGGGACTCTGATTGTCAAATACAAAGCACTAGCTTTCTCGAAGGAAGTCTTTAAAGATGAATGTTTCCAAAAAGGGAAAGATTTTTCTTCCTGCTCTGTTTACTGTCCATGAAACAAATGTTTGTGAAAAGATGTTCTTCCATTTTTCCTCAGTGACTCAGAAATTTGTACCTAAAGCAGTGAAGAATCTAGGTTGTTTGCAAATTCTGACATAAAACAGAATCACGTATTTTTAACCATCTTCATGCCCTTCCTCTCTTCTATGCTCCCTGCTGAGATCATTTAAGGTTCTTTTTTTGCTCTAGTGAGTCCAATTTCTGGTACAGCTCTCTGAATGCAGGGTGTGTGTGTATATCTCTGCATGACATTATGTGGAGAACGCTAGCATTGCTACGTGCAACTGATAAAGAATTAATGATTTTTGGAAAAGGGGGCAGTGGTTTAAAAAAAAAAAAAGCCAGAAGAAAATATTTCTTCAATTCCTAGGTAAAAAAAGCTTTAGAAATCCACAGTTTTTAACCTCTATTTTTCTGCCCTGTCCTTTCATCAAAATAACTTTGCAAAACAGGTAAAGCACTTCTGCATGATTTCACAATGACATACAGCTGTTCACTGAATTTTTTGTTAGATTTTTCACTTGACATGAAGAGAAGATTCTATCTTGTCATTCATTGTTCAGCTTTCAGATACTCATTGTGGCTTCTATGTAATGGCTGAGAATTAATTGTAAAATATTTTGTCATGTGATTTGTTTCAAGTTCTTTTAAGAAAAATGGGAGAAAGCAGAAACAAAGGGTAGGATGTTTCTCTCTTGTGGTAACAGCATTGAAGTCACGTGCTCCTTCCCCAGCATTTCCTGCTGTAATAATCTTCTGCAGCTAAGCAAAATCTATCCCATTTGTGAGGGTTGTAAAGGAAAGGGACAAATACATCCAAAACCCTGTCCTCAAAATTTTCAGCAGAGCAGGATAGAAAGTCGGAGAGGTGTAGGAAGAGCAAGTATCTGCCAACTTTCCCTGCATTCATGGTTTGCCTTTGCAGAAGAAATGAGAGCAGAGTTGCTGGGTGTGAGAGGCTGTGACAGGTCAGACCCAAAGTGTCTGTTTAGTGGAGGCTGACCCTCTCCAGTTTTAACATCAGTTTACAGTGGCTGGGTACTGGAAGTACCCATTTTACTTGCACATCAGGTATCTGAAATGACAAGAAGAGAGATTTTCTTCCTTACTCTCTGCCTTACTGGTTGTCCTTTATATTTTCCCTGAAATTTTTTCCTTGTTTTCTAACAGAGCAGAAAGTAGTGCACATTCATGATAGGAAGAGGTTATATAAATCTCTCTCTACAAAATATTATTGCTGCATCTGAAAGAGTCTGAGAGGAACAGATCTTAACAAACTGATGGGGACTTGTTGGTTCCTATATCAGATCATCCTCTGCTTGACTGTTCTGCTTGCAAAGGACTTCTTAAAGAGGTGACTAAAATTTGATTTATTTAGCTTACATTCTCCCCTCTAGAATGCCAGATAAGAGATGCTGGTTTTAAAGTCTCTCTTGGTAGGAATCAAGGTATTCTGTCAGAGTTTTTGGGGCAGCTGAAACTTGTTGCAGAGCACAGTGAAAGTGTCAGATTCTTCAGAAGGGACTGAATAAATAATGTTTACAAATTATTCTATGTACATTGACTACATCTTTATTATCTACAGAGGTTTCAGTATCTCTGTCCTTCCCTTTGTATTACTTTTAAAGCTACCCACTTCTTTTAGTAAAAGCAGTCTTTGAACCTTGAGGAAAGCAGCATGTTGTTCTACAGAAGTGATTTAAAAGTTTCTTTTAACAGGGAGCTGGAGAAAAGTAAAGCTAGTCCTTTTTCAGTTGAAATAATTTTTTCCCTTCTCCTGTCTTGAACTTCCATGTGACTTGAAAATACCTTATAAATGGATGTCTAGCCTAACATAGGCTATTGGGAAGAGATTGTTGTGGTGCGTTTGCACTATTTGTTACATTTGTAAAAAGTATACGCTTAGACACAAGAGAGTGAAAAGCTCTCAAGATGTTGTAGCTTTAATTACTTTCTGTACTCCACTCCAAAGATGAAGCCAACTGATAATGTCAGGAAACAGCTACTTACATACAGTGCTTATATAAACTGAGGAGGAAGAGATGGTTTGGGGCTCTTTCAGATGTTTGTCTTCCAGACATAAGGAGATTGGTTTAGAATTATTTGCAGAAATGATTTTAAGTCATAATACTGGAAACATTTTTTTTCCTTGTCACATCTGTGTTACATTTACACAGAGAAAAATAAAGAACTTAGTTGTGAGAAAACAAGTCATTCGACTGAGATTTGAGGGATGGGCTTTTTTTTCATTCAGATACTACAAGTGCTTATTCTATTGCTGAGGCTGAGGAAAACTTTAATGAGTAACTGTATTTTGGAAAGTAATGTATATTTTAGATGCTAGCAGTAGATGGCTCTCTCATGTTTTTTTCATTCTTAGTTTAACTTACATGCAGTGCTTGTGCATTATAGGGTTTTTTGTCCGAAAACTCTCTTTATCTTGAGAGCAAACATTGTTTCCTCTATCTGTAGCCGGTAGAGTTCCCAAATGAGGTCACATGCATAGTCTGATATGTTGTCAAGAAGATGCTTCATCTATAACATAGACTGGAAGGCTTTTCCACATTGTTTGCTGATGAAGGAAAGCTTTGTCTTGTGGTTTTGTTTTAGTCATGGAACAAATTATTAATGTATGAGTTGTTTATGCTATACTTGCATATGTCTTATTATTTTCTTTGGTTTTTGTGCCAACTTAAAGTTTTTTAATAACTATCCTTTCTTTGTGAAAAGCAGCCTTCATATTGTTCTTTATCTAACCTATATCTGCAGAGGTTTTTTGAGTTTTAATTATATTCTATAGAGCTCTAATGAAAGGCTCTTTGCAAATGAAAATTAATAATCCTCTCTAAATAATGTAACTGAAGATTTCAATCTCAGATTGTAGGTAGCATGGGCTTTCAAATGTGTCTGAATCGTCATTTAGTTTCTTTAATCTATTCCAGCATGCATTTTATTCTTGAAACAATACTTTGATAGTAGGTGGTATAAGTGTATTCAGTGGTTTGTAAACTACAGAATATTGCTTACTCTAAGCATGGTTAAAAAGCCCCAAACAAGACAGCAAACAAAAATAATTGAAACATGACTGCTTTAATCTTATCTTTTTTGATTAATGAATAACAATATTAATTAGAGGGGGAAAAAAGGAAAGGTTCTGTGTAAGAGTATGCTTTAATGAGAAGGAAATGGGAGGGTGATTTTCCTTGGTAAAGAGTGTGGGTAGAAAGATAGATTGGGGCAGGCAGCATAGTAGAAGAAAGTGGTGAAAAGAAGCACACTGCGGAGAAGAACTGGTGATGAAATATGTGAGGTTTGGAAAGATTAAGAAAAAGGAATCAAACAGAATTAAGTTAGAGAAGTGGGAAGCTAAAAGTAAAAAAGCACAAACTTGTAATGCAAAGCCTGCACACACAGGATTTAAATGTGAAACCTGTATCATCAAGTAGTAAGAGAAGAAAGACTAAAAAGCTAAAGCAGAGGGCTGGCTGCAGATTCCAGAGAGTGGAAGACCATTCCCTTTACACAGGCAGGGTGTGTGCAAGAAGCAAATGGGGCTTTCAGGGCTGTGGGGGGGTTTCTGTGCTCTTGCAGAAGAGGCTGTGCTTGAGCCTTGTGATGCGTTGCTCTGTAGGGAGAAGGAAAGAGGCAGAGCTCTCATTTTCCTGCCTGCCTGGACACTGATGGCACTGAGGAGACACAGGCGGGGGGACACGGGGGGAGGGA
>JANRGV010000051.1:98314441-98342713 GCA_024734035.1 Alethe castanea | reverse complement strand
TGAATGATGGTACCTGATAGGCCGTGAGCTCACAACACAACTGAAGGATCTTCCTGGAGACAGCAGCAGAAATTGTAACAGCAGGGTGGGTCACCTGGCCAAAAGGTAACAGGGACAGGAGAGCTGGGAATGATAGAGGATGCAAGAATTTGCTTTTTTTGGTAGATGAGAGTGAAAATTAGAGGGTAGTAGACTATTTTATAGTGCAAGAAATTTCTAATAAAATTAGAAAAGAGCTTAAAGATTAAAAGGTGGTGGCCGGCTGTTGATACTGATGGGTAACTGTTAGCAGCCTTAGATGAGGTGGAAGAAATGAGCTCAGAAATACATTACTGTAAGTCATAGTAGTAGAAGAGATTCTTCAAAGATGTAGAAGAGGAAAAATATATTTTAGATAACCAGAAGATGATGAAGGGACATCTGATAATGTAGAAAGTCAATGACCAGGGTCAGAAGCCAGGTAGGTAAGACGACGTTTACAGGTACATGTAGAAAAGTATGGAGATTACTGGAGGTGACTGATGTTAGGATCTGGTGTGCTGAAGGAGCTCCATCAGAGACAAGTGGCTCACCACCAGTGCAGAGCCTGAAGGAAACACACTTGAACAAAGACTGAAATTTTTTGGTAAAATAGCTCAGGAAAGCCAGACCAAAGGCATTAATCAGTGAGAAAAAATAACTTGGCCAAGAGATGTATGAAGGGTTTTTCACACAATTTATCTGAGCTGCCGAAAGATGTTGGAGATACAGCAGGGAATTGATAAAAATCAAAGTGGATATGATACAATCACAGAAGCCTGCAGGATCCAGTTTGAAGTGGGTAAGAGTAGGAGTTTATACTAGACCGAAAGGACATAGCAAAGGTAATAAGGAATAGCACTAAAAATACTAATAGGATCAAAGGGCTAAAACTTGCTGGGGCAGGAGCTGGAGGCAGCAAGAGTAGACTTATCTTTCACAGTAGGGGTTGGGCTGCTGAAATGTGAGGGTGAGGAGGTTGCCAGATGCGAATGAGGTACTGGGAGGAGGAAAGGAAGAGGCTGTTAGATGATGGAATTGTGGGTGGGGAAGGAGCACATTTTATCTGCTTGAAAGGAGGAAAAGAAAAGGTGCAGGGATCATTGCCACTACAATAAATCACTGAGAAACTAGCAGAGGGAGGAGGTGGGAATGAAACTCAGTGGAGGTCTTTGAGAGTCAAGAGGTGATGGAGAGGGAATAAAGTGACCATACTTAGCTGTAAGTTAAAGGTCGAGCAAGATTTGAGGAGAGAAAAAATTAATTTCATTCTTCCCCCTGTGAAAATCCTAACTCATGGAGAAGAACATGAGGGTAGTGGGGGGGGAAAAAAGTAAATCTTGGAGCGGTATGATGTAAGCATGCACTAAAATAAATACACAGAGAAGAAAAAAAAATCAGAAGGTCTTAAATGCCTAGACTTAAGGAACATAACAGAAGAAAGGAGGGAGTTCTGGTAAAAATAAATAAATAAGTAGGGCATCCTGCAAAGTAACCTACTTTGGGTTTGAAGTGATCATTTATCTGAGTGACTGGGTGGAGCCACTGGCATTGCAGCAATTTAACCGTGCTCAGGAAGGGATGGGAAAGAATCCTGATGTCTGCATAGACAAGAAGGAGTTAATGCTTGTCGAGCATTATTCTTATACAAATTAAGTCCAGAGCACAGCAGCAGCCTCACCAGCAGGAGCAGATGCTAGGCAGTGATGCAACCTGTGTTATTTACTTAGGCCTCTGTAGTGACCTCAGTGGCTTGCAGACAAAGGATACACATATCTGGAGGTAGGTAGCATGCTGATACCTTCTTTATTCAGTTCTTTTTCTTTTAGTGTGAGCAAGCTCCTGTAATCATCTTGTGTGGAGCAACAGGGGGACTGTGTATTTTTAGCGTGGTTTCAGAAGGCAGGGGAAGGAAGCCCCCAGAGAAGTGATTGAGGTTTGTGTCTGGGTTTGTACCCAAATTACCAGGAGCGTTTAGAAGCCATGATGCGCCGGTCCCTCGAACGCAGCCAGCAGCTGGAACAGAAGCAGAAGCGATGGTCGTGGGGAGGAGCACTGGCTGCAGGCTCAGGAGGCAGAGATGGTAAGTGAAACAGGCTGCCTGCATTGCAGATCTGGAAGTGCAAAATGCATGAGACTGTGGAGATAGTAAGTATGATGGGTTTATAGTTAGGGTGGTGCTGCCTTGGGGCATGAATAAGTGCTTTGTAATTGCTTGCCGGCTTCCTCTCCCTACTACCTTCTGTGGAGACAGGTTCCTCCTAACTTTAGGCATGTAGATAATTTTAATAGAGTAACCAGAATCTGTTTGGAGGATGCTAAATGCTAAAATTAAAATTAATGCACTGTCTCCCTTATTAGCTTCTTACACATTGTCTCCCCACGCACACAGTTAGCAAATTTAATATTCACCAAAAGACTGAGTGCTGTCTAAGGCTTGCAGAAGATGATCTGTTTTTGTTTGGTACTGATGGGAATGTCTAGATGACTATGCAGCATGTGCAGTTTAAAATAGTTTGGGTTTTTTCCCCATGTACATTCTGTTATTGGTATTTTTGCTTTGACTTTAGGGGAAATTCTTTTTATTACATAATGAGTCATATGCCGCTTTTGTATTTCAGAAAGATGCATGTTCTCTCTTTTAAGTCATACAATTTATTTGAATTTATCAGGTTTGAATAAACTGATATTGTAGGGAAAAACATCCATGTTTGGGTGTTGATGAAATATAACAATTACTCTCTTTTAAATAGTATGTAAGTATACTTAACTTTAAAAAGACAAACTCTGTTTCATATCATAGTTTTCGTGATGCATCATTTAAAAAGCCATGAAATTATATAATGATGAGAGTAGTCCCTTATGCTTTGAGAAAGAAACCAGTTTTCTTTGTGATGCAGTTTGTGCTTAATTCCAACTCCCCCAACTTATTCAGTAATTTCTTTCACCTCTTTTTGCTCTGATTTCTCTGCTGTATAGGTGAATCAGAAAATACCCCACCCCCTGTTCTAGGTTTAGCTGCCAACACCCTTCCTCCAGACCCTGTGACCTCTACTGCTCCTGCTGATTCCTTCAATGGTATTTCAGAGAATCACAGTACCATCGTGTCTCGTTTATAGCTGTTCTAATCACTGTAATCCATCCACTGATCTTGTTCTTCCTAACCACTGTTTTCTTATCATTTCAGTCTGGTACTCTACAGCATTACCCTTAGTGATGTAGACCAGTGCCTTTTAATTTCCTTTTGATTTTGCCATGGTGGAGCAGTGCATGCCTCACATTCCAGCACAGTAGAGGCATTTCATGGTTTTCGCTGTAACTGTAGACTTCTACCACTCAAATTGTCATGTTTGTTAATTCTGCGGGTGCTCTGTGTATGTGTGTATAATTGCACATATATTTGACAGTTCTAATGGACGTGCACAGGTGCTGTTGAGAAAAATTTCAGTTGCACAGTAAGAAAATGTGTTATGAAGACAATGTTTCATCAAAACAGCCCTCTTTTTCCATCTCAAGGGCCATGTTCTGCAGTATTTTAAGAAGAAATAAATTTGGTAAAAACAGCCATGTTATGTTTTCACCCTCTTGAAATGAGTTTTGACCAAGCTGGTATTTGTAGCAAACTCAAGTGGTTGACTTTGTTTAAGCAATCATGTTTTATATTGTTCAGTTATCTTTTTTCTGCGGGATTTTATTTGTGGTTTGTTGGAGTTTTTAAAATTATTATTCCCATAAAAGGACTCTGAAGTAGATGAGTCCTCCAAAATTACAAATGGATTGCATATAGGATTTCTAATCTTGATTGCAAATGTACTTGGCATTTTGAAAAGAAAACACAGTCTGTGCTTTTGGGAAGTAGGTTCCTTCTGTCCCTCACAGGTGGAGTTAATCTTGGCTATTGCTCCTGCAGAATTCAGAGTAAGTGTTGTTCTGCCTGTGATCTCACAGAACTACTATTTCTGTGCAAACAGATTCAGTTTACTAATTGTTGTTCATGTGCAAAGGTATTTGCCTGTGCAACTGATGTTTTGCAGCATACCAGCATTATATGTGCCTTTTAAAAAAAAGCAAATGTAGTGAATTATATTGTATACTGTAGTAATGGAGGCAAATCTTGGAAGCCTCACTAAGTCAATGATTAAATGGACATAGTAGGGAATGCAGTGACTTAGAAGGTGTAGAGTTAGGGCCACATACATGTCTCTAGCTGAAAATATTTTTGGTTTTTAAAGAAATAAAATTCAAATGTAGCGGACAAAGCATCTGTGCTTTTAGCTTCTGAGTATCAGATAGTGATCATCATGTACTAGTACTCTGTAGTAATACCTGAGTAACATTTCTTTCATTCAGTTGAAATAATGCCAATGTAGGAAATGAGTATTGTGCTCAAACAGACTTTGTCATATGGTATTTCAGAAGAGCAGAGGTCTATTTTTTTTTTTTTAATTCTTCACAAGCACAAAAAGATAAAGTCATTAAAACAGTTAGGTCTCATACAGATACACAAATGTTGGTAATTTCATTTTCTTATTAGAGTAATATCTGATGTGAACCCCAGCTCTTCCAGACTGAAGTTAGAGGGGAGGGGGAATGAAGTTGAGTTCAGAGCTGTCATGTGTGCAGTTTGTTTTCTTTGGGTAACTTCATGCTTGTGCTGGTATTGAGTATCTTGTATCAGAATAGCTTCACTCCTTCAGACCTGATATATAATTATTTATCAGTGTCAGTATTAAAATAGGCTGTTGTGAAACTGGAACGTTAAATTCACAGCAGAAAAGTTGCATGCCAAAGCATTTGTCACAGGGTGTTGGTCCTCAGCAGTCAGAAAGAACTCATCTCATGCCAGCTCAGTTCTATGATCAGTGCAAGGGCCACGAGTACAAATGCAAGGTTAATTTTTGGAGTTTATCAACACTGTGGTGTGAATACAAATATCTTCAATGCGTTTCTCTGCAGCGTGTGACAAACTTTCAGCTTCTACAATGAATCTGCCCAAGCAAATGGAGTCGCCCATCAGTAAACGCCTCTCGTCCTCCACAGCGGCCATAACGCATTCCCCCGACAGAGGCAAGTGAACATGCTGGTCTCCTGCCAGCATAAACTGT
The DNA here is from genome assembly GCA_024734035.1 of Alethe castanea. Taxonomy (NCBI): domain Eukaryota; kingdom Metazoa; phylum Chordata; class Aves; order Passeriformes; family Muscicapidae; genus Alethe; species Alethe castanea. The sequence goes on along the minus strand of JANRGV010000051.1, from coordinate 98,337,590 downwards.
CCTTCTGCTTAAAGCACTTCTGTCCATAGAGCTTTGTGGTTTGCTTGTTCTGTTATTCAAAGGAGCTCAAACATCTGAGAGATTCTGTATTAATAACATGGTTCTGCAGCGTGTCCCAAGGCTGTGCTGCTGTGCTGGAGATCACAGTCCAGCAACAAATGCTGTGGGTTTTTTACTGGTTCTTTTCCAAATTTGGATACTCCAGCAAACAGGCTTGTACAGGCTTGTGATTGCAGCAATTTCCTGTAACTGTACTGCTTGTGACCTTCTAGCAAAATAAGGGAAAAAAAGCAAACCAAAGGGTTAGCCTGGCAGTAGATATGGGATGTTCCATAGGCAGAGGCTCATCTCCCAGATGAGTCACCTGGGAGATTTCAATCTGGTGACCAGAGTTGTAGAGCCCGTTAATTTCTTATGAAACTCTGATCCTCAAGAGACTCTGCAAAAGATAATCATCTTGTAGGATTAGTGGTTGCTAAACACTACAAAGAGGACTGAAGGGTTTATCTCACTGTGAACTCTTTGGATTTTTTTAGGTTTATTTTGTGTTTGCTTTTTTTCCTTCTATCCCACTTTTAAAAAAAGTCTAATGGGAAAAGAAATATATTTACTGAAATAAATTACTATGAAGGCTTGTTTCTAGAAAAAGAGAAGGTAAATTTATTTTAATTTTTGAATTACTTAAGCTCATCAGTAGCTTTGAGGTTATTATGACAGATGGCTATATATACATGCAATAGGAACATCTATAAATAGGTCTTATATAGTTGACACTTACATTTATGGAGTAGGAAGTAATGCAGACATATTGTATAAATAAGACTTATGTAACGTGGTGAGATGGCAGATTTCAAATGCAGTCCCAGCACAGGTGGCACATCAGTGAGCAGCTGCACTGTTCTACCAAGTGTTTTACCTTTCCTACTGAGGAAGAAGACAAACCTTTCTCGTGCTGAGTCATGAAAGCAACCATTTTGCAGAATGGAACATGCCTCTGAGTAAAAACAAAATACAACATGATCTTAACCTTACTGTATGTAATGTATAAGTGGGAAACTTAAAACAATGGAGAAATGAGAAGGTTTTTTTCAGAGGGAATGAAAATTATCTTCAAGTCTTTTAAATCTCAAAAAGTTTAGCATTTTTTGGTCATTTCATTAATCATTTCATCATTTTGTTTCAGTTATTTTAATGTAACATTGTTTTATTTCTTTGCATTTTAAATTTTATTTTATTTGCTCCCATCCTTCAGCTCACCGCATGCATCTTAGTCCAATGGAAAACTTTATTGTTTCTCGACTGCTGACTCCCACACAGTCATCTTTAGCCAGAAGCAGAAGTACATTAATGCTTTCTGAGCAGTACAATACTCCAGGTAAAAATGTGACTTCCTCACTTTGAATCCACTGAGGTATGTTTTCAGCTGCATTTATGTAGCTACTGGAAGAAATGGAGTACTATGAAACAATTGACAATTTACAGGGTAGTATAAAATCAATGATGAACTAAGTTGTTTCAGATAGCAGTGTATTTAAAATCTTTGAAAAGCACGTTATCTTGTCTGTGCTGTTCTGAATATCTATTTTAGAAAAAAAAATCATTAAAACTGCAGACTCATAAAAAATGTATATATTCATTTAAGAAACAAGTTTTAGACAAGAATGTGACAATTCTCAGAGGCTTTGATTGATTTATTAATGTCATCCCTGTCATACCCAAATAGTATATAGAACAAAAATCCCAGTGCACCATTGAGTCTTAATTATTTTTTGCCAGTGTTCCAGTTTCTATCTGTTAAATATATTTTTTTGCCTTTAACTGTGTGACTGTGTGTATGTGACACATACACATATGAAAAAACAGAATATTGATAGGAAGGTGTCACTTCCAAAATTATTGATCTTTGAGGGATAGTAGTTACCACTCCTGTGTGTAAAGGGTATACTAATAAAACCATTATTTTGCAAACATCTACAAAAATAATGTTTCCAGTCCTGCTAATACTTAGGCAAGTGCCTGACTTTGAGTAGTTTCTGCTTATAAAGCCATACCTGGTCACAGCATTCGATGAAACAAGACAAAAGTTTAACAGCCTTTTTAACTTTTAAATAAACAAACAAACCAAGCACCTCAAAACATGCACCCAAGTGCTTGTCTGCAAAAGGGAACACTTTTCCAGGAACAAACTATTTAGATGATGAAAGACATCATCTTTCTAATGAGTGTTTTCACACATCTTGGTTAAAATAGGTTTAAGTTCTGCATCTGTGCTTTTCATGCAAAGCCATTTTAAAATTAATTGCTAAGTAAACCTACTTTCCCTTGTGTGTTACTTCTCTGTTCAGTGCATAGGGACACTGATATTGAATGCCTCTAAAATTGCTTCCCTTGTTTCTACATTAAAAACAGCCTCTACTGGAAGCAGAAATGTGTTCATGTAGTACTTGAGAAAGTTTTCAGTTTGCTTACTGTTCAGGGACCAACTACTGCCAAGAGTGAGCAAAACCCAACTCAAAATTAGATCAGTACATTCTGCTTAAGATTTTGAGCTGAATTGCTGAGACCACCTATGGATGATTTTTTTCTGTCTTGTATTTGGTATCAAAGAAATCAAAAAGGAAGACCTTTGTCCTTCCTCCCTCATTTTGTTTGTAAACTCTCAGGTTTGTCTCTCTTCATCACAGGATCTTTAAAGTACTACACTGGCATGTCTGACAAGGGTGCAATTTGTTCTGCAAACTGCTTTTTTATTGAGCTAAAACAGGGCAACTGATTTTGGGAACAGCTTTTAGAACAAGCATCCTCTTGTCATTTCCCCACAAGGCAATCAGGCTGTAGCACAGGTTGCAAACAACAATCTCTGAGACCATTGACATTTTGTCAGTAATTGCCAGCCAAATAGTTGAGGGACATCTCCCATTTGTCATGTACTTTTCACCACAGAAGTAGCTTTGTGAACAAGGAAGAGAGATCTTCCCTTCCAAGAGCTCATACTGTGCCTCCTGTCATTATGCTGGAGTCAAAAATGATCTGCTACTGCATTTTCTGTAAGCTTAGAAATGAGGAACCTCAGTTTCAGACTCTACAGCAACACATTATTAAGGTCACTCAAAATCAAGGTATTAAGGCAAACAGTTGTTACTGGATGCATAATTAATTCTTTTAATAGTTGAAGCAAAAATATTTCTCTTAGGCAGCTTTTATTTTTCTGAACGTTTTTGTTAATATACAGTGACCTTATACCAGTTGGCTGGAAAGTGGGTCAAAGAATACAAAGGCCCAGTTAAACTTCAAATCATTCAAAATGGCTCCATAAAAATTTATTAGGGCTGCCTCCAATAAAAAATTTTCAAATGTGCCTCTCTTTACAATAGTGTATAATTACTTCTTTTTCAAAGTCAATATCCCTCCTGACTTTAGTTGACTAAAATTGGAAACACTCTATCACTTGATTGCAGTTAGTGTCTGTCTTATTGATAAAACATATACTCTGTTGATTGTTCTGTATGTATGTGAAAGTTTCATCTTAGAAGGCAATATGAACAGAATCTGGAGTAAATTATCCCATTTTAAAAAATGTTATTCATATTGCATATAAAAAAAAAGTTGCCCTGTAAGCTGTAATGCGTGTGTCACACTCAAATTGATGTCTTCCTCAAATATAAAATAACTGAAATACCTACAGCAGCATTTAGTTTAGGTTTAGGGGGTTTTTTTGTTGGTTTTTCTTATTAAATATTTGGGAAAGTAATTAACGTATTTAGGAGCCTTTGCATGTTTAGGCTTTAAAAAAGATAAAAGTCCTATGCTTCTCTCACCTCTCCTGTGTTCAAAAGTCACCCAACTAGCATTATCTGCTTACTCTTTTTATCATATGCAAAGGAAGCTGGACTTCTTAGAAGAAAAGAGTCACAGTATTAGGTGATTCAAAAGGTATATGAGTAAAAGAACAATATTTTCGAGATATTTTCTTCCTGTGAAATGTTTCAGTTGAGACATTTTTAATAAACATGGGATCATGTTGAATTCATTATATGTGATATTTTAAAACACTAAAAAACACTTTAAAACTCACTTTGAATGTTGTAACATAAAGGTATGCTGTTTTCTCCCCTCCTTTACTTCCTCTATCTGTGCTCCCTTTTGCTCTTGCTATTGTACTATAACTCTTTAGTATTCCATATCTGTCCTCGTGTAGCACCAGCCAGTCCTCTTAAATCTCCCTACAAGCCTTCCCCCACCCGAAGCACCGACAGGAAGAAGGCAACTTCACCCTCCACTGCCAATGCCATGAAAGGGGCACCTGCAGCTGAAGTTACTCAGGTGAGTTTGTAATGGTTTTGATTTCACTGCTGGGTAAACTGATGCAGCTTCTGCTTGTTGTCTTTCCCTTTACATGAATACAAATGAAGTGCTTCCCCTGCTATATGAAACAGCAGTAGAAAAGTAATCCCTGCCAACACCTGTTCCCTTTGTGCTCCTGTTAAGGAGCATTTTAGTATCTTCTTCCTCCTGGGAATCAGTGTTAAGTGCTGGTATTGGAACACCAACACCCGTGTTTTCAGAGAACTGAGGCACTGAGGTGTATGTTTTTGGACTTGCTTGTAACTTCTGGGAATGGGGATGACAAATATTACTCCCCCCTGAGTATGACTATCCAGTCTTGCTCATTAATGAGCAAGCTACATATATTTTAGAAACTCCCCAAGTGTATTGATAATGCCTCTGTTTTACACCAATTGCTGTAACTCTTTCTGTGGACATTTTTAATGCTGTTTGCTTAAAAGATGCATTATTGATCCAGCATAGTTCCAGGAAAGAAAAGGCAATTCACTCACTTCACTGAGTCTGCTCAGTTTAAGGCATGCTTTAAAAAAATTCTGTGTTAGGGCTTTAATATTTACATAAGGTCCTGTACCAGAATACTTAATGATAGGGGGATTCATGCCATCTAAATTAGCTGCAAGTGAGAGAAGCAAGGATTTGTGTAGTGTCACTCTTAGGTATGATTCAACATTTCTGTGAGATGCCTGTTTGCACTGCTGATCATGTCCAAAGCAGGGGCATATGGATGATTTTGAAGATACCATCCAGTGCCACCACTTCTCCTAAGCACTCTTGCAGAGGCTCTGATGTCTATTACTTACCTGAAATTTGCATGTTCTGCCCATGCAAGACAGGAGTGGGTGTGTGCTATGTCTATGTAAAATAAACTATTAATAACACCTCAGTTTTGAGCTGCTGTTTAAAAAGCTTTTACAAGTGTGCCACACTAATCTCTTTGTATGCCACCTTGCTAATAAAACAATCAAATGCATTTTTGATTTATTGATCCTAATTATGGAAATTAAAATGAACTGTGCTTCTAGACTGAGAAGATAAAGAAGGAGAAGCGACCTGCAACACCTGGTTCATCATCTGGTATGGGATCTCCTCTGAGAAGATCTGATTCTCCTGCTGCCATGTCCAGAAGATCTGCTTCACCTGCAACACCTAAGTATGCCTTTCTTATTAATGGACTAATAACCTATGAATTTCTCATTATCTGTAAATAAGGCATAGATTCTTGAGGAACTTCCTTTGAAGTGTTGTATAAAGTCTAGTTAATTTTACTTGTATATACACACATATACAGATGGGTGAGAGGAGAGGTGTAGATGACAAATCTGATAGTACAAATCTGTTAGTACCTACTAGAGACAGTTCTCTCTACCTTTCCTCAGTCTTGAGATTAGAGTGTGTTTCATTATTCATATGAAATTTTACTTCACATTTCTTTTTAAATATTTTTTTTGTTGTTTGATTTTGAAGAAACTGCCTATGTGAAAGGAATGTGAAGAAATGCACTCATCATGAATACTAATTAGAAATTCCAGCATTTAATATCATTTAATATATTTTCTATTGTTGTCATGACCATCTGGTGCCATAAATACACTTAACTATGTGTCATCTAAACCATTGGTTTTTACCTTTGCTCATTTGCAGACCTCTGTGGTTTTGTTGCTTTTTTTTTTTTTTTTTTTAGTGCAGATCTGTGGATCTATAGTATATCTGGGCTTACTGGCAATGACTTGCTTTTCTTGATTGTCTTTTACTGAAAACTGTATTATGTGTACCACAGCTTGAAACTCAAGGTTTCTTAGAACAGAATATTAAGTCTAGCTCTAATGTAGGAATATACTAAAGTAGTCCTGGTCTACAGTACTTGCCTAATTATTTGGCTGGTTTATTGGTTTGGGTTTTTTTCCCTAGACCCTGTTTGTGGGTGCCACTTCAGTCTTGAAAATAGTCTTATTTATTCATATTTTTAAATCTGAAGCTGGCCCTATTTTGAACCAGGCTTGATGATCCCCTTTCTGACAAATTTCTTCTGCCTGAAAATCCAGCTGGTGTTCCTTTTCTGTTTCAGCTCTGAGGGCATAGCCCTTTAGTGGGGGATGATTTTGTGTGTGAATCTGATGTTAGACAACATAAGGAAACCATCTGACTCTCAGTATTCTTTCTGGTTTAGACATCCCCTTGCATGTAAGTGGGACACTGCAGTTCTTGGTTTGTATTATAAGGCTACAAATTCTCAAACTTCCAATATTATATATTTAATATCATCAGATTCTGTGGTATGAACTACATCCATTTTATGAAAAATTTAATGAAATGCAGTGTTAATGACAATCAGCTTTCTTACTACAGTTTTGAGCAGATCATTGTCTGGTGGCACTTTGCAATGTAAATTAAAACAAAAGTTTGAGCTGTAGCACTGTGTATGTATACAAATACTCATTGTCCTTGCAAACCTAACGATCTTTTGCACATTTAGGCTTTCTCCTTCTAGCACACTATATGACTGAGAAAATGCTTTGGAAGAAATGAGAATACATATTGTACAGCATTAGTCGTTAGTGATCCTGCATAGTGCCTTAACCTCTAAAGCTGGTGAAGAAAGAATCAAGTATGGCCAGTGATTTACATGACAATTAGCTGTATGCATTTCTTTTCTAAAGAATATGTGAATTGACATTCAAGTTTTCTTGGTACTGTTCTAGTTACTAGTTCTTCACAGTTGTCATCTTGGTTTCTGAGTGGGAGTAGCTTGTCTTCTTAATATGTTATTTCATTATTTATTAAATAAAAAGCTCTTTTTATCATGGTAAAGTAACTGAAACAGGATCAAACAAGACAATAAAACTTCAGCCTAAAGAGACACTTTTATTAATGGCAGAAGAGAGTTGCAGTAATTACATAAATAAAATACTAATCTTTTGAATGGGCAAGTTTTACTGAGAAAGCATAAAAGGTCCACCCAAAAACATAACAGCTGAGTGAACAGATATAGATGTAAAAAGGAGAAAAGGGGAAAAAATAAAAATATGCTGAACAATTAAAAGTGGGGAAGGAATTCAAAACTTGATGTTATTTGGAAAAATAAATATATCAAGAAATGTCATAGAAAGAAATCCAAGACAATTGTTTTGAATTTTAATGTGGATCAACTGACTAAGATGAAAGTTAATGGATTAGAGAGTTTGAACAATTGAGAAACTGTCTAATTTTTTTCAATTACTATTGGATATTGATGGTGTAAAGTGCTCATTTTCTTTAAATCTTTCACAAGATCAATAATAACAGGATGATGGGTTTGGGTAATTTTTTGTTTTATGCTTCATCTTTGAAGATCTATACATTAATTGGTTTATTCTTCCAGTATCCCTCAGAGAATAGGTAAGTGTGTTTTCTTATAGATCAGGAAGGCAATAAAGCCTGTGTCCTTCACTTGTCATTGGGTAAATGGTCCCTAAGTAAATCAATGGCACCTGACTGAATCAAGGAAGTAGGAGTTAGTTGTAAGTGTCTTCAGATGAACCACAGCATAAGGCAATGAATAAAAATTGAAAGCTCTGACAAGCCTCTCTGTCACATTATTTTGCCAAAGCATAAGCTCATGAGAGAAGGGGAAAGGGGGAAGGGCAAGGTGACTGATGAGTGGTGCTGCTGATGGGTGGTGGTTCACGTTTCTTTCCCAGATGCCAGGCTGGTCATTGTCCAGCCCCCTGTAGTCTGGGGGAAACACTTTTGACATCAGAAATGTGCATGCTTAGTCAAATTGCAGAATACTGATGGAATATGAACATAGACTAGTACAAAAAAAGTGCCTCCCAAACTCATAAAATGTTTGAAAATGAGTTATTGGAAAGGTGTCTGATATGGTGAATTCCCCACAGAAGTAGCTTCTGTCCTGCAGAGACCCATTTTGGATTTTATTTTATATGTGCTACATTTACTACCCTTGGTTTTTGTTCTAACTTGGAAAGATAAAAACAATGGATAGAATGTTGGATCAAGAGTATTATGAGGGATTTTTCATCAGCTAGATAATAGGCCTGTTCACCAATTTCTGTAAAAATGCAGCTATTCAAAAAACCATCCTACTGACCTATGCTGAGTTTATTCTCTTTTAAGAAATGTGAAAGAGAAATTAATCTTGTTTTGGCTACAAAAGATCAAAACTAAGAGTGGAAAAAAAACCAAACAGCTTTTGAGAGAGTGTCACAGAGCAAAAATGTTGGAACCCAGAAATAACTTGTGATCAGAGTAATGCCAGAAAGCAGGCTTGAGAACATGCAGGTCCTTGGTGTGGTTTCAACAGAGTTGTTGAATTAATGGAGAGAAAGTGGATAAATAATGCAGCTCTGGAATTGCTGAAGCTTTGTGATTTACAGTCAGCCTCATAACCGGTGACCTGCCATGTCACTGCTTATCAGGACAGGGTGCTGTTCCCTGCCCTGCTGTTTATGGCCAGAGCTGGATGTGACCTCTGATTTGTGTGCTACATGTACTTTTTTTTTCTCTGCTTAGCAAAAGTAAGCTCAGAACCCCTCATATGCTTTTCCTGAGACATTAATTACGTAGGATCCTCACACCTGATAGATGTTCTAGCAGTGCATGTAGAGGGCAGCTTCTTTCATGCTGCCCCCATGTCAGCTCAGGGCAGGTAGGTGAGAAAATTAATGTCTTCTTGGAGAGAGGAGGGTGCTTCTGTATTTGTTCCCCTGTAAAATCCAGTTACTGAGAAGTAGTAAGTTGTCTGACAACTGACATGCTACCACTTCTTGGATTTTAGTGATTTGCCATCTTAATTCTCTAATCCTTATCAGGCATAATTCTGTGTTTCCCACTTTCTTATCATGGTTAAACCTAAATACACTCCTATACAAGTGATTATAAGTATTTTTTTCCTTAATAATTCCATTTTTCTGCTTTTTCAATCAAGTTTTGCTCTTTCTGGTGTTAAGCAGCATAACTTAAATACTATTTTGAAGGAGTGTTTTTTCCAGTAACAATTCTGCCTGTGTCAAGGAATGTTAAAGTTGCTAAGTTGAGAGTATGTTTTAAACACAAGAGGGAAAACAATATTGATTTAATACTTTCTACTGGTATCCAGTAAATTATATAAAATTCTGAAAAAATACTCTTATTCTTGATGGACTTTCTCAGCTTTGCACTTCACACACTGCACTGTTCTCATCCTTGCAGTAATCAGTCTTTTCTATTTTTCTCACTTTTAGCTACTTTATATGAAACTCTACTATTTTCTTGTTGTTCTCATGGTAAAAAAAAATTTAAAATTATTGTATGTCTAAAAGTTCAAAGATGCAGTACCTAAATAATACATTCAGCACATATTTCTAATCCAGCAGCTGAGTTGTACAGCCAGTCTGCTCTAATGCCTATGCAGTGCAAGATATGTGGCTCTCATGACTAGACTCCTTCCTACCAACCTCTTTGATTGTCATGTCTTTATTAGAGAACAATTACTACTGTACTAATACTGAGAATGACTCAGCCTTAGTTAATAGCCTGTTCTGCTCCTTCTGTCACAACAAGTTGCATCAAAAGCATTTCAAGGAACGTGTGGTAAAGTAGGAAATGTGAACCAAAGGCAGCAAGAAGGACTCTGCTTTGAAGAAGTGTCTAATTAGCAAGAAGCACCCTCTTTGCTGCAGAAAAACATGAGAAAAATGTTTTCTCTTTATTTATATTTTTATGAAATGCAGTTGGAAGTGACTGCAATGATGAGACATGTGAGATGTATACGTGTAGGCGGGCCTTAAAATCTGCCTTTGCTTTCAGAAGGACCTGGAAATCCATTTATATCCTGAAGAGCAATCTAAGACAATGCTAAAACCAGATTTGGTCAACACAGCCAAACTCATTGGCTTCTCCCATTGCTGTTTTTTTCAGTAACTCAATCCGACTTGCCTGTTCACATCTTCCTGAGCCTGTTTCTGTCATGGAACAGCAGGAGTCGTGGGTGGCAGCAGGACAGGCAGGGATAGGGACCTTGCCCACAGCACTCCATCCCATAGCAGGCAAAAGTAAAGTGACCAGGATCAACCAAGAGCCCAGCAACAAAGGCCTTACTGAGGCAAGTGCAAGGACAAGCCAGGACATCATGTCAGGATCAGCAGGTTAGGAAGCCAAGAAGAACAGGCTTACCTACAGCTGAGCTCAGCCAAGGACCAAGGGCAAGGACCTGAGCTGACAGGGAGCTCCTGGGCCTGCAGGCTGGGGGTGCCTGAGATGAACTCAAATTTAGTTGGGTGCTACTGTTACTCCAAAGGCCTGAGGGCTTTTGGAGTGGTGGCTTTTTCTGTGGTGGCTCTTTAGTGGGTGTAAGAAGGTAGGGATGGTGCAATACTCTGCAGTGTTTTCCTCCCCACAAACCAGGCAGCTCTGAGTGAGCTCCTTGTATTCTAATGTCTCAATCTCTTCCAAATGCAGTCTGATACGGTAGAAAAGAACCATTTCTTTCTACAGAATTCATGAGTTTGGGGAGGAGTTGAAAGATGTCTTATTTTTATTGTCTGCTCTGTAATGCAAATGCTGTTCTGGTTATAATAGTTTCTCACCACACAATACTATAGTTAGATCTATACAAAACTTGCCACTCCAGTCCATTAATTTTGAGCTGTTGTTCATGTTTTTCATGCTTGTGGTCTGCCAGAATGAGTGTATAGTCCAGAAAGCATGTTATAGTATATGAAACTCTATATTGTGTAGATGAAAAAAAGTGATAAGGGATAATACATGTATATCATAATTGCATATCCAGGAAGAAGGTTAGAAATACATGTGTAATGTTCACTTTAATGTAAGATAATTTATTCTAATGAGACTCACATAAATCATTATTTTAAGATTGTAATCTCTTTATTCTTATACTACTTAGTCACACATCCCAGCCTTTCTTAATGTTACAAGTGCTAGCTACTGGTGTTACATAAATAACGAATGATGTTTGTGTGTAGTTTTATGTTTCTTGGTAATCTGTTCTCTTTGTGTGCACCAAATTTCAGTGAATATCAGGTATCTTTACCCTTCCAGTTTCCCAGAACTGACTTCAGGGTTATCAGGTGAAGTGATAACCTGAAGTGTGCAACGGCCAGGTGAGCAGTGGGCTGCATTGCTGCTGTGCATTGCCATCACAAGTGCAACTTGTGATAGGCTGTAGGGACTGAGTTTGGAGTCTGGGGTGTGTTAGTGCTGAAAAAAGCACTAACTCAGTGTTGCTGACAATATAATGGTTTGATTAGTTCTGTTTCTTTTTGTAGTACCCAGCCTTACCTTTGTATATACTGGTATTTGGTGCTTTTTTGGAAAATCAGATACTATTAGAAAAAAAACCATGGCTGGAAAGGTGGTATTCAGATGAAAGCAGCACTCTATAGCTCATTATAATTTTTATAGACAGAGAGCAGCCATAGCTTTGGTTTACATGTTGAGAATGACTGTAGAAACAGTGAAGTTGATTAAATTCTTCTGAAATGGTCATGACTAAAATCATTGGTTTAGGTAGTCCACAATTTCCTCTCTCTCACCTAGACCTTAGACAGTGTTATTTTAATGAACATTTTCTGTAATCGTGCACTTCCATGTCAGGTCCATGCAATTTATGTTCTGATTGTATCCAGGTGGTTCTTTTCAGTATTGTACAAAACAACTGATACTCCTCTGTAGCCAGAGACAAGAAAGAATGAGAAATGTGAAGATGGAGTTTGTTTCCAAGCTGTGTAACATCTGGCCTTGTTTGATTTTTGTTTTGCCTCATCAGGACAGTTGCAAAGACTTATCCTCAGTCTCCTAAAAACACCAAACAATATCCGGCTTCTCCGGTAAAGCATCGTGCCGCTTCCAGTCTCAGCCAGGAAACACCCAAAAAGAAAGCAGACAAGGAGAAGGAAAATGCCAGTCACCTGAAGTCCCCAGGAGCACGGGCTGATGATGTGGGCCAGGTAGCTCCTGAGAAGCACGTGCCTTCTGCTGGAAAGGCTGAGAACAGTGAAGGTGAGCCTTACTGCAAGATGTTAGTGCAAGATACCATGGGTTCCTGAGACTTTTGAACAGTGATGAGCTGTTCTTTTAATGAAGCTGCTCAGTCACAGCCTTATTAGAATGTGTAAAGATACCGACTGGAACCTGTGAATACAGTTTTAACTAATGTACCAAACGCACTGTTAATGAGGATGTGAAAATGCTGACATCCAGGGATGCCCTTAACTATTCCATCTTCTCTCTGCTGAAAAGGCTGAAGTGTGATTTTAAAAAGGTGTCTTACCACTCTGAACCAGGCCCATTTCAACCTCTGTACTAATCTGGGATTACTGGGCACTCTCTTTGTTCTCTGCCTGACTTTCCACCCTTGGTTGTCTTCTCCTAGGGAAGATCACAGCAGGAACAAGTGATGCAGAAGAAGCTGCAAAAATTCTAGCTGAAAAAAGACGACAGGCCCGCCTGCAAAAAGAACAAGAGGAAAGGGAGAGACAGGAAAGAGAAGAACGAGAAAGGTCTCTATTGCTTTGTGAAAGTTATTACCTAATAATTTAACCTGGATCACTGAACGTGCTTGAAACTGTGATAGTTTTGGAATCAAGTGGGAGCTTACATGTATTTGTTAATTTCTTTAATTTCAGACTCATATTTCATTAGTGTCTTTTGCAGTCTCTATGATTAGTGAAGTTAGAAAATAATAATTTGGCCTTTTCAAGAACCCTGAATAAACTCTTTCTTTTCCAAATACTTCAAGCATGTCCATGCTGAAGTGCACACTGCAGTCTGGACATACCTGAAGTATTTTATATTGTGAAAAAATATTTGAGGTGGCTTTAAATGAGCAAGATCACGTAGCAGAAACAGTCTTGCAGCAGCAGGATATGTGTTAAATGGCAAAGCTTGAATCATTCATAATTAACCTGAAGTTCATCTTTCTGCCCAACTCTGCTGCAGGCATTGAGGGCTCTGAGTGTGGGCAGAATGAAGGTTGCTGTGTCTGAGCCATGAAGTTCTGGCTCTGTTCTGGGAACAGGCTTTAAGGTGGTTTTCCATATGGCATGCTGGTTGCAAGTGTCAGCAACCCATGCACTTCCTTCAACTCCCTAATAGTGAATCACTAATTCTGCGTGTCTAGATTCCACTTTGTGTTTTCTTATTAAAAACACGGTGGGTGAGGTGGGAGTGGAATGACCAGCTCCTGCCACTTACAGAACATTTCTTAAGGAGCATGATGTCCCTCAGTGGGCCAGGGAACAACACAGGTGGAATTTATACCCGCTTCTTCCAGTGTTCCACTGTGTTTTGTGGAATTTGCTGCTACTCATACCACCTGTTTATCTTCAGATGAAGCAAAGGATAAAAGAACTTCCTTGTTCACAGATACCAGCATTCTGGGTGTCAAGTACAGGGGAAGGGAGTTGTTTTTGTTCTTGAAACTTAATTTTATTATTGCCACTCTACTTGAAATTAGAACAGAAATGTTTTCTTTGATCACACATGTTTTTGAATGGAAATTGTAACTTCTATGAAATATTTTAGGCATTAAAAGTAAGATTGGAATGAAAGCTTGATAGCAACCTGAATTCTGAGCATGTGCTCAATGTCTTCATTGTATCCTGGCATCTTTCGTGAAAATATGTGCTGATGCATGTGTTATCAGTTACTGATGTACATAAAATAGGATTCATGTTAAACAAGATGAAGCCTTTTAAACCTTCTGTTAATTTTTTGCAGGCTTGAAAGAGAAGAGCAGAAAAGAAAGGCAGAAGAAGAAAGACTTCGTCTGGAAGAAGAAGCTCGTAAGAAGGAGGAGGAAAGAAAACGTGAAGAAGAGGCAGCTAGAAAAAAGGCAGAAGAGGAAGCTAGGAGAAGAGCTGAGGAAGAACAAATGCTAAAGGAAAAGCAAGAAAAAGAGCTCCAAGCCAAACTTGAGAAACAGGTATCATCTCAAACAGAAATGTGAAAATTTTATACATGCAAAAAAATACTTAATATTTGGTAGTCTACCTGAAATAAATAATGGCCTGTTGAGATTTTTGTGGGTCTGGGTCTTCAAAGAGACAAGAGCAGTTGTTAGTTGCTATAAAGTTGTTTATTGCATGAATACATCAGTCTCGAAGGCAAAGAGTTCAGAGTATTAAAGTCTAAAAGCTTTCTGGCATAGACTCCCAAGCAGAAGCAGCAGCAACAGCAGCTCCCACACCTTTCTTATTCTTCTTCTTCCTTCTTTTCTTCTTCCTCCTCTCTCACCCCAATACAGGGAATTTTATTCACAAATCTTCCAATCAGCTAAAACCACAATTCTAAAACATTCTTCCTATACCTCTCAGAACTCAATTCTAAAGTACGAAAGTAGTGTCAGTCCTTACACACAATTTACGCCTATAGTTCTATCTATTCACGTATATGGTTCTGTTTTATCTAGAAACGCAAGAAATGTTCTGCTATGTTTTTATTGTGTCTGGAGCTAAGTTACTGAACTTTAAACTAGGCTTTAGGGCTTTTTACTCTCTTAAGGCACTTAAAGTGTATTCCTACTTACTTAAAACTAAAACTTCTACCTCATGTCTGTGGCTTAATATATTTTAATTTCTCTGAAGGCTTTCATTCAATCTCTGCATTCTTTTCTCTCTCTGAGGGACTCAGGCTTCTATTATATACACCCCAACAATGGCCCTAACATATTTTACACATTTTAATTAGAGGGAAGAAGCAGAAATCAAAGCCCGTGAAGCAGCTGAACAGCTTCGTCTTGAAAGGGAACAAATCATGCAGCAAATTGAGCAAGAAAGGCTGGAGCGGAAGAAGGTGGGTATTTGCATCTCAGGATAGTTTTTTCATTTCTTGTTTAAATACATAACCCAGGAAGCACCCAGGAATATCTAGTAACAATAATCTGGAGGGATTAGAGGTGAATAGTTATGGAAAATTTAGTATTTGTTACTTGCCTGTTAGGGTAACATGGACATCAAAATTTGTAACAAAGTGGAATTGCCTGAGGCAAATGACTTTCTACAAGGCACTGAGCAAACAGAGTCAGCCTCTACCAGAAAAGTTAAATGCCTGAGACAAACAAGACATGACAAGGCAAATGTCAGTTGCTGCCCAACCCAGGACATCACTAACTACTGAGAAACATGATGACTTTGTTTAAAACTTTCTCAACAGAAGCTCTGTGTCCTTAATTGAGAAAGTTTGTGATCAACAGACAGCTTTTCCCCCACCTGGCTGCCTCTGGTTGCATTATGCAGAGGAGCAGGATTGTCTGGCCACTTCTGTGCACAGAAATGGCTGAAGCTGCATAAATTAGCTTTGTTTACAGCTGTGTGGCAGGAAAGAGAACAGCTGCAGAACCCCTGTCTGGTTACAAAAGGTCATCTATCCATATATGTTATTCCAATATGTTTTAAACTGTTCACCACTGAACATGTTGCAGCATGCTGCAGTTGCAGATTAGAATATCAAACCAAAGTGGTTTACATCTCAAATAATTTCCTTTTTAATGAAGAAAGAAGGAAAAGAAAAGTATTTTAGGATAATGCTGTATACATTTCCAGCAAGAATAACTTCAGATACTTCATTTTGCTCTTCTATTTCAAAAATGCTAACTATTTTTAAAGGAACTGTTTGGAAATAGTTGGAAAAGCAGCTAGATTAAAATAACCAGTTTGTTTTAAACAAATGCCTTGTTCCAGAAGTGAGCATAACTTATAGCTGCAAACACCTGGTATTAAAATACTTGTTTCTAAAGTGCATCTGCTGAGAAAGTCATGTTCTTTAAGATCTGATAAGTTAAAGGCAGCTTAAAGATATTTTCTGTCTTTAATTTTCTTATTTGTTCTCCCTTTTCCAAGACAGGCAGAGAGGATGTCATGACAGTAACGAAAAGGTTCTTTGTCCTTTTTTCCCCTGTTTCTTGTGTTACATATTCTGTCTGCCATCTCATTCTCAAATTTATTTTGATTTATAGAGAATAGATGAAATAATGAAGAGAACAAGGAAAAGTGAAACCCCAGAAATAAAGGTATGAAACAGTATTTGGGTTTTTTGTTTTGTTTTATTATCACATGTGGAAATGAAATTCTAGTTTAGTTCCATGTAAGTGTACTTAGGTACACTTTAGACCCAAATTTTAGATGCATTTCAAGCTCAGTGCTACAGAGACACAGCTTTTATGCAGCCTTTGCAGGTAGGATAATTGTCCCCCTCACTACTAGCAAAGGGCAGCAGCCCATTCCTGCATGCTGGAGCAGTAATGTTTGCTGCTCTTGATGTATCTTCCTGCTTTGTACCAGCCAGTGAATTAGGTACTGAGCTCTCTTTGTTACTCCTTTCAGGAATTTGAAAAGAAGGCAGTTGTGTCCAGCTAAGAAGTTCTAATGTACTAAGGAAACTGTTTGTTCAGTTACTTTCAGAGAATGTTTTCTTTTTTAATTTAAAAAACATGCTATGCCTAACTAAAAAGGGGAAAAAAGTCCTGTCTTGCTGTTGGTCTTTGTCACCCTGTGGCCCTGGGCAGTCTCACAAGTTTTGAGTCCAATCATTTCCATGAAGGTTACAGTCCTTCCTCTAATACAGCTGAGTCATTGCTTGATTTCAGAAGGAAGAGCCAAAACTGGAGATCCCATCAACTTTGAATGTGGAAAAGCAACCAAAGGACCTTGTTCTCAACCAGCCAGGTAAAAATTGCCATATTTTTCTGACCTATTTTCACAGTTGAATCTCTTCAGATTTTTTTTGATCTGAGGCAGAGCACTGTGTATTATCATAAGTTCTTTGCTTTCATCTCAAAAAGAACAGCTACATTTGCATCAATGACAAATGTTGGAAACTGGAGACAGCTTTGCTTTGCCCCTTAAGCAAAAGCAGAATAAAGTTTCTCCTCCATTTTAGTACCTGATGTAGCATTTTAGTAAATGAAAAGTTCTAATCTGCCAATATGTTTGATTGCTGCAACCTACCTTCAAATTCTGTTGGTAGAAAATCCTTGCACACAACCAAGCTTTTTATAGTATGACTCTAAAAAAGAATATGTATTTAGAGGACTATTAAATAAAATATGCATATCTAACATTTATCTATATTTTGTTTACTTCCCCAGGCTAAGGTTTTTAGTACATGACATAAAAGATAAAATATTCTCTTCCTGTTTCCTCTAATTTAAAAGATGTATCGCAAAGAGCAGTTTTGGAGTAGAATAGAGGGATGACAGTATAGTATGATGAGTAATGGATTAAACCTAGTCTACTGCATTGTCTCAATCTATAACTTAAACGTATTTAAGTAACAAAGTTTCTACTGTCATAATTTCTAACTTTCTTTCGTAGAGATCAATGGATTGGCAACCTGCCTGAAAAATAAAAGCTTAGAAAGTGCTGCTTCTGTAATCCCTTCCCAAGATGTAGTTGCTAACGGACTGAAGTCAGTTTCGGGACTTATTCAGCTGGAAGCTGTTGATGGGAAATCCAACAGCATGGAAGATTCAGCAGATGAGGTTCAGTCCATGGATGTGAGGTACAGACTGGATCTGCCAACAGGGTTGTGGAATTCATATGAGACACAGGATTTTGGGTTTTGTTTGTTAATACTCTGCTACTTTCCTTCTCACATCCCCCACAGTGGCAGCTGGGTGTGCACTGCCTGTGTTCTGATCCTGCCCAGAGGCTCCTGGCTGTTTGATACAAGAGCCACAGAACCTTATCTCACTCTCACATATTTGGGGGAGGGAACTCTGAAATCCTTCCACAGTCCTTACTTATGGATTCCATGCAAGATTGCCCAAACCCTTCAGACAGTTTTTTGAAAGCAGCTACTGCAGATATTGTTCTGATGTCATCATTTTTTAATTTGGCTACATAGCTGTGATGCATGAGCATTTCTGCCTCCATACAAATAGAATAAAGAAAATAATGCATTTAGAATTTTTATTGCTTAACAAGTAGAAATGTATGAAAATCAGTAAATAACTTTGTGGTTTAAAATATTCTGACATTTTGATGTAAGGATGTGCAGAAAAGAAGCATTTTTTTTTTAATTTTAAGTTTTTTTATTTACATATTTATATATATAGGCAGTTAATTTAAAGCTGCTAAGGCAAAGCTAGGTCTGAATTTTTATACTATTCTCCCTTAATCAGTAAGCTAGTTGAACATCTCATACTGTCCCAGTATTTCCAGCAAATATGCATAAATATATAGAAAATGCCCTGCTGGGACTGACCAGAAGACTGTGTAGCCCATTATTTGGTCTCAGAGAGTATCAGTAAGGAAAACTAGTGAAGGAGAGCACCAGAGCCTGCAATCCAAGATCACTGCAGTGTAGCTTTAGGGATATTGAGGGTGCAAGTTTGCCTTGGCCTTTTAAGTGGCTACTGGTTGATGTGTTGCCCATAGGTTTATCCCAACCATTTTTTTTACCAGCTGATGCTTGTGTCTAGGACCTTACCTGGAAGCAATCTGTACAGTACAGTCTCACTGGGTAGATCATATTCTCTGATCCCTGTTAAACCATTTCCTATTGGTGGCACTGGACACCCCTTACATTTTGTGTTGTAGGATTTCATGCATGATAGTTTTGCCCTCAACTCATCCACCACCACATCATGGTTTTAGAAATGTCTGTGAAAGCCTTCCTCTGCCTTCTGTTCTCCAAACTAGAATGCACGAGTTGCATTTGAGTTACTGAGCCTTGCTACTCTAAAGGTTGCAGCATTTCTTAAGTTCATAAGTTTATTTGTAGGATTTCTATGTCTGAAGTATATCATAAGGTCTTAAGAAATAGCTTTTTATTTTAGTTTTGAAATGTACGTGCTTTGAGTAAGTGTTTGCAGGATCAGGACAGTAACGTGAAAGATGCAATAAACATTTAAGTAAAGGAGTGGTGCAGAGACTGAAATAGTGATCTGTAAACTCAGTTCTGTAAACTATCAGATAGGGTTTAGGAGATGAGTGTTCATGTCACACAGCTACCACAAACCTTGATCATTAAGGGATATAGGTTAGGTATGATCTTCCATTCTAAACACGGCAATATCATTTTTCTTTGGATTAGGACATTCTCTAGGTAAAAGCTTGCTGCAGCTGCCTTAAGATAAGTGGTAGTTTCTGAACTGTCCAAGGTTTAATTTGATTGTTCCTTAATGAAAATTTATGCACCTCTTATTCTGTGTCTTTCTTCCTTTATCTTTTGCATAGCCCGGTTTCAAAAGAAGAACTTATCTCTATCCCTGAATATTCACCCATGAATGAACTCATGCCTGGTGTTTCATTGGACCAAAATGGGACGAGTAATGCCAAGGCTCTTGAAGACCTCTTGGATTTCACAGGCCAAGCTACCTACTCCAAGATGTCCAGTGATACCCTTAGCCTAGATGACTGTAACAAAAACTTGATTGAGGGATTTAACAGCCCGGGACAGGAAAATACACTGAATTCTATCTGTTGACAGCCTCGCTTTTCAGCAGAACAGATACAGGTACAGTATTGTGATAAACATCTTAGGTATGATAAATTACTGTGATTACTTACCAGCTCCCACGAATATTGCAGCAGTGTGGAGAGAGAAAGCAAGCTGTTCTCCTAGGTACTTAAATTCAACACAATCTTTGAGATTTGCAGCTGCCTGCAAATTGGCATCATATGCAAACTGACTGTATCATAGCAACCACAAGTATCTGGTAAATGGAAACATTTCCTTTATGCATCCAGAATTTCTTCATTAATACAATACCTTTCCTGCATATCTTTGGAGCCTATTTACATGAAGAAAAACAGTTAAAAGTGGAGCCAGTCTAGGCCATGGTAGTTATTGCTGCTGCTTACTCTTTTCCACTGCAGTGTAGAATCACATACCCTGAAAAGCCAGCATAGTAAAAACCCATAGTAGGCTTCAGTGGCAGTTTCGAAGTACAAAGCCATAGTCAGGTTTTTTGGAAGAGTATATTCTCTAAATTACAAAACTAAGGTCATCTAACTTGTGTAACTGACTTAATATTCTTCTCTTTCTCTTTAATTGACAGAGGTAACAAATTCTGGAGGATATATATCCCTGTGATGCTACTGGCAGTAAAATATGAGCTTGTCACTTGAAAAAGCTTCTGCAGTCCTTGAACACTGGATTTCAAATAATCAGAGCTGAATATAACTTGTCTTCCCAGGGAATATGTTGAATAACTGGCTGCTTTTGGTAGAAACCAATGATCTAGAGCGTTGATGTTTCAGGGAAGACAGAGTGTGCATTAGAATTTGAGCTTTAGCTGCTAATAAAGCACTTATTTCTTCTTTAATTTAAAATTCATCTCAACACTTCACTGTGATTTTTACCTGTGCATTTTATTTTTAAATAATTCTTTCCTAAGATTGATCGTACATCCATTTAGACATCTTTTTCTTGTAAATAATGATGGGGTTTGCCCACAGTGCATTGAAACAAA
Organism: Alethe castanea; assembly: GCA_024734035.1. NCBI lineage: Eukaryota > Metazoa > Chordata > Aves > Passeriformes > Muscicapidae > Alethe > Alethe castanea. Next base: position 98,316,829 of record JANRGV010000051.1, on the reverse strand, counting down.
ATAATATACTGTACTTTAGTTTTGTGCCTATCTTTTTTTGTCTTTAATAAGGAGTTATCGGTGACTTTTATGAGGTGTGTAATTCAAAACTGTAGCTGAAAAGGCTTGAAAAACATATAGCTGCTGGAATCAAGAGCCTTCTTATTGACTGTGGAGTGTGGGAACTATCCATTTATGATGTTGACACTTTTAGTCACTAGTGGCACTTACTGGTTAATATTAATTAGTCTGGGAGCAACTATCAACTGTGTTTAAAATCCTATTTGTGTAACACTTGTAAGCAAAGTAGGCAAAATGCCAAGTGTAACCCCTTAATATATATGTAGTATAGGTGTAGTAGATCCGAGTGAGTGATCAGGAGGGTGACACATTAACCTTTGAATATGCAGACACTTGATTGATACCAGCAGGCTTTCTATCACACAGAGAAGTATTTTGTCTTCCTATAGGCTCAACAAAATGGGGTTTGGTCAGCAGCAAAACAATATGTGAGTGTCAGAAACACAAAGGCCAAAAGGCATGCCAGGAACGCTGGGGGCCCTCAACGTTCTGTAAACATCTGTGTGGAACAGTCCACATCAAGATATACAAGGTCAGGACATCATGTGCCATACAGTGTTAGCTTTGTTTCTGTTGGTGAACCTTTCTGCTAGATCAAGTGCTGCTTTGAGGACATTTTGTCCAGTCCCTTATAAGAATAAATTATAGATACGACTCTCTTTGGACACTAACACAAAAGCTAACACAAAAGATGTGAAAACTTGGAGGGATGGGTTGTTTTGCTTTTTTCTTCTTTTTTTTTTTTTTTTTTTCCCCCACATGTAAGAGTTCACAGCATAGATTGACCTCAGTTGTAGCACCATTCTTGTGCTCTTAAATGTCAGCAGTGGGAAAGTAGCCAGTGACATGATGTACAATGCCTAAAAACAAATCATACCTACAACAACCCAGCTCTATTTATGTTAGTGTACTTCAAAGAAATACTTTCTTTTGACTGTGCAGTAAGCTGTAGCATGGTACTGTGTCTTCCAAATTAGTCCTTCATCTATTTCCTAAATAATAAACAAACAAAGGTTTGTTTTGGTGTAATACATTGTGTTTGACAAATGTCCTATTATATTTTATTATGGTGTCATTGTATAACCTGTAGATTTCTGTATTTGCATGACCTGTATAGCATGTATAAAGGTGAAATACATTTTCATTTATGAATCTAACTTGTTTTTTAGCACTTGTTATTCCCACAACAGTATGACTGATTTAAAAATACATGTGTTTTAATTTGTTCTGAGGTATTTTCTGAAGGAGGGTATAATACTGAATGAAGGAGTGGTTGTCAGAACCTCAGAAGATTTCACCATTGTTCCCTTTGCCATATATTCATTTGCTTTCTGAGGTCCTGTCAATACACTGAGGAAGTGCAGGCTGGTGGCCAAAGAGCCTTAAGGTGAGGACACCAAATGGTGGCATCCAGAGGGCTGGTGACAGTATAGGGGCCAGTTTGCAGCCCCAGCCTCTGCTCTCTGGCAAAGAAAATAAGCTGAAGAAAACTTGAGAGCTGTGGAAAGTAGATATTGTTCTGTTAATGTGCAAGAGCTGAGGGAGTGTGTGTTAGGGTTAGGGGGTTTGGGCTAGGGTTAGAGGGTTAGGGTTAGGGGGTTAGAGTTACGGTTAGGGCTAGGGGTTAGGGTTAGGGTTATGGTGTTAGTGCTAGGGTCACGGTTAGGGGGTTTGGGCTAGGGTTAGGGTGTAGGGTTAGGGGGTTAGGGTTATGGTTAGGGTTAACATTAGGGTTGGGGTTAGGGGCTTAGGGTTACGGCTAGGGTTAGGCTTATGGTGTCAGTCTAAGGGTTAGGGTTAGGGGTAGTGTTAGAGTTAGGGTTAGTGTTAGGGTTATGGTGTCCGTGTTAGGGGTTAGTGTTAGGGTTAGGGTTAGGGATGGGGGTTAGGGTTAGGGATGGGGGTTAGGGTTAGGGTTATGGTGTCAGTGTTAGGGCTAGGGTTAGAGTCAGTGATAGGGTTATTGTGTCAGTGTTAGGGTTAGGTTTAGGGTCAGGGGTTAGGGTGAGGGTTAGTGTTATTGTGTCAGTGTATGGGTTAGGGTTAGAGTTAGGTTTAGGGTTACGGTTAGGGTTATTTTGTCAGTGTTAGGGTTAGGGTCTGGGTTAGGGTTAGGGTTATTGTGTCAGTGTATGGGTTAGGGTTAGGGTGTTTGGTTTAGGGTTAGGGTAGGGTTAGGGTTATGGTTTCAGTGTTAAGGTTAGGATTAGGATTAGGGTTATTGTGTCAGTGTTAGGGTTAGGGTTAAGGTTAGGGGTAGGGTCATCGTTAGGGATACGGTTAGGGTTAGGGTCAGAGTTAGGGTCAGGGTTAGGGCTAGGCCGAGGG
>JANRGV010000051.1:98281723-98295520 GCA_024734035.1 Alethe castanea | reverse complement strand
TCCTGGGAGTGAAGTGGCAAGACGGACGGCGCCAGATCCCCACTGAGGTCATCAATAAGATCACTGCAATGGCTCCATCAACCAGCAAAAAGGAAACTCAAGATTTCCTAGGTGCCATAAGTTTTTGGAGAATGCACATTCCTGAGTACAGCCAGATTGTGAGCCCTCTCTACCTGATTATCCTTATCTTTTTTGGGTGAAGGGAGAGAGAGAGAATAGTGACGTGGGTAGTTTTCACAGCAAGAGTCTGTCTTCCTGTTGGCTGTGGGACCCAGCATATGAGACTTGCTTGTCCCTCTCTCCTCTGAAAGGTTTGTGGTGGTGGTCAGGCAATCCCTCTGAAAGGGGTGGAGGATAACATCTCCTTCACTGCAGGTGAACGGCACTGAAGAGCAGCTCCCTGGTGATGAGCAGTATTAGTACTGATTTGCTCTTTGTGTATCCTGAATAGGGTTTCTTCCATAATCTGTTCCATGTTCCTTGAAATGATAGAAAGGCACCAAAAAGTCACGTAAAGCAGTCCACACGTTTATAGTCTGTTCCAGGAGAGTTAACTGCTTCTATTCAGTCTGTGCTGTTACCTGCAGGGTTTCAGCTGTTTGGGGCTTGCTGATTTTGGGCGCCCTGCGTTAGAAAGAGCTCCAGTTCCCTTCTGTGCAGCTAGATGACTGCAGTAATTTGTCATTTCTTGTTTCATGCTGGAGAAAGTAAAGAGATAGGAGATTGTTCTGTTCAGGAGAGCAAGTGGTTAAAAATTTGTAGCCTTTCTGAAAGAACATGTGTTCAAGCTGGCACATCCTATACAATTTCTGGACATTTTTGAGTTACTTGTTTCAAGATGCTTCTTTCAGGTTTGTAAAATAATTTTGTACTTGTCAAAACACTAATATCCCAAGGGTAGAATCAAAGGAGAGCTGGTAGCAGGCTTGAGGCCATTTCTCCCAAGAGGGAAGTTGTCTGAGTCAAGTTCCAAAAGTCAAGGGAAAGAAAATAAAAGGTGTGAATCCCATTAATATTTAAAAACTATCTAAGCATAGTTGCTGATAACTCTTCCAATGAGTCACTTATTGTTGTAACGTAGCAAACACAAGCAGCACTCTGAACCTAATGCTGCTGCTTAATTACAAAATAGTTCTTCATGTTTTCATACTGACAGTGTCTCCCAAAGTACAGCAGAACATCTTAGAGAAATTAAACCCCAGAGCAGCCAGGTCCTGGCGCCTCTGCTCCATCATGACCTGTCTTTTCGGAAGCACCTGAATGCCTGGCTTGGAAAATGTAGGGCCTTCACTTGATTCAAGTAATTCTGCTACAGGCAGGCTTGCTACCTGATGCCATCCTACAAAAAACTTGCTTTTGGTATGGAACCATATTGCTAGTATAGTTGTGGTGACTTAAACCTGGATTTTAGCAATGTTTATAAATTCTGTATAGATTAATTTGCAGTTCTGGTGTTACACTGGGAATCTTGTTGGGGGAGAGTGTCTGCTGCCTTTGTATGGTGTTTCTCTGTGAGGAAATTGTACTGCGTGGGTCATTTTTAGGAGGGGAATTGGATGAGCACTTCTTTCCACTAAACAAAAGGAATGTCATCATTGGAAATTACAGCAGTCCTCCTTATCCTAAGGCGAGATCTAGGGCGTGCTGCCACAGTTTTTCTCACGCTTTTAGGTATTGTTTAGCCAGTATTGGAAAGAATAAGGAATTGGTTGTTATGTATTCTCAGTTTCTACCTTTATCAGTCTGGCAGATCAAGTTCTGTACAGATGATTGGGTAAAGTTTAATGGTGCTTTTGTCTTTTTGGTGTTTACATACTCATTTGAAAATTAGGAATAAAGTTCAGAACTGAAAGGAAGGTTGGAAGAAGGAATTTGATCAGCATGTAAAACAGTGTCACTTCTAAAAGTTTACCAGAAGAGATGGTGGTAGTAAATCTTTGATGCTTGTTGGACATGTACCACATTTTGAAATGTGTTACCCAGGGACTATGGTTTTGTTTTTTGGATTTTTTTTTTTTTTTGTTTCTGAAATACTCTTTTGTAAAGTGTATTTTAATGAGTGTAATATGACTTTTCTTTGAAAAATAATGAATACTAGCATTGGAGCATCATATCTAACTTTGGTTAGTATGACCTTGAAGTAAGCAAAGGGCCTGAAGTCAATTCATGCTATCTAGTCCTCAGATACATGTCTTTAGGATACAAGAGGCAGTGATAACTTCATATTTGAGAGTTAAGAGAACAAATGTTTTATCTTGTCTTTGGGGTACTTTGATGTTGGATTCTTTTTGCGTTTCTATCTCTTGCAACAATTACAACTTCATGCTTTGTTACATGAAAACATTGTGGAGCAAAAAAAAAAAAATTCTTGAAATTTTTTTTTAAGAACTGAACTATTGCTACATCTTGCAGATAGATGTCTGGTTCGCTTACGGTGCAGCTTGATGAGCAGCTTCTAGTTTAGGAGGTGGCTTGACTAATGCCTGCCTGTGGGGTAGGCAGCAGAAGTATGCTGTGTATTCTCTTAAGATACTACTGTTTCAGCCATGAGGTAATCATACCAAAAAGTCAAGTATAGCAAGGAGTGATACGTTGTTTGAGCAACCAGTGTAACTGGGGGGTGTGAGGTGGTGGGTCAGGTGTGTGGATGCACTCTACTTCAGGTCGTGCCTTAAAGCTTGTATGTTTTTTCTCCCTTTTCAATTTCAGTTCATTAGGCAAAAGATATAGTTAAAGGAATTATTTGAGCACTGGGAGTGTCAAAAAGGCCATACTTTGCTAGCTCAGACTAGTTTTGTGTCTCTGAGTGTCTGAACAAATAATTACAGAAAATACCATAGCATATATAGAGTGGCATTGGCCTGGGTGTATTCTTTCAGTTTCAAATGGTTGGTTGTTAATTAACTTTAGAGATGTTGATAGATCTGTTTTTGCATCTATATTTCTGGCCTTTAAAGCATTTTGTGGTAATTAAAAGCTGTAGGCATGGGTATGTGGTCCAAACTTCAGTTTTAACCCAATAATTTCATTCTGCTTTAATCATTTGTGTTTGCTAAATAATGAACAATCATTTAATTCCTATTCACCTAGTCATATTACTGGTGAGTTTCTATATACTTACATCACTTCTTTTTGAAGGTCCTAGGGATTTTTTGCGTTCTTTCATAGCTTTTATGAGAAGGGTTGCCAGGAGCTACCTTCAGGAGTCAGGAGCACTTTTTCATAGTGCATCCTTTGTATATTTAGTGTGTGTCTAGTTATTAGGTTATTAACAGGTGAAGTGCAACAATGAAAAAAGTGATCTTTTGTATCTGGTTTGATTTAGATGGAATATGTGATGACCTAGCAGTTGTAATGGAATAGTTAAAGCTTGCAAGAAGTCTGCATCCATGTAAAAATTTTGGTGTATATGACAAATTTGAACTTCAGTGTATATGAACCTCAGGATATACAAATTGATGCAAAACCATTTTCCTTTATAAACTGTATTTTTAAAGCTGTCTGTTTCTCCCCTCTATCATCTGTATCATTCAACACATGAGTTTATTAGCATTTAACAGCAAGTTAAATAGATAGCATTACAAAATGGAGAGAAAAATGGAACCATGATCAACTATTGAAATCTGTATAAAGTTTTAAGTTCAGCAGCTGGAGAAAAAAAAAGGTTGCTTGCCTTAAAATTGATATTAGAAGTTTACCTTTGAAGCAAAACATCCTAAAAATATACTTCACCCTAACTTGGAAGCTTTTAGTACTACGCTTGTTTAAAAAAAACTTCCTGTTGCAATTTGTAATCAGACTAGTAAATGATATAATTTTTACAGCTTCAAGAAACTCATAAACACGTGAGAGAAGATGACAAGATCTAGATCAAGATCACCACGATGGAAACCAAGGTAAATATCTACAGCTTGTGTTCCGAAATGTCGCCCTATATAAGGGTTTATAATTAGTACCTAAAACTTGCATTAAAGAAAGAAAATTGCATGCAGAATTGCAATTTGTGAAGTGTGTTTTGTAATCTGTAGTTTATTGTACAAGCTGAACAACTGTAATTTTTTTCCCAACTCATGATTTTATTACAATTTCTCTTAGACTAGAAGTGTTCAATTTTTGCAATCTGCCAAGAACCTTGTTCACCTTTTGTATTCTGGGAATTACAGCTACCTTAAGCAAAAAAATCCAAGCTCCAAACTAGTTAAGGTTATTTTTACTCAAGCACCACCTTGTGCATTGAATGTCTGTAACTCACTTTTGTTTTGCTTCTTGGCTTACAGGGAGGAACTGTTACAAAAACTGTAGTTGTTTTTTTTTCCTTTTTTTAAAAAAAGCTTCCTAGTTCAAACACCTTGGACTTTCTGAGGTTTGGGGCTGATTTGTAAACTGATCTTTAGCACCATTAGACATGCCTTGCAGCATAACACAGAGTGAAAACATGTGGAAATGTGGGAGTCGTTGCCCTTCTCCTTGGACATTAGCCTGGTAGCGCGTGTCTTTGACATTTGTCACCAGAATAACATCCAGCTTACTTCTTGCTGGGAGTTACCTGCCTCATTTTTAAGACTTGCAGTGTAAATTTGAGGTGCTAAAGCCAGGAGGGTGGAATACAATATCAAGTGAAATTACTGCTGGTTTTGGGCATCTCTTTGAAACAGACTAAGCTGTGATAACCAAGACCAAGGGAGTTTGAATAACTCAGAAAAATACGTGGAGTTTTTTATTTGCTTCTTTTGTTTTTAAAAAGAGAAATCCTAGCTATGTCCACTAGACTGATAGCTGTGAATGTCATTTGAGTAAGGGCAGCCCCAGCTCTCATTAAAATGCAAACCCTAACCAGACCAACATGAGATGGCAGCCGCAGTGTAGGTGCTGTTGGAAGTCAGCCATCATGGTTTTAGGAACATCTGTGGTTCTGAGTTTGAACTCATTTGCAGAAACGGAGTAAATAGTTGTGCCAAACTGTTCATTTGCAAGACATGCACAAAGGAAGTGGCTTATTTCAACTTGATTTTTGTCAGGGTTGTTATAGGTTTGTATCTTCAAAAGAGCAGAGCAGTTGTTAGTTGCTGTAAAGTTGTTTGTTGTAAAGGCACATCAGTCTCAAAAGGCAAAGGGTCCCAAGTGTTGAAGTCCATGCTAAAAGCTTTTGGCATAGAGTCCTGATTAGGAGCTGCAGCCTGATAAAGTCCTGAGCAGAGGCAGAGGCTGTGGGCTGGTACAGAGTCTGGAGAGGCAGATGCTCCCTGGTCTTTCTTCTTCTGTTCTTTTCTTCTTCTTTGGTAGTAGTGGTGATGGTGGAGGAAGAGCGAGAGCAAGAGAGGAGAGGGTCTCTCCCCAGTGCACAGATTCTTATTTATAAGTTACCCAGTGAACTAAAAACACAAATCTGAAGCATTTGTTCTCAACCTGTTAGAATTCTGATTCTATAATATGAAAGTTTGCATATAATTTGTGCATATAGTCTATCTGTTCTGTCTGAAGAATGCAACCAATATTCTTACTGTATTTTTATTATGTCTAGAACTATGATTTTGAGCTCTCACTGCAATTTGTTTTTGAAACTTGTTTTTTGCACTAGATTCTAAGGCTTTTGCTCTTTAAGGCACTTAAAACATATTCTTACTTACCTAAATTTACTTCAAATTCAAGCTTACACCTCTATTTTATTTATGAGTGGCTTAATATAATTTAATTTCTCTAAAGACTTCAGTTCCTGCATACTGTTCTCTGTCTGGGAGACTCGGAGAGGCCTCTGTTTTTCACACTTCAGCATTTTTTTATGTTTTTTGTTAAAGAGTGTGTCAAGAGTGTGCAGTGAATATTTGAATACAAACAGAACTGTTACGATTGGGATTACTTTCTGGTCGTTGTTAGTGGCCTGTGCTGTTTTTTCTTTATTTTAAGGAGATTTTGGCTAAAAATTAGTAACAGGTTGCCCTCATTTTTGTAACTGTAGATGAAAATGCAGAGCTGAGTGATGCAATTGAATTATTAATTGCAAAAGCTGCAGTAAGTGTGGAACTGTCTGTGTATACGTGTGTGAACATGTACATACAATTAACCAAAAGGCTAAAGCATCTTTCTTAAACTTGTTTTTTTGTGCAGGAAAAAGTCTACCTGTACAACAATTTAAATATATTTTGTAATGTTGCAGTCTTTCAGTTTTGAAGGTTGTTTTGGCATGCAAAGAAAACCTGAAAAGGCATTTTCCTCCCCTTTTAAATTTCTTTATACACTTTTTGCCTTCCCTTTTTTCTCTTCGCACTGAAAAAGAAAGACAGGGAATGCTTGAGAAGTGTAAAAATATGTATAACAGTTGTTCTCAATGTAGTGAAAACTTCATGTATATGAAATTATTTTTAGTTTTAAATAAAAAGCTTCAAAGAGACAAAAATGATTGACTTACTACAATTTCAAGTGGGTATTTTTACTATGAAAACTTTCAACAGAGTAAAAGGAAGCCTGGTACTCAGCCAGAAAAGTGCCATTTTGATATCTTGGTGTTAATTTTTTTACAAGATGATTAAAATTATGTACTAAACTCTACTTCCTTAGGAAATAGATGTTCTCATTAAGAAATTGATTCCATTTTATGAAACTACTCAAAGTGGATTTTATTTTTGCTTTAGGTCCTTATCTCCAGCTTTTAGAACTCCAGAGCACCATAGGCAAAGGCATACTCACATTAATTATGATTGTGAATATAAAAGCTTTCGTAAGGACCCCAAAAAGTCTATGCCTTGGAGAACAGAAGATGAAAAGTACGGCCAGAGCAATTCCAGGTTTGCACCTCATGGAAATAATCACCAGAGAATATATGAACGTAGGTCACCTTCACCAAACCTGAAAAGAATTCCCATGGAAGATGCTTACAGTCATAAGCCCTACAGAACACATTCATCTGAAAGGACTGAAAGCAATAGGAGATGCCAGTTACCACCAAAGTACTCGGAAATGCCTCATAAAGAGCATGATCGTCTGTTTTACCAGCACAAAATGGAGGACAGATACATGTTTGATCATTACAAAGTCACTGGAAATGAAAAAGGAATGAAACCTTTTCATAGACCATTAGGGGGTTCATGCAAACTTGAAAGAAAATGGCATGAAGATGACTTGAGGCACCAGAGGTTACATGAAGAGAAGTATGGTCAGTCACCCAGAAGAGTTTGTGATGAATTTACGGCAAGGAGCTCTTTACAGAAGAGGTATAGGAATAAAATAATTAAACCTTGGGTATTGTGGTGTAAAGCCTCAAGTGAAAGTCTATTTTCATTATAGTTGAAGATATCCACCTTGAAACACCTTGGCCACTTTGTAGTTTAATTATGGGCGACTGGTAGTAGTGAAGTATTTGTCTTTTAAGTAAATCGTATTGCTGGCTAGAGTATGAAAGGATAATATTTCCCTCTTAAGAGCCCCTGCACATCTGTACCTTGGCGTGAGGGATTATGGGTTAACTTGCCACGCATTCTGCTGTCCAACATTCTGCACATATAAGTTCTCGCTTTCTTCTCTAGTGCAAGTGTAAATTGCTTTATGTCAACACAGGTATCCTGAAGATCACGATTACAGAGAATATGGGCACGCGTCTAAAAGGGCTAAGGAAATGGAGAGGTATGACGCTGGAGATGTAGCAAGAAATTCCAAGTGGAAGCAAGAACGTTCTTTTCCACCCTGCCAAGAAAAGGAGGAGCAAAGATATCCGGGTGTGCAGTCCCACCGGTCAGCTGAGAGGGAGTACTTGGGGGGGTCTGTCCCAAAGATAGCCTACGAGTACAGTCACAAACGGCGCAGGCATGCGGACGGGGAGAAGCCTTTTCCAGACGACAGAGCTCAGAAGTACGTGAAGCAGGAAGAGCAGAAGTACAGCTCTTCCAAGAGTGCCCGGAACAGCAAGGAGTTGGATTACTTTAGTGGTGGCAGAGCGAGGCGGACTGAAGAACGGCACGTTGAAGAACCTGTTAAATACAGTTCAAAGAAGGGCTGCAATGCTTGCGTTAACTCTTCCAAAGCAGATGTTGAGCTGAGATCTTTTAAAAACAAACTGAATGAAAGAGCGAGGAAAGATGGGGAATTGAGGAAAAACCTAGATTCCTCCAATAGCCAGCGTGATGCAAGTCATACTGTTTCAGATGTGAAAATGTCAGATGCCAACTGTATGAGAGAACATCTCACAGTCAAAGTGGATATGAAGAAAATGGTGACCAAGCACAGGTATTGGTTTTCTTTCACCTCTGCTTTCTTCCTGTCTCTTTACAGTTAATGAACATTGGAGGGAAGCATGGTTTCTTTAGGAGGTAACCAAGACATACTATGATTGAACCTTTTTAGTTTTATTTCTTTTAAAATTCTTTTTTCCTGTCTGGCCAAGTTAACTATTAAACCTCTATTCAAATAAACAAATAAAACCAACCAATAAAAAGCAACATTTTACAGAGATGTAGGAAGTGGAAAGAGTAAATATGCCTGACACAAACCAGTAGTTAGAAGTTGGTTACGATAAGTAAATGTGTTATTTTTACTTAAAAACAAAACCCTCAAAAAACCAAAACCCAAACGCAGAAAAACCTAATTCTGTGCTTTCATCTGAAATACAATGGCATTTTTTGAAACTGTCTTCCCATCTGTTTTGTAAAAATCAGCTAACTTTTAAATGCATAAATTTCAAGCACATAATCAGATGTTCAAGATCTCAAGTTCAGTAAAACTGCCAAAAAGGAGAGATCTCTGGGTTGTCATTTATTGTTACAACAAAGCAGCAACCTGTTGAGTCATCAGAGCTGTAGCAGCAGTCTGCTTAGAAGTGTCTTCTGTGTAATACTTGTGTTTGCATTTAGCATTCCCAGTGCTGGCTGCAATGGAAGAAAAAGTGGCAGTACTATAAAATTTTAGATGATAAATACATGGTAGAGAGCAAGCAGCTTGGTTTTGATAGATTCTTGCAGAGTTTTCTGGTTTGTTGTCTTGCTGTTGCAGCCCAGAATATCTTAGATTGGTAGTAATTGCTTTTGGAAGAGATTACCTTCCTTTCCAAAATGGTCAGCCTTCTTTTTGAAGGTATTCTGCCTCTTGTCCCAAACAAAACACCTATATAAATTCTCTTCCCTTTGCACTATTTCAAAAATACGTAATACAATGGAGAGTTAACAAAGACAAGTTACTGCATGTAAGGGGCTAATATTAAAGACTGAGGAAAGGGAGGTGGATGCCCATTACCCACAATTGGGCTAGGATGAGTGTTTGACTTCCTGAATGATAATGTAAGGAAAATTGTTGGGTTTTGTTGCAAACCCATAGGATGATTCCTCTATCTAGGAGCCTCTTGCTGCTGTTCTTGTAAAGGTCAGGCACAATGGACATGGTAGTTGTTTGCAGACCAAGCAAACTACTGCATTGATTACAGCTAATTTAATGTATGGACTGTTTGCTTCTGCAGCCAAAAGTGCTACATATTTTATTTTTTCAAAGATAAGAACACAGAATTTTACAGAAGCCGATGACTTGGAATATTCATGCTGCTTACTTTAGGCATTTAAGAAACAAACACCTCACTTGAAATGTCTCAGCTAAGAAGCATAGTTTCTTTATAAACCTGGGGAGCAGGTAGATAACTCAAATATCTAAACCTGAGATTGCTGGATTCCTTCTTGTATGCATTTATTCCCAGTTTTCTAGGGGAAAAGAAATGATTTCTGACATCTGCTAGAGGCTATTTCTGGTACAATTTTGTATGGAATTCTAGGCTTGTATGCTTTTAATACAGTGTGGCCAGGCACATAATCACTTTGCAGCACGAACAATTGAAAGTCTTCATCCTAAAAGCTTTACATGAGCTCTTAGGGTCCTTAATTTGTCTTTTGGAATGACAAGCATTTTCCTTGCAGCAAGAACAGTAGAGTTGTTGAAGTGCTGGCTTTCTTGTCAAAATAATTTTTGAGCAGCAGTGCAACCATTTGGGGTGTAAACTTACTTTGAATGAGTAAAAATTTGCAAAAAGATGGTAAGCACGTTTTTGAGTTCACACACTGCTACTGAAGCAGTTTCACTGCTGTTTCACTAGGCTGAAGTGATGATTCAGTTCCTAAACATGTGAGACTTTTTTTCTTATCTCTGAACTGTTCTTGAAAATTGCCTGGTAGCTCCTTATAAACAAGACACAGGCGTAATTGCCTTTTAGAATTATTTTAAAGAAGTCTATCAGGATCGTAATTTTATCTAGATTTGATAACCTAGTTGAATTAAATTTAAAATTCACAAATCTTGTATTGCATACTTCCACAGAAACAAAGATTTTTGAGAGTGAAATTATCTCTTCATATTTTGTTACAGATTTTCTTCCTTATGGCCTTACTAGTTGTTTAATTTAAAAAAATGAACAAAATTAGATTTTTGGCTTTTAATCCCATTTATTCCTAACATGAACTTCTTATTTGTTTTGTTCTACTTGTCTATTTCAAGTTTTCAGATTTGATATTTGCTTTGAAATAAACTATACTTTTTTTTTATTTCTAGGACTGCTTCTAGTCACACTTCAGAAAGACAGATGTCCCATGATCTGGTTGCTGTTGGTAGAAAAAATGAAAATTTTCATCCAGTGTTTGAGCACATGGAATCTGCAACACAAAACATTGAGAACGACCCATCAAAAGAATTTACTCAGGAAATAATCACAATTATTCATCAAGTTAAAGGTGGCTGTACTCTTTGGAGTATATATGTGTGTTTATGTATATATTATATATATATACATTATATATTACAAACATAGATTACTAAACTGATGATTTAGCTATGGTGTCCCTGTAAGTCTCAGGTGTTCGCCATTGGCTTAATTTGTATTTTGACTTCCTTTTGTGTTGTTTAAGGAAAATGTAGGTTGAGGATTTAGAGTAGCTGGGTGGAGGATGACTGCAGGAAGGTCTCAGGCCATAACTGAGGCATTATTGTGGAGATTAAGGATAAAAATGATTTTATGCTAGTGTGGGAGAGTAACCTGCTTGTTTAAGAAACATGACAGAAGTAAAGGAGCTTTGCTGTAATCACAGCTCTCTAAATTTTCAGATTAGTGTTTAGGCAGCTGTATTATGTTCACTATTGAACTTCATAGATTGAAGTAATTTGAGTACTACCATGATAGAGCTGATAATTGAGTTTAATCTTACCAAATGAGGTTGTCTAAGTTGTGCTGGCCAAATCTTTCATTTGCAAGTGGAAATAGTTTAAAATTTCATTTCAGTAGAGTTGTCATGGTATCCTTAAGAGTTAATCTTTTAAAAGATAGATTTTCCTACTGTGTATTTCAAACACTACGAATAACATTCTTCTGTTTCATATCTCTTCGCAGCAAATTATTTTGCATCTTCTGACATAACTCTACATGAGCGGTTCTCAAAAATTCAGGATAAATCAAGTGCAAATACAAATGAAGTTAAAATGCATTTGGATCCAGAAATTCACAGGTAATTGTTGAACTTTTTATCTTTATTTGCATTAAGGTAATTAATCTTCAGTAGACTTTACACAGTGTGAAGTTTTTCTTCATTATTTTAACCTGCCTGTATCTGTACGTTCTGTAGCCTGGTCTAGAATACTTTTGCTTTTATAGTGATGGCATTTGTTTTTATGCAGTATTTTTGTATTCCAGGAGGATTGACATGTCTCTAGCAGAACTTCAGAACAAACGAACTGTGCCATCTGAATCTCCCCAGGTACCTTGATTGCTTAAATTTTGGCAAGCAGTAAGTTATTATTACAGATATATTATAGATGAAAGCAATGTTTTCCCCTTGCTATTGGGACATAATTTTTACATACTGTGAAGACCAATTCTGAGTATTTTGGAAAAAAGCACACCTGAGCATATTTACAGATACCGCAGTGATGCAAGTGTACTGTTCACTGAGCAGTGAAATGCAGATGTGTTCCCCAGCGTAGCTGGAGTGTGATTATTCATGCTGCTAAACCCCTGTCTGTTTTAAAATAGTGTAGATACCGAGTCCCTGATGTATGGGTCTTGGTTTTCCTCTGAGGTTACAAAAAACCTTAATGTTTCTTCTACCCTAATGTTACAATGACTCAAAATCCATGTAATTCCTCAGAATGCTATTTTATCCCATGCTTTTATCTGGGGTCATAAGATTTTCTATCTTCCCCTTTAAAGCTCTGCTTGCTATGATTAATAATGATTTGTTTTCTATAGTACAGGTATGTGGAGATTCTCCTTGGTTAAGGATAGTAGAACTTCTTAAGATTTACTGAAACTTACATGAATGTTTCTGCCTTGGCAACTCCATGCAGAATTCCGGTGCTCTGTTCACTGCTGTTTGGAAATTTGTAAAAAGGCAAATGGTACAAGGAAGGATAATTGCTTAGGACCACTTTTTATTGCTTTAGACTTTGGATCCTTGGGTTGATGTGAGCCTGTCCTATGTGCAGGTAGCTGAACTATGTTAACAGGTTATGTGCAGGGTGCTGCCCCTGAAGGACAGAATCAGGTTGGTGTTCAGTTCTTAGCAGCTAACTTGGCTTCAACCCTTCCTTTTAACTAGAACATTGTAAGAGTGTTAGAAGATCCAAATGATCTACGGTATGATATAGAAAGGAGAAGAAAAGAGAGATTGAAGAATGAAGATGAGAGAGTGTTTCATGTAGATGATGTAACTCCAAGGTAATGAGCAAATAATGTTGTTGGCCCAAGCCTATAGTTCCCTTGTGTGTTCATTTTTGGGCCCTTCCACAGCTACATTCACATTTGTGGTGATTCTTTTCCACAGTTAGCCCTTCAAAGTTTGACTGGGCCTGAAATTCGACTGACATACATTGCAAACTACTCTGCAATGAGGTGTTACCTTAAAAGAGATTAAACTGCAGTGGGTAAAAATGAAAAGCAAGCACAAGCTGTAGCACTGAATGAGAAGAGAGGACAAAGTTTGAAAAAGTTTTAAGTATTTTTAAGCTCCTCAGTGTGCCATGTAACAACATTCTCCTACATTTTGCAGTTCTGTAAAAGCATTCTAGGATGAATATATAGTTTTGTTACCCTACTTATGTGGTAATAAAATACAGAATATCAGCAAATAACTGGAGTTTTTCTGATTCTTGGAGAATTTGAAAACCTAGATTTTTGGCATAGCATTTTCCTCCTATGGATCCCTCCAACAGGTTTGTGAAAGGCTTTTGCCCCAAAGGTGTTTGCTAACCTCAGTCATCCTGTTTCACTTTTGATGTTGTGAGGTCAGTTGATTAGAGAGAGGGACTGTTAGTAGTAATAGTGATTAATGAATTTCCAGGGTGTAATAAAATGTATCCACGCAGTAGTCATAGTTTCTTATACAGATTGTTCTTCCTGTGCTGCTCTTTGTTCATTTTAAATGCAGTCTGGCATTAATGACAGCTAATGGCAATACATACGTTTGGAAAAACAGATTTGTGAAGCTGTAGAGGAAATTCCTTGTATTTGAGATTCTTGAAACAAACAAAAAAAAAGGCTAACAAGTGGGGGAAACAATCCCTGGACTTGCTTCTATCTTTTGGGAGAAGTGTGAATTTCCCTACCAAGTATGGCTCTCCTAGAGCCAACCCTCCTGTTGTCAGGGGTTCCACTGTCAGGGAAATGTGGGCTGAGGGCAGCAATGGCATGAATGATATGTAGAATTTTCCCGAGGTTGAGAGGCTTTAATAGCTCACATGAGATACTGGCTGTGCCTCTGAGCTTGTTAAGTATGCTGTTTTTTTCCTTATTTTGCAGCTATGAAAATTGTTTCTGTGTGTTTTGTAAAATACAAATTCTGACTT
>JANRGV010000051.1:98140771-98271355 GCA_024734035.1 Alethe castanea | reverse complement strand
CCCCCAAAAAAAATTAAGACCTTGTAAAATGAGTATAGAAGCGTTACAATTTTGTTGCGGTGAGCTATTCCAAATAATTTCCAGTGTTCTGTAACTGGCTGTTAAGATTCTTGTCTGGAACCAATAAAGCATACTTAAAACATTCTGGATACATACTAGATATTATGATTTGAATCAGAGAATCATCAGTGAGTTGTTGGTTGTTTTTGGTTTGTTTTTTTTTTTCTGGTTGGCTAGTTCCTAAAAACCAAAACTGTTCCTGAAATTGTAGCATTTTGCCTGTTGTAATGATGAAACTTGTCAAGATCTGTTAAACAGGTCTCAACATTTTTATTTCACTTGATTTTATTTGAAATAATAATGCTGCATATGTATCTTCTAAGGTACAGTCTTTATAATTGTGCTGTTTGAATCCATAATTGAAAGAATCTTGCATTTTACATACAGTACTTAGGAAGTTTGGGGGGCTTTTTCTGCTATTACAACTGATAGTAATGTTTTGGTTTTTTTCTCTGTGTAGGGAAATCTAAATATTGCAACAGAAACCTGAACTGAGCTGAGATCCTGAAGTTGAAAGATAATACTGCAAAGGGAGCATCTGTTCGGTTTTTGGCAACTTTCTCAAGACTTAAAATAGGATAAAGGAACTAACGCTGTAACTTTCTTGATTACAAAATAACTTTATTTTGAATGCTGCAGAACTTTTTTACAGTTTTAATAATTGCTTTTAAAGTACAGGATTCAAATGAAACATCGTGTTATGTACCTTTAGTTCTGTTTGCATACCAGTCTCAAGTAAGGAAGTCATTGAAGGAAGTCTTATTTGTTGAATACTTTTTCTCTAAGCATGATGTTACAGATGGAACTTGAGTTGTTATATCCAGAGGTTTATATGTTGGAAGTTTATTGCTAATGTAATAATAAAAAGAAGAAAAAAAAAAAGTGCCTGAATTGTTTGGTAATAGCACATTAGCTCAGGATTTTCCAATTAATGACCTTTTAGGTTGTGCAATAGATTTTACACCTCTGTTCCGTCATTTCCATAAGACAGTATTTTGTATTACTTTGGATTAATAATATACTTGGGTTTCTGATGTGTATATACATTTGTAAATTGTTAGAATGTTGGGACAACTTTCAGCATTTGATTAAAATTAATGGTAACAGGCAGGTATGTAAAGTACTGTAGCAGTAGCTTATAACTGCTCTGAAAGCATGCTTGGGTTTGTTAGAAGATTAGTTGGTCTATATTCAAAATTATTCTGTCTCATTATATTTTGGTGTATGAGATTCTTGACCAAGCCACATGTTCTCTAAACTTTTTCATCATAAATAATTTGGTAGTTTTGTGAAATCTAAAATTGGGGCCTGAAGTATTAAATTACAAGAAAAACAAAAAAATGTAATTTTTGAAGGCATGTCTTCTAACAAAGGAATTGTTCATAATTAAAACTGCTTTAAATGCAGATAGCTGGTGATTTTGTTCAGAATGATTCTCTGAAGTTTACTGAACTGCAGTATTGTTAGGCTGTGTGCAAAACTCAAATAGCCAGACCTGTTTCATAAGCAGCTATAAACAGTATTGTGTTTATTTCCTGTTTATAGCCTTTGCCTTAATTCATTATCTATAGTAGGGTTGTGTGTATGTATTGCAGATTGTTCAGACTTCTTACTGACAGTAAATTAAAGATGCATAGCATGTAGTCTTAAAAGATGTTTTTTTCAAGAAAAAATTGTTCACCATACCCTCAATACATGCAGGCAGATGTTTTTCCATATAGAATGCAGGCTAGTCTCTGTGGCTGGTAGACCAGAATTCCAATTCTAGGTTAGAGGTATGTTCACAAAAAAGGAAATTTGGGTTTTTGGGTGGAAAGCCAGGATATGATTTCTGCATGCTTTTTTGTCATGTTTTTTTCCAAAATGCCTTCAGTAGAGAGACTGTTGGAAAATGTAGTTATGATTCAGAATAGCTAAAATTACTGTGACTTGAGCTCTTCATTTCATGGGTGTTCTGCTTAGCATTCATAGGGAATAAGGCAGGAAGTGTGCAACATTCATTGATGTCATGGTCATTCAATGATAACAGATGGTTTGTTTCTAAAACACAGGTTTTCAGTTTAAATAGCAATCATTAATAATTTAACTAGTTTTTCAGTAACTTTGACATGCATAGACAAAATGGGAAGTGGAAGGGAAGGAACTCTCTGGACAAACAGGCAGGCAACTTTCTGCAGATAAGAAAGTGGTTTTTTACTTAATGCTGTCAGTGATGAATCTGGCAGAGTCATCCTGTGTAGATTTACTGGGAGATAAAAATAAGGAACTGAAACAACAGGTTAAATGAGTCAACCCAAAGCAAATGTGGAGTAGCTGCAGTTCTGATGAGGCTGCTGGGAGTGCTGCACATGCCCTGCAGAGGGGGGCAAGTTTGCCCTGAAGCCAACAAGTCCTTCACACTGCTCTGAATGTGCACTGTAAAAGATGTGAGAAATGAAACCATATATGATACAGGACAAACTACTGAGGCTATATTGTCTTATTCAACAGGATACTACTGTGCCTGTAAGCTTCTTGCAGTGTTCTTACTAAATTCTGGAAGAGAAGTCTGTTGAGCAAATGGGAAAAGTGGATACATGAAGAAACTTCTGACATGGTAGTTTTCCTAACACTTTGGAAGTAATACTGGAGTAGTCAGACTTCAGTCAGTTAATGCTGCTTTAACCTGGTTTCAACATATGACTGACTCCTGATTTTGTGCTTTAGTTTATCTGTTCATGATTAGATATCTCTAATTTGTTTTGTACTTTACAGTTGAGCTTTGTGTTTATTTCAACAACTGTGAGCAACATATTGCAAAGAAGGTTGTGGTTTTTTGGCTTGTTTGCTGTCTTTGGTCCCTCCCATCCCTTGGTCCTAAGATGAATGTCATATGAAATGTAGTCACTGTTTCAGTTGGTTTATCTTTTGTATGATCCAATTTGCTCAAATAACATTCTTTACCGATAATTTTACTTAAATAATTTTGGATTCTGTTACGATAAAACCTCTCACATTCTAAAAAATGCATACAGAAATAATGAATTTTATAAAAATTCATGGCTTAGGTGCCAGAAGCACCTACTCTGATACGATGTGAGACATTGCTATGTAGATTTATTTTTGTGAATTACAGAGACTTGTGTGTATGTACTCATACCAAATTCAGCTTGTTTATTGTTTTAGCAGAGAAAATTCTGTTGTACTGGAACACAATGTTTGGTTGAGGGCAGTGCATTGAAGTTACTGTTTGGGTTGTGAAGGCACAAGAGAAAGGGTTAAGTAGAAGAAAGGTCAATTTACTTGAATAACCTGGTGCCTTTTGGTATTGTGACTGCATTGTAGAAAACATGTACCAAGACTTAAGTACATTGCATTCTTTCTAGTGGGAGCATGGACTGATAACAGTTCTTGTTAAAATAACTGTTTACTTTAAATAGGTGTGTAAGCCTCTGTAGGAAAACAGTGACTCTTTCATTAGTAAAGTCTGTCACTTTGCATTGAAAGGGCAAGTTAAAAATGTGATTGTCTTAAGAGCTTTCTAGCTTTGGTTTATACTCTGAAAATACAAATGTGAATTGCCTTTGTTTTGTTTAGCTTGAAATGGCTGTTAAATGCTGTCATTTTCAGTTGTTCACATGTGAAATTTTGTTTTTAATTGCTGTCCAAAATGCAATGGGTTTAATATGACTAGAGTCTTCCTTTTAAGTGTTTGAAATAGTGAGTTACTATGATGTTAGCATTTATGTTGCTGATCCATTTAATTTCTGCATAAATTGATTGGAATATTTATTTTAAATTTGTGATGATTGAATTCACAAGTTTAACAACATTCTGGGGCTAGTAAGAAGCAACACATTGCAGGGTTTCTATAAGCCTGCCTTAACTCTAATAACTACGTTTGAAATCTTTTTACCTAATGGATATAGATGGTCTTGAGATCTGAAAGTAACTATCTCAACTCAGGTAACTGATAGCAGAGGATAGGAGTAAATCCAGCTGATCTATCACCTGCTGTGTAATGTTTACCTGCTCCCATCTTCCTTAGGGCCCCAGGCTGAAATGCTGAGTTTTCTTTAAATGAAATTAGTTGCTTTAAAAACAGAACCAAACCCCAAGCTTATGCTTTTGTGGCATTAAAGGCAGACTTCTTAAAACTTACTTGTTATACATCAGAAGGTCATTTCTGCCATGTCTGCGAAATGGATAATGAGAGTCGCTTGAAGAAGATGACAAAAGATCGTAACAAAGAGAGACTGATTTCTCAGTAGTCACCTTAGAAGACTGTAAATAGAGGGATTTCTTTAATTTCCTTGCTTTCCTAAAGAAAAGCTTTTCCCATACTGTGTTGAAACCCACCTATTGCCTTTCTTTAAGCATCTGAACAGCAGTCTAGACAGTGCTTTATAGGAGAGCCCTCTGAAAGACAGACTTCAGACTTGCATCCTAATGAATCTGAAAAAAAGATGTTTCTGCACATAACTCTGACCCTTGACAGACTTCATTCCATTGCTGCAGAATTTGAAGATAAGAAGTTCTTCAGCCTCCTTACGAAGGAAAGAAAGAATAAAAGCCATTTCAAGATCTTTGAAAGCCTCCTTGTGACACTTGACTCCCTAACAGACCTTAAGGATAGCCATGAACATTTAAATGTGTTCTGTTTGGAGCTTTGTGAGCATTATTTTTCAGTGTCAAGATCAGAGAAAACTCTTGTCATAACACCTGCCCCTTCCTTTGATGCCTGGTGGTTTTTGTTGGAGAGATTTTGAGTAGGTATTTAGCCACATGGTTAATAGCCTGCCACTTTTAATGCAGTTTTCTTCTGTTCACTGTTCATTGGTCTGAATTTTGTCTAAGCAGTCTAAATCTCATGTTGTCTTTTTAATATTTCATTTTCTGTAAATAATGTAGTAGATGGCTTTCATTTTGTGACTGGATTCTCATGTCTTTAGTACTGAGGGGAAGAGGCAGTGGAAACAGTTGTTGTTCGAGTATGTTCTTCAAGAAATAAAAAAGCCTCATTGTTTTGTTTTAAGAATAGCAGTAATTTTTTACTCCCAGTTGAATGAGGGGTACTAATGTTCACTTCTAAGGAATAGATTGTTGATGTTATTTATACTGTAGTTTCTGAAGGACTGTCTAATGTGTGTATGTGTACATGTGTGTGCACATGGAAACACACTCTTAGAGAAGCCTTTAATGTAATTATTTGTAAGTGTGGATAAGAAATTACATTTTTAAACTACTGAAGCTGGAGTTAAATGCAAATGCATTTTAAGTCTGTAGTCTTTGAATCTACAACGGTGCTTTTGACAATGTTACCCCATATCTAAAAGCCTCGTTCATAAGAATATATAGTAAGATGTAGGTATGTTTATATGTATGTTTAACATAGTTTATATAAAATAAATGTAAATTTTGTTTCTACAGACAATAAATGTTTTCACAAAATTTTTACTTATAATTCAGTGATTTGATTGAAGAGTTATTAATGTTTGGTGTAATTTTCAGGGTAAAAAAAAGAAGCTTTTTTTCAAAATCTCTTTTGCAGGGAATGGAAAAGTATAAAAATGTGACTATATTTTGTTAGTGGCAGTTTTCTGTTTTCATATGCAAATTAACTACCTGAGGTTAGAACAGGCTGGTTTTGCTTATTCTTTCATTAATATTCAAGGTGCTCGTGCTATAAAATCTTACCTATACTTTATCCTTAATACCAGCTTTTTTTTTTTTTTTATTTTTTTATTTTTTTTAGTCTGCGCTTCTCTCTCCTCTGCTGCTACTGTCGGTTTTGTCCCAAGGGTCTTTACCTGTGGGCAGACATGCCTGTGCAGAAGCCTCCCCACCCTCCCTCTGTGCCTTTCTGTCCAGACACGTTACTGATCTGTGCACGCTGTTACTGTAGCAGGGGTTTCGCGTCTTCCTGCGGTACGAAAAATCCGTGCTCCTGTGCGACGCTGCTCTTTTTAGTGAAACATCAACACCAGCCTAAAGGCACTCTTCATCTTCCCTTTTTGTCTTTTCTTCCTTCCCTGCTCCTAAACCCCAGCCTGTAGCGGTGTGTGCGGGGAAGGTGGGCCGGGCAGAGACGAGGGGCACCTGCGGCGCTGCCGGTGCATTTCGCATCGCTCCGGGGGCAGGGCAGGGCGCGGACGGGGCAGGTGCGGGGCACGAATGCGCGGCTCGGTGCCTGTCCCGCCGCCCGGGAGCGCTCTCCATCCTCCCGCAGCGCCCAGCGAGGACGCGCCCCCTCCCCTCCCTGTGCCCGAGCCCTGCCCCGAGAGGGTGGGAGCCAGCCCGCTGCCCGCCGAGGCTCGGTTCCCCGCCGCCCCTGCCCCCGCCGGGACCGAGCGCGGCTCCGCTTCCTGCCGCCCTCCCCGCCCTCCTCTCCCGCCGGCCCGAGGCGGCGCAGCGGCTCTGGCGCAGTCTCGCGACACTTCCCGCAGCGCGGAGCCGGAGCCGCCGCTCGCCCCGGCAGCAGCAGCGGCAGCCGCGGCGATCGCTGCCCGCGCTCGGGAGCCCGAGCCGCTCCCGCCCCGCGCCCCGCCGCGCTCGCCGCCCGCCCTTCCCGCGGCTCGGCTGCGCAGGCTCCTCCGGGCGCTTTCGCCCTGGGCTGCTTTTCCCGGCGGCAGCGGGGACCCAGGTGGCTGCAGGCGCTGAAGGCTGAGCCCCTTCTCTCGACTGATTTCTGTATATTTCCTTTTTCTCCACACGCTGAGGGAGCCGCGGCGCAGGACGCAGGATGCAGCCCGGCTGCGGCGGGTGCTGAGCGCGGCGGCCGCCGGAGGAGGGAGCGGCTCTGTCAGCGCCTCCGCTCCGCGCGGCGGCGGCTCGGGCGGTCCCTCGCCCCCTTCCTTCGCCGTGGCCACCCGCCCCAAACTTTCAGCCTGTTGTCGCTGCCAGGCGAAGCCCAGCTCGACATAAATGGGTGAGTTCAGGCGGCCGAGGTGGCGGTGCGGGAGGCCAGCTGGGGCTCCCGGCTGGCCGGTGGGGTGCGTGTGCCTCTGGGGGCGGCGGGAGGGAGGTGGCCGCACCGGCCTCCGCTCCTTCGCCTCACGGCTTTTAACTTCTCCTCCCCTCCCCCGGCCGAGGCAGTAGTTGTTTTCATGTGACAGGCGGAGAGATCGGGCTTGGCGGCGGCGGAGCGACGGCCGGGTGCCCCTCGGGGCTGCCGCCGTGGCTGCTTCCGAGCGGGGCTGACACGGCTCCGAACCCTCCTGAGCATCGGCTGCCCGGCCTCGCCGCCTTCCCGCCGGGCACGGCCCTCCCCGGGCAGTGTGGGGTGTGGTGGCACCGGGCCGGGCGGAGAGGAGAGAGCTCCGCGCCGGGCGCGCAGGTTGCGCTCCGAGGGGCTGCGGCGGGGAGAGCTGCGGAGGGCGCGGACGGCCGGGGGGATGCGCTGCCCTGCCCGTCACTGCCCCTCACCGATCCGGGCTGCCCCTCACCGTCCCTCACCGCCCCTCACCGCCCCGCCGGGCGGGGGCGGGCGCGCTCGGCTGCCGCTGCCCGTGAGGTGTCACCCGCGGACTTCGGGAAGAGGCCTCGCCTGGATGCCCGGCCCGGGCAGGGCAGCGCCCGTTACCTGTGCAGGGGCAGGGAGGGAGGATGGAATGAATTGTCCCGTTATGCGGCGGCACCAGGCGCGGGCTGGCTGAGCGCTGCGCCCGGGGCGTCGCTGGAGCGCGGCTCCCCGCGGCTCGCTCTGCCCAGCGCGGTGCCCGGCGGAAAATGACGGATCGGCGGGAACAAAAGGAGCGGCAGCTGCCGGTGGCAGCCGTGGTGCGCACACCGGCCGGCGTCTGGAGACAGCAGCGGACGGGGCTCCGAAACGGCGGCTCTTGGGTGTCCCCAGGCCCCGCTGCCCGCTTCGCTCGCGGCGGCGGAAATGCGGTCGGGCTGTGAGGGGACCTGAGAGCAGAACCACCGAAACGACGGAATATAATGCGTTATGTCGGAAGACATTTTACACAATCTCACCTGTTGTAATACGGTGACGTTGGCAATCTAGTAGGAAACAAATCGTCCCTTTGTTCTTTGAGAGATTAGTTTGCGGGATGCTGTGGGAGCGGTGCGCAGCTGCTCTACCTGTACATTAGCAGATGAAGCACAAGCTTTTTGCTATCGACTTCCAGCTAGCTGTGCCGTTCGGGCTGAGATGGGCTCGTGCCTCTGCAGCTCGCTCGGCCCTATCGATCCGGCCGAGCCCCGCCAATGCTGACGGCAGGCCGGCAACGCAGGCCGGTTAATTGGGGGCATTGTCGGAGCTCTCGCAGGGCTGGTTTGCCGGCTCGCTCTCAACTTCTGTCTTCTGTCACAACAGACAAGATTTTAAACATAGTCTTGTATTGAGCGGTAGGGTTTGTAACTGCTGAGTGGAGCAGAACCTGTACTCAGTAGGGCATGCCTTATGAAATAATTTAAAAATTGTATTTTTGGGGGTTTCTTATCTTCTTCCCACACAGTTATTTCTTACTAACTTTGTATTGTGATTCAATAAGACTTTTCTGATTTCAGTTTACTCCATGGTCTGAATATTAGCCTTCATGGTTCAAAAGATTAAGAAAAGCAATAAAGAACCAACCAAGTAATTTGCATTGATAGAGCTCTAGGAAGGTTGTTAATACAGTAACTTGCTACTAAAGGCCATCTTTTTTCTTTCTACCCACCCATCCCTCTCCTGGGCAGTGATGCTACACATCTGACTTCTTTAAAGCTCATTTGGGTGATGACTTTCCCAAATCATCATGATTCAATCATACTTTGCTTTGCAAAATGGGAGTGGAGGGAAGGTAGATACGATTTAATTGTTGTATGTATCTTTAAATGGTAAGTAATTCTCATGGTTTACAAACAAATGGAAAAACTGTGCAAGGAAGTAAAGATATGCACATTATGAAAGCAAAATCTTTCTAGGAGATATGATAGTAGTTTTATTAAAAACATTTTTTTCATAGTTGACATTTTTGTAAGGTGTCTCAAATGCAGAAGAGAATAGGTGAATTCTTTGTGTACTATACTATTAAGTTTCCTAATGTTTTATTTCTAGATTACTTGTATGCCTTCTTGTATTAACCATTTATATTTTCTGTGTGGCACTGCAGAGTGGTTTTAGCCCACCCCTGTGCATGTGTATATATGGGTGCATGTTATACATACCTGTATACTGAGATTCAGTGCTTTTTTATAGCACACACCCCAAACCTTACAAGAAATACTTTGTGTAATTGATGTTTTATGAGCTCTTCTATGACATTACAGGCAGAGTACATTAAAATTAATTCATTTACTCTTGGAATGGACTTCTCAGGAGAGTTGAGTGAAATAATGGTGTTAGTTCTCTACAACATACAAGGGGAGGGGGACAAGGCAAAGGTCTTAAAGGTGATCATGAATGCAGTGAAACAAGCTTGGTCCCTCTCCTTAAATGTTTGAGAAATGAAGATGTGATGTTTTGTGGTGACTTGTGTGTGTGGGTTGGTTGTTTGTTGTTGCTTTTGGTTTGTTTTGCTCTGTTTTTATTTTGAAACTACTTAGACTCTGGTCAGGGAACTCAGTCTCAACTACAAAATCATGGGGTGCCAACACATCAGACTCTCCTCCTGAAGCTGAAGGTGCAGAAAACAAAGTAGATATGGGAAAACCTGGTTTGAAATGTACTGCTTATCAAATTTAGAAAACACAAGATTAGAAGTGTGGTTCTAGAAAGCAGCATTTGACTGCCATCATCATGAAGCAGCTGTGCAGCTCCTTCTGTCAGTCGAGACACACCTCCCGACTTCTGCAGTAAATGAAGGAAAATCCTTTCTTCTGCTGTGCAGTCTTTGCTCATGTTCAGAGCACAGCCAGTTTAGTGCATTAAATGAGGTGTGGGTCCTGTATAACAACGTTGCAATGAAGCTATGCAGCTGAAACCATCACAGTGCTTAAACATTTTCTTCATCAGTATTTTTCATCTAAATGTTTTTCAAGGTATTGTTGAAGCTCTGCTGTTTGGAAAGGGGAAGAGAGGAAACACTGCTTTTATGTGAAATCACATTGATCACCTCTGCTGCCACCATAGCTGGGAGTTTGGATCCAGAGTCTTGTGCCCTTTGAACCAGTTAGATTACTTACACTGGCAGGCAGCTGTTGTCTGGGTGGTTTTACATAATTGGTTGGAAAAGGTGCTTTGCTGTGGAATACTGCAGCTAGTTTGTACACACCAAAGGAATGTTACACCAAGAAGTAATGCAATCAAAAGAATTTAGTCTATGTGACAGTGTGATTATTCTGTACTACTTTCAACCCCTTTTTCTGTTTTTGCCCTTCTTAATTTTTTAAAAATTATTTTCTAAATTCTCCTCTATTCCCTGCCCTTCACTTTCCCCCTCCTCTGTTTCTCTTGACACGTTTCAGAGATGCTGCTTCCTCTCTCTTATCGCAGCATCAACAGAGGGAGTGCTCTGAGCACGTTTCCTGCCTGTGGGGCCAGGCTGACCTCCAGCAGAGCTGTGCCTGCATCCAAACTTCTGCTTGGCCCCATGGTGACACCTGGAGAGTGCTCACTGCAGCAGGAGCCCTGGGGAGTGCAGCTGGTCAACTCCAGCAACTCTACACTCCCATCTAAAATGAGAAATTTTTGGGTCCTGAGCTTAGCAGAAGTTGTACACATCATTCACAGAAGATAGTAGGTGTGCTTGTGGTTGCCTTTCCAAAATGGTGGAGATATTGGAGCCTTTCAGTAAAATAGCTGTAAGATTTTTTCAAATAGAAATAATATTTGTCATTCTAGTCATCCTTGGAGGCGGTTGAACAGTTTTGGCTGAATAAGGAAAAGTAATAAGAAAGATGATTAGCATGACTTTTTTCACTTGTATTTCTTTTTTAAAATAAGCTGTAAAGTGGCTTTACAGAAAAATTTTGTGTGAAAATCTTTCCCAACACTTAAAAAGTCTTTATTCTCCTCATAGGGAGTGTTACTGATTTTAATTCTTCTGTAGTTGTTGGTAGGTTTGTTTCTCACAAGAAGGCAGCTACACTGGAGCTGTTTAGGATCAGAGATCCAGTGGTTTGGTGACATTATACAGGCTGTGAATGACTTATGGTCTGAGTTCCAGTGGAATTTTCATAAACTGTAATAAAATATTTTCAGTAATCTGTATAAAGTTTCATTTAAAAATAGCTGGCATGAAGCTTTCTTTTCCTAGAAATCAGGAGTTAATGACATTCCTGTCATGAAAGGTTGTCACAGCTGCCTTCTAAATGGCTCAAGATTGGGATTGGAAATCAAGAAATAAAAAATATGTAAATATGTGTGTAAATGTAAAAGATTATAAAAATAATTTCTAATTGGGGCATCTCTTCTGCTTGCTCCTTTGTAGTAGCTCTTCCTTCCTCAGACTCTCCATTAGAGTTGGTTTTTTTTTTTAACTGGTGCTTTTAGCTCAGTAAGTGTGATAAAGAACATAATACTTAAAAGAGATAGTTTCTTAAAAGAGCAGAATTCTTGCTTGTTTTTGTGCTAATCAAAGATTCATATGTAGAAAATTATACTAGAACTGCCAGAAAAGGTTTGTTTTTTTTTCCCTGCCTGGGTTAAGAAAGCAATGTAATGAGCATGTAATAATAACAATGTAATGTAATAAAACACTTTATTTAGAAGCAGTTTTCTTTTGATATGAATGCTGAGTGCATACATATTTCTGTTTAAACTGCTACTAATGTAATATATACAATTTATCTCAATTTATCTCTGATGTTATTATGACTGGGTTTTTTGTAATTGTTATTCACTGGATGTTAGAGGGTGTTTTAAGTATACTGCTGGTATATCAGAATTTGTATAGAAGATCAGTGTTGACCTTGTAGATAATGAATTGACTCCTTTCCTGCTTATAGGGGAAGGGTCGCATGTGTTAAGAGGAGAAAAAGGAGAGCTTGGAAATGTGAAATGAGCAGCTGAAATTTCAGGTCTGATGTGTTAGAGGTCACTGACGTGCTGCAAGCAGGTTAGCCCTGGTGAGATCAAAGGGGTGGAAACAGCCCCAGAGATGGTATTTGTTGTTTTGCTCTGATCCTGCTGCTATAGAGCAAGCTTATAAAAATGATGATGGATTTTGTGTGGTTCCTATCTGTGTGGTTTTTAAAATCCTGGACCAGGGAGCGGATGTTTTCCCTTGATGCAAAAGCAGGAAGTAGCTTCAGGGCATATCTACATTCTGTACACTGAAGAATGATGAAAGAATATATTAGGGGGAGGGGAATGAGAGAGGAGGTGAGTATCAAGATTCAGTAATTCAGCTAATGTAATTGCTGACAGTCTGCTTCACACTGAGAGGAAACACAATAAAATCTTGAAGTCCCTATGTGTGAGAGAATATGCAAATATTGCAGTTCAGTAGTCAGGGATTGTATTATCAAATGAAGTTGTCTTTCCCCTCCTTTTTGTTATTGATAACTGAGAAGCATCAGGAGAAAGCAACTCTTGAGAATGCAGTGGTAAATCCACATAAAAGCTGTGTGGTGACATGACTTTGCAAGGTCTTGGCTGTGCTTTGTTCCTAACATAACTTTGCCTTAGAGAATGGAACACCCTGGAGGACAAGCAGTGGAAGGGGAAAGGATGTCTTTGTTCCCAGTCTTACAGCAGTTTGTATTACAGTGGGAGTGTTGCTGAGAATTTGTGCTTCTGATTTAGTGTGAAGAATTGTGTAGACTTGTGGATCAGAAATTATGTCTGTGCTGAAAAAAATTCTCTTTAGCAACAAAGATAATGTGTTATAGAAAACTAAGCATTTATACAAGGAAAATATCCCTAACTTCTGATTAATCTGTAGTGTCAGTATAAAGAGGTGTCTTTTGAACTCTGCCTTTGAATTTCATTAGGATTGTTGTACAGAAGGAAAAAGTTCCTCTTTATCTCATTCTCTGTTTTTCATACTGTGCAGCTAAATCACTTCTGACAATTGAAACCCACTCACACCAAAACCACTGTAAGTCTATTCATTTATTTGAAGATCAAAGTCAGCACTGGTGCACAGGTCCCCGGGGATCGAATGCTTTTTGAAAATGTCAATATAGATTCATTGCATGTGTTGCAAGTCAAGGCCCAATTAGACTAGATCTAGATCTTTAAAGGTCTCTCCCAACCCAAAGCATTCAAAATGATCTATCAATATTTAATTAGCTTTCAGTGGTCATACTGCTTGTATTTAAAAATTAAGTGGTTTGTATCCCACAGGTCATTTGTAATTAATAAATTTAAATTAAATTAACCTAAATTTAAAAAAACCAAAACAAAAACAATTCACTTAAAACAAGCAAACAAAAAACCCACCCCTTCAAAATAGGAATCCTTATAACATGTTGTGTTTTCTACTTGTAATTTTCAGGAACTTGCTTGTTACCTTAAAAGCAACATACTGGTGCTTTATATTGATAACAAGGTCTCAAAACAAATGCACACAAAAGTCACTTCAGAGTGTTTTCCTGCTTGTTTTAGGTTGGTTTTGTGAGAAGTTCTTGGAGGTCAGTGCAACTGCTGGTGCTGTATGGACTACTAGTGTCAGCCTGGCTGTCTTTGTATGTAGCCCTGTCTTTCCCCATGAGCTGGATTTATTAAGGTTTTCATTAAAGGTTGTAGCAGTATCAGAGTATAAGTGTACACATACAGAACTTTTCATTTTTGAGCCAATTGTAAAACTATTCTTTGAGAAGTTTCATGTCAGGTTTAAGTTAAGTATCTTCTCTATCTGTGGTTGCTGATTCATCCTCACCACTGGCAAAAATCATTTTTCATACTCTGGTAACTTGGCAGAGTGGATTTTTTTTTTCCTGATAGGCTTGTGCAGCATTGAAAATTTCCTGTCCTGGTGACAGATATAAAACTGGCGAGCAGCAAGACCCCAGCTTAATTTTTCAGTGTTTTTCTCGTTCCTGCTGTTCTTTCTGTGAGGTCTCACTGAGCTCTTATTGAGCTGTTAGTGCTCCTCTATTTCCCACTGTCAATGGGCACACCAGAGATTCCAGACTGTGCCCAGAAAAAGATGCCTTTATTTAGAGGTTTTGTTATGACAAGGTTTAAAAAACTTCTTTGCTGTTAAATTTGGGTCACTTATAAAAATGATGTTTTAGCTTTGGCCTTGTGTTTCCAAATGCAAGGATTAGTGACTTGCTTTGGAAGAGTGGTGGTGCTTATTTATAAACAATATTTGAATGTTTTGTTATTTGAATGTTTCTTTTTCATTATTAATTTGTTATGAGCATGTCTTTATTGTCATCAACAGCTTTATTGAAAAATATCCTATCAAAACCTTTCACTCTAAACAAGACCACCTCAATTTCCCATGAAACAGCCCAGTTTTACAGTTCATTGAAATTGCAGAATTATCATTTTTGTTGAATACAAATATCCAACTTTTCTGCTTAAACTATCACGTAAAAGAAACCCTCAAAAACCTACACAAGGCAGCCAAAATACCTCAAACAATTGCTACAAAAAAAAATTCCTAACCCTAGAGGAACCTGACTCTGTTCCCATCAGACTTTTAATGGCTAGGTGAAAGGAAGGGATGGAAAAATGAGTGCAGAGAGTGAAAGCCTTCCAGTAAAGGCTGAGCTTGAGAGCCTTGCCTTGAGTGCACAGTCCAGCAGTTTGTGACTTGGGAATTCCTGAACACCTGAGAGTGAGCAGCAGTGCTTCCAGACAGGTCCTGCTAGCAGGGAAGACAAAATTACACCATGTGAAGGCAGGCCTGGTAGTAAGAACTTGTAACTTCACTTGCTAATAAAATGAAAAATCAAATTAGTTCCAGGAGAGTTAAAAAAGTGTCTGTGAATTTATAAATCCTCATTATATTAAAGTTTGTTTTTTTGTTTTTTTGTTTTTTTTTTGACGGCATGTGCTACACCTTATTATTTGATTTTAATTTTTCTTCAGAGAAACATCAGGGTGCCAACATTTGTGGAGAACACCAGCTTGGTAGCTTATAAGCTTTTTTTTTTAAATATCTGTATTTTTAGATTTCATGTGGGAAAGAAAAGGTTAATTGCTATGCAATCTTGAAATCTAGATTTGGTTCAGACTTAAATATTGATATTGAAGTCAAACAAACCTCTTCAACTAGTAGATTTGAAGTCTGATAAACTTCTGTGCTTTTGTTGTATTTTTAAAATGAAAATGGTAACATTTATGTTTCATCTCATTTTAAGATTCTAAGCCATTTCCTGAACTGAGCTGATCATGTAACTAGTAGATTTGTTAATCTCAGTCTGATACTAGATTACTGTTAATCTTGATTCCTTGTTAATTGCTGTATCCTTAATGTTGGAAATGTGTTCTTTGTAGCTGTTTTTGTTAGTAACTTGAACAACAAAGTTAATTTTCCAGGTGACAAAAAACTTAAGTATTTTGTGGATTTTGTTGGCTTTTAAATAGTTAGCTTATAGATTTGACCAGCTCCTCACTTGCTTCTTTCTTTGTAGCGGTCTGTAAGTCTGGTGGATCACAGTGGATCATGTTTATCTATCTGTATAGAACTGCTCCAACATCATAGAGGTAACATGTGGTTAATCAAGGGATTTGGGTCTATAGTTAATCCAGGCTAGTTAACTGCTATTTTGTTGATGGGAGGTTTGCTTAATAAGCAAATTCCTTCTCTGACTTCTTCCTTGCTTGACTAAGTATGTGATGAAAAGAGATTTATCCTTGAACAGCCAACTAATTTGTACAAGTAAGATCAGCTCTTTCTGTTGCAAGAAACAACCTTTCAGCTGGGAGAGAAATCTTCCTGCTGCTGTTGCTGTCATCTTTGGTTACAATTGGTTTTAATGTTCATCTTCCTGGACAGCTGCTATTTCCTCCTCTATCCAGCAATCTCTTTTAAAATGGAAAAGATCTTTATTTTCTTTGAAACTTAATACAAAAGTCCCTTGTATCTGCTGATCATTTCATTCATCAAATACCTTTATTTAGCTTCATTTGAAAAAAGTAGAAATACACTTGTCAGTTTTACTTTGAGTACTGAGGTCAGTTTGAATGGTCTTTGTTCTGTCAGCTCATACTGCCCTTCAGAATTGCTCACTTTGATTTGCATTAACCATGCTACTTATTTTAAAGGCTAAGATTTCTCTGTGTGAAACACCTATAAATAGTGCTTTTGATTAGCTGACATCTCAATTATTATCTGACTGTGATTTGTGGAAGGTTAAGATAAGATCCCATCTAGTTCATGATGAACTATCTTCTGACAATCCAAAATTGTCTGCACTGGTTCTGGAGTCAGGAGACATCTATTAATATGTATTCCTCTGCAGTGTATTTGATAGTTTGTTCACAGTTGTGAAGAAAACATTCCTGTTTGTTCCTGTGTGTTTCTCATTCCTTCACCTCATTCTGTCAGAAAACAGTTGCACCTCTTCTCATCACTTACAGAGAGACGTGTATCTTCTTTCGCTTTGTAATCTGCATTGTTTTGTTGCTTTGGGTTCATGTGTTGTGGTTTTTGATTGTTGGGGTGGGGTTTTTTTTTTCCTTTTAAAATAAATCTACATTACTGTTTCTTAGGAAAGATGCTCTTCAGACATTTCTTTTGTCTGTTCACATGCCTGATGCTCTGTCATCCCATCTTATCATATGGTCTTCCTTCAGATTCATCTTTCCTTCTCTTTGACCTCTCTTTCAAATGTACTGCTTCTCTTTTTAGAAAGCTTCCTTATGTATTTCACTTACAGAGTCTCCAAATTCCCTAAATTAAGATGCAAAGATATACAGAACTCTGAAGGCAATCTGGTGTAGAATACAGCACAATTGTAGGTGATCCTTTGTGCATTTTATTTGAAATTAGAGACAGAAGAAACCTTTGGCTGGATTCCCATAAATATGATGTCAGGAAGGAAAGGGATTGACTGTCTTTTAGAGACTATTGCTTTAATCTGCAGAGTTTTTTCAGACTTGAAATTGGTACCTTGGGATAATGCTGAGGTGTGTGTTGCACATTGTGTTTTGCCAGCCACGTTTTTCATATTTTCTGGTGGAAGAGTGGTGCCTCTGGTATGTGGAGTAAAACAGGTTGTGGAAGTTGGCAAAGCCAAATACTGAAGTTCCAATGTTTTTTTAATTTGGAGAACTTAAAAGCAGGATGTTGCTATTTTAAGTAGAATTTCAGTTCCTGTCTGTTCAAGTCTGTCAGCGTCTCATGAACCAAAACCAAGGAGCTGATGTAAATGCAGCCTTGTAGGCAGAGAAATTGAGTGTAAGAAACACTCTTTGCCTCTCCAGACGCTCTGAAATCTAGTTAGTTTTGACTTCTGATTTCCTTAACTTAGCTAAGAGCTTGTACAACTCAAAAGCAGGGAAGGCCGTTAGAAGATTCTTTAAGGGAATGGAGTCCAGGAACCTTTTTCTTAGATGGAAAAGTAGAGCTTTCTCCTTAGGCTTGGAAGAAGTGCTCAGGGTGGAAAACATTCAGTGACCACCTTATTTCTGTCCTCTCTAGTTCTCTTGGTTCATGGTTCAACCTGCCTATTGCCTCCTGGATGCTGTAGAAAGATTCTGAGCCAGCACCTGAGGAAATTCTACTTGTCTTGAGGAGAATCTGTCTTGTTGTTAATTCCTTGGCCACACACTTTGTTCTGTTCCGACAGTACCAGTGCCGGTTACTGGGGGTGGATGTGGGGAGGAGGTTGTCAGAAGAATAACTGCTTATAAAACAATTGCCTCTGTTTGTTTGCTTGGGTTCCACAAAGCTCCATCCTGCTGCTTTCCCCCTTTCCCCCCATTCTCAGTGCAGCAATGAGTTCTTCTGTCTAAATGCTGCCTGTTGTTTGTGCTTTCACTCTTTGCAGCTCGGCTGAGCATTCCCATTCAACCAGCACAGAGTGGCTCAGATTCCCTTTTGGAACAACGCTGTCATCAGGTCACAAGCTGTTCTGGCTCACAATGAAAGTCAGGGATAAGCTTTCAGATGTTCTTCTTTGGCTTGCATCAGGTTTTGCTTTCAGGATTGTTCTTCGAAGGAGGAACTCTGTGTAGTGTCTCCTTTTTGGAGGTTTGTTCTCATCATAAGAGTTCAAGAGGATCCCTTGGAAGGAAGAGAGTGTGTTCTCAGGTGGAGGAGACTTCTTGAGACCTTTAACCTGCTACCAGAGATACCTGTTCAAAGAGCTGGGTCCTCTACTTGCAGCATAATCTCTGCTTTCTGAAAGACTTTCCCTTGTTCAAAATCAAGAGAATTTCTCAAAGAGAAAATAAAACTAAAAAGTGTTAATGAAAGTACCTCATTGCCCAGGCCTATGATTGACACATGGGATTTTGAAAAGCACTATTAAAACAAAACAGAGTAGCTAATGCTCTGACATGGATTGCCTCTGATGTGGATTTTTGCTCATTAAAAAAAAAAGTGTTAGTTTGTGAATTCCATTTATTGTGACATCCAGAAAACATTACCTGCAGAAACTGATTTGAGCTGAGAAAACAGAGGCATTAAAGATACCATCAAAAACTTATTTCTCCAGAATTGAATCCTGAAATCTAAAATTGAAATTTAAAAGTTTTTTAATGCACAGAAGATGACACATGTTATCTGATCTAATAGGAAAGTTTATTTGCCCGAGGATTGTCTGGAACTTGTGAATTCATATATGCAGTAATTTCTAAGACAGCATTTTTTTCAGCCCTATTGTTCTTACAACAGTTTGAAGGAGAATAAAAGAACCTGATGTTAAAAGAGAAGTTGCTAAGGGTCATGAGCGACAGTTTTATGAGATTTCTTTATTAATCAATAAAATGTTATATTGATAAGTGGTAAAGCTGTTCTTTTAATCACATATGCTCCTTCTCCAAACATTCCCACCCTGCCTTCCATTGGTACTCACATAACTGAGGAAGTTTGGTGGTTTTAGTACCTTAGGTGGTTGTTGGCTTTTCTTTCAATGTGGTGTCGAGGTTGATTGGAGATTGCTTGATGCTGGCACGTAAATGTTGTGTTGGACCATAGTGATGAAATACAAATTTCCCATCATCTGAGCTCTTGTACTTAGGGCTGTAAGCCCCAGTACACACACACACAGAAGTTACAGCTCCTGTAATGCCCAATAGTCCGTTGTACGTGAAACCACAATAGTTGTGTCCTTTAATTTAGCTTATTAATTATGAAACTGTTGAGAAGTTCCATACTGGGCCTGACCTTTCTCTGTATGTGAAGATTTGTAGCTAGAAATGCTTGGATTTACATAAGAGGCTAGAAAGAAACAAGCTGATTATTTCTTTTCTCCATCCAGCCCAGCTTCTTGCTGTTGTACAGTGCACGTTTTTGTGACAGTTTATAATGCATCAGTTAAAACACAACAGTGGTTTGTAGTCCTAGCATTTGACAGGTGGAATCAGAAAAGTTGCTGCTGGGGTAAATGTTTTGCAACGGCTGTCTTAAAAATGATAAAATTCCATTAAACTGAGGGAAAACATTATACCTTTGAAATTGTTATAAGACACTATGTATGTCTGCAGCTGGCAGCACACAGCAAAGGGCTGTAGCATAGTCTGAGGATTTTGGCTATGTCAGGCTACTGCTGCCAGCAATCTCTTCTTGCAGAAATTGCCACTTCCAAAAGCAAGAATACCTCAACAGGATGTATCTGTGCACCACTTTTCAGTCTGGTTACTTAATGTGACACCATTTTTATAAGCACTTCAAGCAAATGTGGCTAAGATGCAGAGGAGTATGTTGTATTCTCTCCATCCTCCTCCTGTGCAAAAGGGTTGCTACTTTTGGCAAAGATGTGTGGTGATAGTAACAGCTTAGGCATCTAGTGAAATCCTCCAAGCTCCTCTGAGATCATCCTCATAATTACATTCATGCTTCCAGTCTGATTTCAATGAGACAAGGTGAATGCTGCCAGTTTAGAAGCTCAGAGTTTTAACAAGCGCTATGCATTACCTAATATGAAGACTGTGAACCATTTGTTGACCACAACCTCTGCTCATCTTCCTGAGCAGAGATGATGCTACATCATCCATGAAAAGGTGTTGTTCCTTTTCTTTTCAATTTTTTATTCATTTCTCTTTCCACCTCAGTACCATCCACTGGCATTGGTATTATCAAGGCAACTTTGGGACTTAAATACTGGGCTGGTACTTCTGAGTAATTTAACACAGCACTTATTTTCATGGCATCAGCTTTTCTATCCTACTTACTTTTTATGGTGATACATTAATTTGGTAGCAGTTCTTATTAATTTAGCCAAGTGGTAATTGTAGAAATAGTTCTGGGTGTATTTAGCTGTTATCTGTCTCCTTTTTGTTCTGAAGAAGTAACTCATTTCCTTCCTATATCCTCTCAGTTGTCTGAGAATGACATTTAGAAACTGCAAGAGTAGAGAAGCATTACTAACAAGTTTGTATGAATATACAGTTTGTCAAATGGGACTTATTTGTCTTTGTTTACCTTAAGTTACAGTACTCCTTTTCTGTTTTTCTCAGCAGTGGGTATAATTCACACTCTTCAGAACTCTGAATTGTTTTTATGCATATAGGAGGTCGCAGGAACTTATGTTAAGATGATGATGTTAAATGTTTTCCTCTGAATCAAATGTCTTTCATTTCTTCTGAGTGGGTCATTTTGTGTATTAGTGTCTGAGGGGAAGAACAATTCCAAAGGTGAACAGCTCTCAAGACAATTTTGCCTCTGAGAAGCACTATATAGTTACAGGTTAACACAGTGCACCTTGTCTGCAAACTTGACAGTGTGAATTTAAAGTGGGTTTGCTTGTGCATGTTGTACAATGGGAGCATCTGCTGTAGTTGAGAGGCACTCTGGTTGATAGAACAAACGGATTACAGTAAAATTAGTCTCTTTCAGTAGCAACAATGTGATTTGAGTAGTTTGTTGTCCAAGGCGGAAGGACCATTTTGCCCACAGGAAAAGATCAATTATTTCACAGAATAGAAGTGCTTCCTCTGACTGACAGCCACATGAATGCCAAAGATTATTTTATTTATGCAATCTCAGTCTTTCTGAACAGTTAAGGAGACTCATCCCAATAAAATCTAACATGTATTGTTGGATGCAAAGTGGTATTAAGGGGGACTATAGATGTAACTGCTGCCACCTGGAACTACCACAGTGATCTTTCCTTGCTTGGTACATGTGCATGAAGGTTTCTGGTGTTCATATGTGCTTTGGCATATTGCATAAAGAGTTTGTACCAGAGATATGGTGTGACACAATAAATTCACTTAGAGGCAACTGCTATGGTAGGCTTAAGAAAAAAATTAATAATCAATAATTATGGGAAGATAGGTTGAAAGGATAGTGTAGAGGGCAATGTCTCCTGATGAATTACAGCTGTACTGATCACTGAGGAGTAAAAACATCTGTGCCTGCCCAATGAGATTGGGTGAGTTATAAGAGAATGGGTTAGCTGGCAACTAGTTGCAGTTTGAGTTAGAGCTTGAGACCAAGACTCTGCTGCAGTTTGGGATGGAGTCTGCTGGCTGTGCTGTGAGCAGGCAAGGGACAGATAAGGTAAGGAGATGCTGTGTCAGGGACAGACAGGGTTATTAGGTGGCTGGGAAAGGGACAGCTTGGGTTTAGCCAGGCATGCAGAGAGGAGAGGAGGAGTCAGAGCTGTGTGGAGCTGCCTATGAGAGGAGTCAGAGTTGCCAGAAAGAAGTACACTGAAAGAAGGAATGAACAGTTTTCTGATAAAGGACTGGTGGTGATGCTAGTCCAGTCCATCTCAGCATAATGTTTCTTAGCAATACCTACCTGAAGTTGTTTACTACAGACTTGCTATGGGGTGTGTATTTTATGTGGAAACGCTCCATAATTACAAAAATACAAACACACTAACTTTGTGTTGTTCTTTACCTGACTATAAATGTGAGATTTTTTTCAATGGGTTGTGGCCATACCAAGTGCCTTAGCTGCAATATAAAGTATTTCTTGTCCTCCTGGGTGATTTTCCCTCAAATAACTGCATGTTTGTGTGTTTTACAAACTGGAACCAAGCATACCTCTGAGAAACAGAAAACTAGTTCTCTTCTTTTCTTGGAGCCCAGATGTTCTGTCAGCTGGAGTGGCTTCAGCTCTGCTGCTGCCAGGAAGAGTCACATCAGGACAGCCCCAGGCCAAGTGTTCACTGTCCTCCAGATTAGGCTTTGGTTGGGGTTCTCTGCACAGCTCCTCTGTTTCTGTGCCTATGTGTGTACATGTGAATTCACACTGTGGGCTTCCCCTCAAATGCTTCCCAGGTGCTCTGTGGCTGCCTGTGCTGTCCCCAGGCTGCAGGCTGGGTGTGGATTTCTGGCCTGGGGGGACACTGGGACTTTGACAAGAAAAGGAGCCTGGGCAATGTGATTTAGGTGGCCTCTTCTGTGGCTGCTCTGCTCCTTGAGGGAGTGATGCATCGAAGGTGCTATTCTAGAATTATGACCTTTAGCTCCCTCCCATTGTTTGCAAAGGGGAAATAGGAAAATTAATGTAAACTGAAAGCTGTTGTCTAAGTGGAGGAGCTGCTGTTTATCATGTAGCACGGATTTAACATCTTGAAGATTAAATAGTACTGCTTTTCCTTCTCATATTGTTTTTTCCTTCCCTACAGCTTTTCTTTTTCATGAAGTTAAATCCTTGCAAATACTTCTAGCAGGGAGTATTATTCCTGATAGTGTTGCAAAAGAAGCATGTTAAAAATTGTGCAAATTTTGGAATTCGTTTAAGGAAATTATGAAACTTGTTTGCAATCAACTAGATACAAAATGTTGAAGGGGTTGGGGTTTTTTTTGTTTTTTTTTTTTGTTTGTTTTTTTTTTTGTGCCGCAGACATGCTACAAAACTTAACAGCTCAAGCTTTCTTAAAAATCCTAGTTGTAATTTACATTTAAGATGTAAAGTTAGTGGTATATTGTTATTTAATCAAGTTTTTTATGAGGCATTTCCATTTTGGTAGAATGATGACTCCAAGGCCTGTTCAGTGACTCATTCTTCATCTCATATTATAAAGTGTAATGACATTGAGAGAGTTGTCTTTATAAACTATAGATAATTTTGTTCTCTGGTAGAAGAGCCACATCAGACTTTATATGAATGTGTCTTCCTTCTCTCAATCCTATTTGTATCACACCATCCTTCATGTGATTGGCCTGCCAGCTGCTCAGTGTTCTTAGAGTAAAGAAAACAGTGGCCTTGTTGGTCATATTTGATCTTCAGACCTTCTGGACCTCCAGGTCTAATTTAGGAAACAAGCATTATTGAATGTAATGTAGTTTGGATTTTGGTTGAGTTTTTTTGGTTATGTTTTTGTGTGGTTTGTGTGTTGTTTTGTTTGTTTTGTTTTGTTGTTTTCTTTTTTTTTTTTTAATTTAAGTTCAAATTGTGAGTCAGTCATACTTTGGCCTATAAAAAGGTATTGATTTTTTCTCTCCTGGTGGTTCCTAATATTTCACTAAGAGTTTTATTGCAACATGTCATATAGCAAAAATAATGTGGGGTTTTTTTAAGTATGCCCATAAGCTCTGAAAGTGTGCTAGGCTCACCAGTTTGTACCCAGGTGTCTTAGACAGAACAGCACATTTGAGGAAGACCTTATCTGTGAAATTGAGGCAGGTGGAATTCAATGGTCAGATTTTTAACATAAAATGTTATCTTTATGCAAAAGTGTGATGCACTCTCTTCTGAGGAAATGTAATTTGAGTTTTAACTGAAGGCTTGAATGCAGAATATTTGCAGGTAGTCTGTCTGGTTTCTGTTGTGGTTTTCTTGGGTAATCCAATGCAATGATCATGTTTATCCTTTGCATGAAGCTGAATGATTTACAAAAGCAAAAACATAGAACTTACAGCTCTTAACTCCTTGACTGCCACATCTGACTTATTTACTCACTTTAATGTCTACATTTGGGTGTGAAACCAGACTGCTGCAGAAGGTGGTGTTGCCATATGGATGCTGTTACTTGGGTGGAATAGTGCCAAAGAGGTTAATAACATTTCCATTGTGCCTACACTCTTCAGATGTCTCACAAGAAACTGATTTAATAACAGGGTTTTTGTTGCACAGTAGCAAATCTGTGTTTCTTTTCTTTATTATTTCTTGCTTGGAAAGGCACTGTACAATAAGTGAAAATAGAATAACAGACATTTCTGTCTTCGAGTTCTGGTAGCATTATTAAAGAAATTCTGACTAGGTCAGTTTAAGAGATTAGATTTTATTTGACATTTAAAATGTGGCAAGGAAACAAACTAAACAATAAGAAAAATGTTTGAAATTATCAACAAAAATAATTTTGCCTGTATGTGCAAGACTAATTTGGGGAATGAATGGTAGGGTAGTTAAACTTTTAATCCACAGGTTTTTCTCAAATGTGTTTTTAACAATACAGCTGTCAGGTTACATTTCAATGCCTGGTTCATATAATTAGCAATTCAAATTGTGTATTTTAAATCTAAACCACTAAGCATTAAATTAAAAAAATCTTTGTCCCTGACATTGCCGTAATGAGTTGTACTGTGCCAGTCTCCAGCAGGGCTCTTAATAACTAGCTTTGATTCTATTTCATGAGTTTTTATGTTACAATTTGGATTGATGGCAATATAAGACTAGGAATAGCTGATTTTGTTGGCATGAGAATAAATGTTCTCCTTGTAGATCAAAATAACTTGAATGGCTTTTGATATTGGATTTCATTCTTAATGTACAGAATGGCTCTTACTAACAGAAAGAGTCTAATAGCTAGAGTTTGCAGGCTGGGGCAGGTTTGACTTTCAGGCATCATGAGGCAATATTTTGGAAAAAAAAAAATCTCTAAAAAGAGAAACCAGATCTGCCTGTCCCAATTTTGCCTTTTTTTTTTTTCTTTCCCCCCCACCTCTTGGCTTAAAAGGGATTTGAGCTTTGGCTGTTAATGAAACAATCTGTTTACCTTGGCAGAGCTGGGCCTAAGACCGATCTTTGTTGGTTAACAAATAAAATTAGTTTGAGCTCACTGTCCATGGAGTGTTTTCTCATATAATGAATCATTGTGCTAACTGGGACCCAGTGTTAGTCCAGTTCCTGAGGAGAAATCTAGCACAGCATTTCAGGAATCAGGTGGGTTGTACTTACAGATGTGAAGCACAACTCTGATCTGCTTCCATGAAGACTAAGTTTCACCTCAAAAGAAACAAAAAAGATTGTTTGACTGGCAGAATGAGTTTTTCAAAACACAGTTTGAGGAGGTCCTGTGGTTTAGTATGCCTTAGAAAATGAGTTTGATTTAAAAACTGCAACTGCAAGAACCTATAAATTGTAGAACACTTTTGACTGTCATACACTCTTTAAACTTCACACTCTTCAAACTGTGATAAATGAGAATTTTGAGTAATCTGAGAAGTATCTTACCATGAGTTTACCATAGTTATACACATTTGTGAGGTGTACTTTCATTTCTCTTTCCAAACTGTGCTTTTGGTTTCCTTTGAAGAGTTTATAAACCTCTTGATTGTGTGGTCCTATTTTAGTGACTCATATGTCTCTGACAGCTTACACACACTTATGTTACAGTAATCAAATTCTCTGTGAGGAGGCAGCTTTTAAAAATATTTATATGTGCTTTTTAATAAGTGGAAACTTTTATAGACAGAGAAAAGCCTGAACAGTAAAGAATTGGGGTTTTCTGTTTGTTTAAACAAACCTTCAGTAAAAAATGACTGAACAGCTGCAGCTGTCTGTATGTGAATTGGTGCAAGCCAGACAAACTTCAGAGAGTTAACTCCAGTGCCTCCAGCCTAGCCAAGCCACCGTAGAGCCAGGTCAACAACCCCACTCCACATTT
Source organism: Alethe castanea (assembly GCA_024734035.1). Taxonomy (NCBI): domain Eukaryota; kingdom Metazoa; phylum Chordata; class Aves; order Passeriformes; family Muscicapidae; genus Alethe; species Alethe castanea. The sequence continues at coordinate 98,245,534 of JANRGV010000051.1, read as the reverse complement.
TAGTGTCTCAGCTTGAGAGAGAGAACGTAATTAATAAGAAAACTGTTAATAATCATATCATTTTTCAGCCTTCTTAAGGGAAAACTGTAAGAACAGCAACAGATTCTAGAACTCTTGAAAAACACGGGACTTACAGAGTGGGAGAGTTGTCTGTCTTCCTTCATTATGTGTTGCTGCAGTCTGAATGTTGAGTGTTTGAAGAATCATAGTTGGAGCCAGCCTGAATCCCTGCTGCATCACAGCTCTCTGCCCACCTCCTAGTTGCTTAGGAAGAGCAGAGCTGTATGTAATTGCACTCATTGCAAAATCAAAATAGGATTTTAAAGCTTCCTAAGCAGGGAGGAGAAATGACTTGACACACGCTAAAAGCTTTGAATCCTGAAAGCAAGTACATCCTAGCAGGCTGCTTAAAAATGAAGATACGGGTCCTTGCTTTCAAAAGATCTTTCCTGGGGTTCAACCAAACTGGAAATATCCTGCTAAATAGTCTGAATTTTGTCTTTTCTGAGCCACAGCGCTGTTGTGTTCTGTGGAGATAAAAATTTTCATTGATGTGTGTACCTTGATGCCGCTGCTTGAATCCAGTAGTCTTTGGAGAGCTATTGTGTAAATACAGCTTCTGATCCAAATGCACTGGTTGGTCTGGGGTAAACTGTATGTATGTGTGTATATATATGTATGTATAGATAATATTGATGCTACTTTAGTGGCTATAGTTCATATATATGTGTAAAAAATTGTTAGTTGGCTGAACTTGGAGGGTTGGACTTTCCAGATCTTCAGGCCCCTGAGGTTTCAAGAGCCCAAACCTGCAACCTTCCTGAGTGAAGGGCAGATGGAGTCTGTGTCTCTTGGGGTGGGTTTAGAGACTCCCAGAATGGCAAGCCTGAAAACCTGAAGTTTATAACTTCTAATGCCAGAGGAAGGCTTCTGCTCCACCTCCAGATCTGCAATTAGAGAACAGATTCAAAGCTTTTGTAGATGATGGGGGTCTGGGTGCTCAGTCCAGTAAAACACCCAAGCTGGTAAATCTGAGCCATGCAGAAGCACCAGGAAAAAGTGGGAAGTGGTAACAGTAGGGAAATTCCCTGCTGGAAGTGTTGGAGACTCCCATCTGCTGACCTGACCTTGTTGCCTGCCAGGATCTGGAACACTGGTAAGACTACCAAAGCAGTCTGGCTTCAGACTACTGCTCCCTGCTGCTCTCCCATGGAGGTTTCAGTGATACCACCTGAAGGGATTGAAATTATCAGCTGTGGCTGCATGGCTCTGCAGTGATGACCAAGGGTGTGGGAGCCTGGGTGGATTCTCCTTGATCCTTTGGGTGAGAACAAAGTGCATTAGGATGAGTGAAGAGATCCTGTGGGTAAGCTGGTTGCGTGGTTGGTGTCAGCAACAGCATTCCAGTTTTATGATCATGAGGATCTTTTTGAGGATTGCTTGGAAAAGATGGGATTCACCTGACTAGGGCAAAAGCATCTCTGATAACTATCTGATGAGCAATTAGTGGACCAGGCTGGCAAACATTGAAGATAGGACAGGACAGCTCATATTCAATCATCCTTATATTTGCTGGAGGGATAGTGTAGCTTGTTTGTGTGCTCGGTTGGGTGTGAGCAGTTCAGGAGGTTTCTGGAGTGTGTTGTCTACTGGATCTCACACCTGCAAAGAACTGTTTGGGGATCTGAAGGGTGAGGGCAGCCTTGGTGGCACTGGCTGAGAGATGATAAAGTTCAGGATCCAGAGAGGAGGGGGGAGAGGCAGAAAGCAGGACTGCAAGCCTGGACTTGAAGAGGAAAGACTTTGGCCTGTTCAGGACTGAAACCAGTAGGAAAGTCCAGGGCAAGGTAAACCTTCCCTCAGTGGAAGAGAATCAGGTTAGGGAATATTTAAACAAAATGGTCATGTGTGCAAAGCCATGGCCCTGGTGTGGTATGTGCTGAGGGAGCTAACTGATATTGGGAAGTCCCTTTTGATGGTCTTCAAAAAGTCACTGTTATTGGGGTTTTTTGGCAAAACCAAAATAATGTACATCCTGTCTTCAGGAAGAGCAAGAAGCCTCTTTTATTATGCTAAAAACTACAGGCTGGTCAGCCCCATGTGAACTATTGAAAGATGATGGAAAAAATAAGCCTGGAGGCAACTTCCAAACTTATGAAGGACAAGGAGATGGCTGGGAGTAGTCTGTGGGGATTTATGAAAGGGAAGTCATGTCTGAACCATCTGTTAGTCTTCTACTGTAAGATCACTGACTTGGTGGAGTGAATGTTATGTTGACTTCAGCAAAGCTTTTTCTAAGGGACCTGAATCTAGAGGAGCTCCAATTGTCTGGCTTGGAGAAGAGAAACTGGGAGGTTCTAATAGCAGCCTTATAAATCTTACAAGTAGATTATCAAGAAGATGGAGTTAGAAGAAGATGCACAGTGGGGTAGCAAAACCAATGGGTGAAAACTGATACAAGAAAGGCTCCAGTAGACTGTACAGAGAAAACATTTTTCCCTGTCAAGCAGTGGAGCAGATTCTCCTGCATGTCCTGCCTGTCTCTGTAGGAGGAGGTTGGAGGATTTCAAGACCCATGTGGGCAAACCCTTGAGTAACCTGGTTTGACCTCAGAGCTGGTCCTGCTTTGAACAGAAAACTGAAAAATCAGAGTCATTCAGGCTGAGAGGGAATTCACATCTCTAGTTCAGTTAAGTTTCACTGATAGGTTTTTCATGTTCTGTTTGCATGTTAGCTTATAATGTGTGGTGCCACTGTTTCTCTTTTGCTGTTCATTATGTAGTTTAGCAGCTTCTTGTAAACAGGTTTTACAATGGTTTTTGACTTCACAGAAGAAGTAATAGAGGAATGTTATAAGCCATAAACTCCGTGGCTGGTATGCATCCAGAAGTCAGAACACTGCTTTAGCTATGACTTGCAGGCTCTGGAGGAGGGGTGGAGGTATTCAGCATTGTGACTGTGTGACATTTTGGGGGTGGAAAGAAGTAACTCTGCTTTCCTGTCAACTTAATTCAGTTTAGTATGCAGGGTTTGTTATTCAGGCAGAACCTTTTTGCTGCCTGTGGTATAATGGTTGGCTTTGCTTTGTGAGCTGGTGTTGCCTGTTTGCAGGCTAGAGCTTACAGGGTTTACACGGCACAGGCATTTGTGCAGAAAGCAGATGTTTGTTACTCGTTCTCACTTTGCTGTTTTGATTGTTGAAGTGCTAAATGTTTGGTGGAAGGTCTTGGGACAAGTTTTTCCACTGAAGAAAACAGGAATAAGGTTTACAGATATGGCTGTCCCAGACCTTTCCAGTCTGACCAGTAAATGTTTGATGAACCACTAAATATAACCATTACTTCAATTTTGATGACCCCAAGTGTATTATTTTTGATTGTCTGCAGGAGTTTCTCTGTCTTTATGACTTCTATAATTCTCTATTGAGACTTTTTTTGTGAGTATGGTCCCAAGGGATGGGGGACCTCTTGGGAAAAGACAGACATACCATAAAATGGTAGCAAACTTATCATGCAACTCTGACAACAGACATTCAGAGCAGTAGAAGTATTTAATCTTAGATGCATAATAACAAGTGAAAGTAAATCTCTCTTTGATGAAACCCTGTGAGGGCATGTTCATGCAGCAAGGCTTTGCATTTCTATATAAACAACAGTGAAAGTCATCATAATAAAAAAAAATCTTGTTGAATACTTTTTGGGTTGATAATGATGTATTTAGCAAGGTAGTTGCAGTGACTTGGGATGCTTATGAATTTGAGAACTTTTCCATATTTATTTCTGTATAAAATAAAATGCTTTTTAAGCCCTGTGAACAAAAGGTAAAACTCTGTCCAAGAGATAAAAATAAAATTTGTAATGCTGCCAGAATAAATATTGCTGAAGCATCACAAATTGATTTCCTTTAAAAAATAAAGAAAAATGCATGTTGCCTTAACCATGATGGGCTTTCTTGTGTGTTTTGTCACTTTGGCCTCTCCTGTAGCAGTTACCCACAGAACATTACCATTGCATGTTGCCTCTTTAATGTACTCTCTTGGTTAAGCTGAATATATTACTTTCACTGAGAATATATGATTGCATTGGTCTTTTTTTATGCCTTTGGAAGGCAGGAAAACGTAAATGTAGTCAGTAATGATGCATATGTGTGTTTCTCTTTTAGTGGAGGCGATAGTGGAGTTTGACTACAAAGCTCAACACGATGATGAGCTGACAATCACTGTAGGTGACATAATCACCAATATCAAGAAAGATGATGGAGGCTGGTGGGAAGGACAGCTCAAAGGCAGAAGAGGTTTGTTCCCTGACAACTTTGTAAGAGTGAGTACAAAGTGGAACTGTTCTTGTGTTGTGTGTATAAGCCTCATGTACTGTGCTGTTCAGGCTAAATATCAGCCTTTATATCATACATCTCTTATATCCAAAACCACAGTATATTGCATATGCACATGTATTGTGTATACACACATATTGCACATATATAATATACTGCATATATATATATAATGCAATGTTCTATTGAGACAATGTTACAAAGAAAAGATTACTTTCTTTGCAAAGACAAGCTGAAAATAAAAGAAGCTGCCCCTACATTTGTCTACTGTTCAGTGAAAATATTTGACTTTGTGGTCTGAGAACAAAGTAGTTATTCTAGAACAATTTATAGGCCATTGCATTTTAAATATTTTGTCTTCTCTGTAACAGATTCTGCTTTTCCAGAAATGTTTTCTTAGGTTTTATAGAAGATTTTTTTTTTTTGGTGAATATTTATTCCTGGCTAAACTAATTGAGAATAATTAGATTTTTCTATAAAGCTGCTTATAAAAACTTAAAAAAACCCATTAATTTGTATTCACTTAATATACCAAATAACTTGCAATGATCCTTGTTTTAGGATGACCATTCAGAGATTTAGAAAGAAATTCTACTTTTTACTGGGCATCTGTGTTTGTACACATGTCTGCACATATCAAGCCAGCTATTAGTACCTCTGGGCCTCCCTAATTTGTCATTGCAGACCTAGGCTGTTAATTTCCATAAATCTCCATAAACCTGGCTTTCCACTATTGAAAAGAAACCAAGAACTACAATAAATTACATAAATAGATTATATGTTAACCTTTTAGTAAAGAGCTTTGCTACTTTCCCTTTTCTAAGCGTATGTCTTTTTTTTTTTTAACTTCTTCTAATAGTGTAAGCCTGTTGTGTGTTTAGACATATGGACATAATGAAGTAATTTTATTTTTCTTCTGTAGTGCTGCATATGTTGAGGTATCTGGGGGAAGTGGTGTGGTTGTGAGTTGAGCCAGCCCATAGCAGGGGGTGTGGGGGTGGGCACAGGAGCCTCAGGTGTTTCTGTGGGGGTGAACACACACCCTGATCCTTGCTCCTGCCTTTGGCAAAGAGAAAGAGCAGCTCTGTGTGTTTCAGGCAGCAACAATTAGGAGCAAGCCAGGACCTCAATGAGATGAAAGGGCATGGTGGAGGACAATGAATAATCTGTTTTTTGCTTATCTCTGAAAATACACACTTTGAGCTAGGGGAAAGAAACAGTTTTGGTATTCATTGTGTATTGGTAATATTTTTCTGCTTGAACTCTGGTGAACTGAACTGTGGGACAAATGCAGACTTCCTCTAGGCTTTTTCCTGGCTGGTGTTTTAAATCTGCTGCTGATTTTAGGAGGTGTTGGATTTAATGTTCTAAACAAATGCAGCTTATGAATGTCTGTATGGGAATATAATAATCTAAAGAGTCGCAGGTTGACACCATTAGTATCTAATTTTAAGGCCTCTTCTTTCCAAAATGACTTCAAACTGTGATATCCTGTCACATAATTGAAATATAAATAGCTTTTTCTCAATAGAAAGTTCTAAAACAACAGTAAGTTGTTTAGATTTTGTCTTCTCATGAAATACCCCTCCCTGCTCTTTCCTTCCTGCCTTTTTCTTTTTTTAATCGACATCCAGGGCTGTTTTCTAAACAGCTAGAAACCACATTGTGTTCAAGCTGAGAATGAGGAAGAATTTAAAGTCAAAAATGTTTTTCTTAGCCAAGCATTTTCTCTCTAAACTAGGTAAGATGGAGTAGAAGATACACACTTAGTTAAAGTGGAGTTAGTTTATGAATCTCTTGAGTGAAAACCTTCGTTTTTCTTGTTTTCCTCCTGTTCTTCTCCTGTATGGAGAACTATAGTCAAAACATCAGTCCCATTAGAAAGCTTGTTGAGCATAATCACTCTGCCCAGTAAGATTATAAGTAATTGTGAACTTTCTCTTGATTATGGAAGTTTTTTAACAAGTGAATGCAGTGCTGGGCTTACCAGAAGTCAGTTCATGCCCCATTGGCAAAGTGTGTCAACAAAGTAATTGAGAAGCAGGCAAAAAGGGATGCTGCAGACAAGTAGTGGACTTGAGACTCACTTGAGACTCCAAATTCCTATTTCTTATTAAAATTTGTTCTAAGAGTAGTTGAGAAAGTTATTCAAAGGTTAAAAACTACAAATTAAATTCTTGAGGTATTTTTGTGTTCTACCTTCGAGAGGTGGGAATACTTTCTTATGGATAAGAGCTTTCCCTTCCTGTGATTTTGTTTTCTTTTGAATAAATTAATGATGATGTTCCAAATAAACTGTTGGGGTTTTCAAAAATTGAATGTTTGGGCTGAAATGAAATAATGGAATTAACACTGTAAAGGGTATTGAATGGTTTCTGTTACCATTTCTGCACAGATTCTGGAAGTTGAGTTTGGAAGAAAAGTAGAAATCAGAAATAGAAAAATTAGGGAAATGCAATATATTGGAATGCTTATGAAAAGACATTGATTTGTAATGTTACTAAAGAAATAAATCCCCCATATTTTTCATATTTATTTTTCCCTAGTTGTGAAATAGGTTATGAATGTGTAAAAGACTTTTGGAGTTGCCTGTAGTAAAAGCATAAGTAAAAGGAAATTTGTTGGAATAGATACAAATTAGGAGACCATTGAAGAGGAGTTGTCTGATGACAGATGAGAGACAGAAAGAGGAAAGGGGAGGTAGCAATGCTATACGTGAAGTACATACGCAGTTATTTTTTTTCAAGGGACTTTCTCCATGATGTTGTAGCAGAGGTGCTTCCTGTTCTTGAATCTACAAAACAACTGCTCTGAATTTTTTGTGTATTTATACATATAAGGACGAAAAAGACGGATTCATACCCTTCTTATGCTCTAAAATTCAATATGCAAGGCTTAACAGAAAAGGTATTTGAAATTTGTTTTCTGTTTCTTTTTTCATTGTCTAGTAGTCTGCTGCTATGGCCACTCGGAAGATCTTGAGGAAGACGTTTGTTTAAATATGAGAAAAATCTTTGGTCTCTCTTTAAGATCTAACTTACCTCTGTCAACACTCAAAGATACCTATTTTTGTTAGAAATAATGGGGCTGAATGTGTTGTAAGAAATGTATGAAAATGTATCTGGTTGTCGTCTTCTGTTTTCTTTCAATTTTTCAGGCAGAGAAATAGAATACGAATGGAGAATTATGTATTGTTCCTGGTGTCTGTTTTAATTCAGTTATGCAGCTGACAAAGAGGAGGTATCAGGTGTGGTTGCAGTGTTGTTCATTTATGTGATATAAAGTCGGTGTCTTTCTAGCTTAAAACTTCTACTTGAAATCCATGCTCTGCAGTGTAAAACTGTGTTTGTAAGTGTGATGGCATCTGAGATAGATTTTGCTGATCGCAGACAAAGATGTAGAAAGCAGGAAACTGGTGCAGAGCCATGCTTGCTGGCTTTAATTTTCAAAGTCAATTCTATGTGGGATTGATTAGTGTTATACTGGTAAACTGAATCTGCTGCATGTAACAACCTGAAAGCTTCTCTGTACTCCAGCGGACTTGCCCGTATTACCAGCAGAATTGGAGAGGTAAATTTATCTTAAGCAAGAAATGTAGTGTAGTTGTTTTTCTGGTGTATAGCTTGTGTTTTAGAACCAGTGAGATGGGGCAGGGATTTGTGTAACTGTACTTCTCCCTTGGGTCAGAAAAGCAATCTGGATTTCTTGTTATAGTTGTAGGATGTCAAAAATATTCATGCTGAATCATAGGTACACGGTCCAGGTCGTTATCTGTTGCTTGTTATTTAATTTTCTTCTCTGTATGGTTTATTTGTATTTATCACAACCAGCCAGAGGTTGCAGGGGGACTGTGAGTGATTTCTTACTGAGACCCTTGTGCTTGTTACACACCCCTATCCATCTCTGTTCATGCTTTCATAAAACATAAAAAGGTTGTGTGCGCATGCAGGGGCCATTTGCAGCTGAAGTTTGGCTCCTGGGCAGGAAAAGAGAATATTTCCTGTGTCTGAGAGCACTTTGGTTCCTGCAGTGTTTTGTGCTTCCCCAGCTGCTGCTTGATACCTGCCAGGGTAGAGACCTGACCAGCTCCTCTTGTCCTTCCCTGCTGCTTTGCCACAGCCTTTTGCCATGTCTGGCACCTCTGTGACTTTCTGTCTTTGCTCTGGGGTTTGTAGGTTCTTAAGGCCTTCACTGCTCTCCTCAGCAGTCTGAGTACTATCAATTAAGTCATGTCAGGGTCAGCTTTGCCTCAGTAGCCACTTGTCGTGGGTTCAGTCCACATACACTTGAGTGAGTGGCCACTCACTTGAAGTTGGACTTCATCCTTGTGGGTCCCTTCCAACTCAGAATATTCTGTGATTCTGGGGAAAGTTGTGGCATCAGCAGAGACAATGAAGTTATATGCACAGCAGGGAAATTATTTCTGTCTGTACCTGAAAAGATAACTTGCTTTATGGGTCAGTGAATTGTTATGCTGGGGTACTTTTGATTTGGTGTGTTTGTTTGCTGCTTTCTTTTGTTTTACACTTTGGCAGGAATTTGCAACTCAATTAACGAGCTTTTTCTTTTGTTGTTTTTAGAAATCTTACTAGATATTTGTTTTTAGGAATTGTTTTAGATTGTGGGATCCTAACTGAATGAGAGTCAGGAGTAATAGCTTCTTATTCCAAGTTTTGGGTATGGCCATTATACTTGTTATACTTACGGTGAAATGCAAGAGAATATAATCATGTGAACATGTTGTCTCTGAGATTTTGTTCCTGTCAACAGCAATCAAGATTCTGTGAGGAGAAATGTAACATCACAGGCTGTAATTATTTGTTATTGCTGTTGTTATTACTCATATAGTGGTGAAAACAAAACTAGTAAAACAAAATCTTTCTTCCTCTTCCAGCCCATCTCCTCACAAAGACACAGACTGACCAAGATAGCCTTGTGCCAGTCAGTAGTCTGTGACTTGGCTGTTTACCCCTGTAAGGGAATTGAGCACAGAGCAATGACAGCACTCTGGGCTGTCCTGGGTGCCCAAGGCGTGATTGCAAAGGATGTCACACCTCAACCTGTTCATCTGCATTCAGAGGAGCTGAGGGAGCTCCAGTGAGGCAGCTGCCTGTTTGGCCTGGAAGTGATTTGGAGCTCCCTGGCAGCGAGGGAGGCTCTTTCCCCTTCCCTGTCAGAGGGAGCTGGAGCTGTTCCCAGGCGGTGGAAGCGTGCCATGCTCGTTGCAGTCAGCATGGATCCTGTATGTCCGTCATGGGAGCAAGTGTGGGTTTGGCCGTCCTGTGCTGACCAGTTTGGTGGATGTGTTTTGATGGCAGGCTTTGAGGGGAGGGGTTACTCAGGGGAGTGTGGGGGTGTGGAAAAGAGGAAAAATGGTGGTGGTTTGGGGCTGTTGAATGTTTTGTGGGAATTAGCCTGTAAACATTTCAGGAAATATGTGAAAGTAAGAGTACATGCAGCAGTTGTGTAGTGAGCACACAGGAATGTGAAGCTTCAGTGTTAAAGTGTTTACTCCTTGTTAGTGACTAGTACATTATATTGTAAAAAGTAACCGTCTGAAAGGACAGTGGCTTATTTGTAATTATATACTGATAGGACTGATAGAAATTCTGCTATAGATCCAGCTCCTCCCATGGCAGGGGGATTTGACCTAAATGATCTTTAAGGTCCTTTCCATCCTCTAACCATTCTGTGATTTTTATGAAATTTATTAATTTGAAAACAAAATCTATTGTTTTGCATTCTTTATGCAATGTAATTGCTGAGGTCTAAAACCATTCTTATTTAAATACACATAATGCTGCTTACTGATAGAGTTAATGTAGGTAGTATCAATTTATATACAAAGGAGACTCAATTATTTCTTCTTCTTGCCCAGGCTGGTTTTCGTAGTCTTAAGAAAACCTCAGTAGACTATTCCAGTTTAAAATTTGCCGTTGTTTAAATTGTAAATTACAAAAATCCGAGTTTGGGCTAAAAGGGAAACAAATAGATTTTTTTTTTCTTTCTTCCCTTCCTGAAGTTCCAAGTCATAAGGAGAATCTGATCAGAGATTGAAACAAGAACCCAATGTGCCATCTAGAAGTCATCTTTTCAAATATATAGTTTCTTTGGAGCTATGATATAATAATTCTTTAAAGTAGCTTTAATTTATTCAGAACTTAGTTATTATTTGAAGTGTGTGTTTTGCAAAGAATTCAATGTGGTTTTGGCAGTAGCCTTTTGAAGTAGTCATAAGGATTTATAGAATTGGCAGGATTAGATGGTTCACAGCATTTCTCCAACCTAGTCCTAAAAGCTTGTGGGGCAAAGAGAAGGTGTCCTAAACTTCTATTGCATCTTCTCTGAAATCAGTTTTCTTTTATTTTTTTCACCCCCTCTGGCAACCTTACAAGCTCCGGATGTTTTTATTTTCTCTGTAGATTGTGTGTGGGTGGATATGTTAGCAATCCATGTATTTTGGTCTGATTCATTTTCACACTTGGCCTGGCAATTGTTTTACTGTTGGAGGAGGCTGCTGTGAGAAACTTTTCTCTGCAGGTAGAATCTGTAGAGGTTCTTAGCAGTATTTGCATACAAATGTCTTGCAAAACATACTTCTGCAGTTTTGGATTTGAAGATAGTACAGCTGTGTATCTGATTTTTTTCCTGACAGGACCAAAAACCTCATTAAAATTCTTAAAACACAAGCACCTAGAAATTGAATATGCAGTTCAGTCTCACTCCTGTTTGAAGCGAACGCGAGAATACTTGTCAATACTTCCACCTTCTTTGCGCTTTAATTACAAAGCCCTCAGATGGATTCCCTCAAGTTTAGGCAATATTTTCTGATTTTAATGATTCTAATATTTGTTTGCAAAAAAAGGGTATAAGAGAAGCAGTATTCTGAAAGCCTGTGGAGTACCTACAATGTTTAATAATCATAAAGGTGAAAGGTTGTGCCTCAGCCTTAGTCTGCCAAATAGTCCATTTACGTAGAACAATACAGCCTGGATCCAGACTTCATCTATTGATTGCCTTTAAGTTTATATTACTCAAGTGTTCACAGTAAGCAAGAATGAAGATGACAGCAACAGGGACATGTGTGGGGGGGGGAAGGCTATCTGAGATTGCTGCTGCCATGACTTAATGTTACCTAGTAGTTCTGATCAAACACTGTAATTTATTAACAGTAAATACGTAGGCATATGTGGAGTTGGTTTAGTGGTGTTGATTTTTAATTTCTTTGGTTTTTTGTTGTTGTATTTAGGGTTTACTTCTATGTACAGAAGTGCTGTTTTTTTCTGAAGTATCATGTGTAGACCATATGACAGTTTTAATGTTTTTATAAAGTGAATATCAACTGGAATGACAAACTACTTGCATTATTTGCTATTGGAAGTAGTATTTGACTGATTAGGTATTTTCGTATTCTGTTCCTGTAAGTACTGCAATTTCCTCCTAGAATCATTTGGGAAGCTGGTGGTGAAGACAGTACTTAAAGGGTCTGCCATTTCCTGCTGTCACCTAATTATGTACTCTGCTAGAATTTCACTGGCACTGTTAGTAAAAAATAAAATTATAACATGACAGAATATATTAGAGCAGTTTAGGTTTATGAGCAGAGAACGTGTTGTTCTCTTCAGAGCTGGAAAGAGCTGAGTGTATGGGAGCCTCTAAAGCCTCCATTTTTGGCTTTGTTACAGCCATATGAAATATATCATTGTTTATATATAGACACTCTAGTTATTCAGTTACCATGGAAAAAGTCAAAGGTGCAGGTAAACGGCTATTATGTAATAGGACGGGTTATTTACTCACTCTGACTTCAGACTTCTTCAGTGATGGATACTTAGTGCCAGTGGTCCTGAAGGGAGGTGGTGAGGGATGGAGGGAAAACAAGTAGAGCATACATTTTAAAAAGCAACATTGCTACTTCCCTCTCAGGGAAAAGGAGCAAGGCAAACCTTTCATTTTTACAGAAGGTGGTGATGACTTTTGCTTTAAATGAATTATTTTTTTTTTAATTTAATGGGAATATTGAGAGAAATAAATGCATCACAAGCCATTCAAGAATCTGCAAGGTGTTGAGTGTTTGTATCTGGTGCTTCACAAAACCTTAATTTGTCCATTTCCCGCTTGGTGAGGACTCATTGCACCTTTTGAAAGATTGAGTCAGTACTTGTTCTTCCAGAGGGCTTGCATTTGCCTTCCCAGACACAATAGGCCAGTATTATCAAAAGCCCTGATTAAAAACACCCTTCCAACAGATACTGTCTCTGAAACAGAAACTTCTTTCATAATTTTCATGACTGCTTCATGTTACAGGCTACTGCCATTATTTTGGCTGGTTCCTTACAACCAGCTTAGCTAAGCCTTGGTTTCCCTTTTAAACATGCTTTGGTGTGTTTAGGCTGCCTGATTTATCTGTCAGTATTTGCCTATTAATTGATAACACAAACCAAATTAAAATAAAAAACTGTAAAATAAAGCTTTTTCTCAAACTGTAATCCCTTTCCAGGTGTTTTCATAAATCTGTATATATATGTGTCCATTCAGTAGGCATGTATGATGTATGTGTGTTGTATGCAGAAATAAAAACTGGGTCTAAAACCACAACACACAAATTAAGGCATAGGAAATTTTTTTTAAGGGGAATTTTATTTTACAAAATAAAGAAATGAAATTTATCCTTTGGTATTCATTAATTCAACCTTTTAAACTCCACTAAGCAATTGTATAAGGATGATTTATTTTCTATACTAGAATTTGCACAAGGAAATAATGTGTTGCTCACCCTTCTGAGCCCCAGTGACACTTGCAGTGACATTGTAATATTGACCCCATTTCTTTTTGCTGGGATTTTTAGTATTTCATTGTTTCCTTGAATACTCAGATATTTAGAAACAGGTAGTTTTTTGTCTCTTTATGTATACTGTAGTCCTGTTAAGTTTTCTTTAAGGCTCATGTTTCCATTAGAAGCTGCCCTTCTCTTCCCACTTTCCCACCCCACAGCTTCTGTTTGGGTTTTATTTTCTCATGAAGCTGAAGCTGGGCATACAAGTTTCAGGGCTGAGGAACTCCTTCAGGGCTTCCTTGCTCATGCCTGGAGTTACTTGTAATGTGTTGGTAACCTGCCTCTCCAATCCCTGTACCGTGTCCTGCTGCTGTCAAATCACAGCCCCATGACACTGAGCACTGTAAAGAACGAGAGAAAATATTAATTACAGCTCAGAGGTTTTTATTTGAAGACTGTTGTATTAGTGGAGGCTTTCTCAGTCACACTTTTGAGCCTGCCTGTACTAAAATGAGGTTCTCAAGTCCTACCATTGAAGAATGTATCTCGGAGGACAGACATGGAGATGGGATTTGAGTTTTGACAACCAGCAGTACCAACATTTGCTAATGAGTGCTAACAGATGTATTTGTTTTCTACTGATGTTTTCAGACATTCATAAAGTGAAAACAGGATTTACAGGGAGAGGCTAAATTACTATCTCTTACTAGACTGTGTTGTTGGAAAAATTGACTGGGCTCCCACACTCAGTATCCCCTCATCAGATTTGGCAACAAGCAATGAAATTAAAGATAAATACTGGCTACAGGCAATTGTTTTTAGTTAAAGCCAAATAATATTAGCTAGTTAGACTGCTTGAGAGAAAAGGGAAGTTTGCATCACTGGAGCATAATGTGGAGTAGCTGGGAAAGAGGTGAACTTGAAATGGCATTTTTTATATTGTGCTGCCATTATAGTGACACTACCATTTTTACTGAGCTTCATCTCAAAGTAGTAAGATTTTGCATTCCTCCTGCTGCTGTCAGGGAAATGCATATAAACAGGACTTGTGAAAAGATGTCACGTGTAATGATTCAGTGACAATACAGAGTGATTAACTACAAGTGCTTTTCTAGGTGTGCAAAAAAATTACGCCAGCAGAATTGTCTGGTGAAGATCCTTTGGAAGCACTAACAGAGCTCCTTGATTTTTTTGATGTTAACAGTGACCACTTGAAATTTTTTTTTTTCTGAAGCGTTTGTGTTTTGATGAGGAGCAAAAAGCATAAGATAATACAAAACCAAATTGTTCTTTGTGAACATTATGGATGAGCAGCCTCACTTGTGATCAACTTGCACCTCCTGCTCTTAAGCTCTTTCATGGTTATAGGGGTGTTAGTGGGATGTATTGCCAGGGAGCTTCTGCTGTGCAGCAGAGCTTTGCTTCAGGGCCATCTAGTAAAACCCTGCACAGCAAACACAGGCTTTGCCTGTGAAAGCTCAATCAGCTAAACCAGTTCTGCTACTTTAGTCAGTGGCAAGGGCTTCTGCTGGTTCAATTGCTGATCCACCTCCTGCTTCAGTTATGCTGATAGAAGCTTGCAAATAGGTACCGTTTTAGGAAATTCCACTTTGGTTGTTTACCATATATAGCACGTTTTTACATTGTAGTATTTTCCTTTTTTTTTTTTTCCCTCTCCTTTTGCATCTTTCTTTTTCTTCCTCTCCAAGGAATTTAAAACTATGCCTCTTAGTTATATGTACCTGCTCTTGGATATAATTACCCCCCTGCCTCTCTTGGAATAAAGGAGCTCAAGGTTTGAATTCTGTGACTGGAAGAGAGTAGTTAATATTCAGATTTTATTCTCATGTGAAAGTGCTAGAATGAATAATGACAGTTGTGGAAGCTGTGCAGGATATTTGGACAGCATTTAATATCCAAATAAGTATTGCTTTTTAATAAAACATTAGCATTAACTTTTGGTTTTGAATTCAACCGTTAGCAGACGAGACAACTGGAAATGAGTGATTGAACAGTTTCTCTAGCATTTTTTAAAGTGAAAAGGATACCTACAGGGTATCTGGAAAAGCTTCTTTAAGATGAACCCATAGTAAGCTAACTGCACTGTACAGATCATTACAGGAAATGCAGCTAAAGCACCAAATTACACTGTTTGAAATGTTAATGAAGCATTTTTGTATGCTGCAGAAACCATAGTTATGTTAGCACAAAACCAAAGTTGTGTTCAGTGGTGTGATGCCTTGCAAGCTCCTCTCTGCTGGATGCACAAAACCTTGTGTGCAGAGAGAAAAGCTGTACAGCTTGTACTGTGTTAGATTGCTTCCATGCAAGTGGTAGCAATGGTGTGACTAAGCAAAGCTTGAAGAAACACGTTTGATCAGAAATAAAAAGAATAAATAGGAAAAACATTGAAAAATGGGCACAGGACAAACCATGTAAATTAAGGCATCTCTGAAGAAACAGCACTCTAGTAGTTCTCCACTGGAAGGTGAATGCTTTATTTATATTTATATGCTATATTTATTTATATGGTCATTTTTAAAATTGTAGCTGCCAGGTTGTATATGTGTTCTAAAAATTACATTTTAATCTCAGAGGTGGTGTTTTGGTTAATCATGGCTGTGTGATGATGAGTGTTAGAATTGCTTGAATCGTTATTTTTTACATGGCTTCATTTATCCTTGAGCTCACATGAATGCTTAGTCTATGTTTTGTTTTGACTACAGAAGTATACATAACTTTATTTGCAGTGTTTTGGGTTTGGGAGGCCTATTTTATTCTGTGAAATGTCATTCAGTAACTCTAGGTCACATTTGCTTCCACAGTACAAAGCATTCTAAAGCATTCTCTCCTCTCTCTGACATCCTACAACTCAGCCTGATATCTGAAAAACAAGTGTTATTTTCATTCATACATCACAAAGGTACTGTAGACAGATCTATTATAATGCCTCATCCAGAAGAAAATCTCAGAGGAAACTGAAATGAGACAGAAAAATTCTTTTCTCAGAATCTTGAAGGAGGCTCCCGGGGAGTAGCAGAAAGCAAAAGTTGATCATCTTTTCAAGAGGGAAAAGGAGAATTTGGGGAACTGAAGCCACATGTTTACCTCCTGGAGACCATTTCCAAACATACAAAGGACAAGAAGAGGGCTGGGAGTAGTCAGTGTCGACTTAGGAAAGGGAAGTCGTGTCTGAACCACCTGTTAGTCTTCTACCATAAGATTACTGACTGGGTGGAGTGAATGTTTTTCCAGTAATGTTGTTTATGTTGACTTCAGCAAAGCTTTTGTCACTGTCTCCCATAACTTGAAAAAATGATGAAGTGCAATACAGGTGGGTGGAAAAAAGTGGTTGAAATGCCAGACTCAAAGAGCAGCACGAGGTGCAGCTGCAGGTTGGTGACTGGCAGTGGTGCCATGAGGTGGGTGATGGGGCTGGTGCTGCTCAGTGTCTGCTCTAATGGCCGAGAGGGCTCTGAGCAAGTTGGCTGGTGCTGCAGAGCTGGCAAGTGTTGGACTCCCCCGAGGGTCATGCTGCCATTCCCAGAGGCCTCGAGAGGCTGGAGAAATGGGCTGACAGGATGCTCATGAGCAGAGGGCAATGCCAAGTCTGCAGCTGGAGAGGAATAACCCCAGGCACGAGTCCAGGCTGTGCCTGAGTGTCTGGAAAGCAGCTTTGTGGAGAAGGGCCCAGAGATCCTGGAGGACATGAAGCAGAGCATGAGGCAGCAGCGTGTGCTCGTGGCAGGGGCAGCTCCTGCCTCCCTGGGCTGTTTTAGACAGAGTGCTGGGAGCAGGAGGAGTGATGTGATCCTTCTGCCCTTGTCCTTTCTGCTGAGCACCAGTGGAGTTCTGTGTCCAGTTCTGGGTTCTCAGGTACAAGGGAGGGATGGAGAGAGCAGAGTGAGTCGTGTGGAGCCGTAAAGGTGGCTGGGGGATTTGAGCCTATGACATCTGGGGAGAGCCTGAAAGAGATGGGACTGTTCAGTCTGGAGAAGAGAAGGCACAGGCTAGTGTTATTAAGTGTTTGATTACGTGATGTGTTAAAGAACAGAAAGTGGAGCCAGAGTCCTCCTGCAGTAAATAGTGAAAGCAGAGACAGTGGGTATGAATTGAAGTACAGGAGCATCATTTAAACATAAGAAGAAATGTCTGAGGTTGGCCAAACACTGGAACAGGTTGTGCAAGGATATTGTGGAGCCTTCATCCTTGAATGTATTTAACAGCCAGCTGAACACAGCCTTGAGTGTCCTGCTCTCACTGACCCTGCTCCTGTGGGTTGGACTAAGCAATCTGCAGAGCTGCCTTCCTGCCTTGGCCAGTCTGTGAGCCTGTGAAAGCAATTAGCTGGATCACAGTACTTTGGCTCAGTAGGGATCACTCAACTATGGAGTAGTAAATAGGAGAGTTATTAGAAGTACAAGACACCTAGAGTGTGTTCTATTCTTGAATAGAACAGAATAGGTGTTAACTATTCTTGAGAATAAGCAATGCCTCTTCTGTATAATCAAGTGTTGGTTATAGTTTCCACTTCTAACTACTTTTTCTTTCAATGAGCAACATTTTTCACACTGCAATTAAAAATGTGCCTACACACACACATGCACTTATGCCAAGAATGAAGAAGGAGGTTATAATAACATTATGAAATTATGATTCTTAAAGCATTTGTATAGGCTGAGTGAACTGTGCCTTTAGGTTATTTTTTTAAACAATACTGAGCTTTCTTCAGGTTATACTTTTATGTGCATACCTTTCTCTCTCTCATTATTTCTTCCATATGCCATAAGTTCTGAAGTGACCTTTAACTATGAAGAGGTGAGTTGTTAATTTATTACAAGTCATAAGTAACCCTTTGTGAAAGTAGGCATCTACAGAGAGTATCCATATTCTGTGAAAGGCAGCCATACAAATTTGTATTTGGGACTTGTCTGTTGTAAAATAGTCTAGGGGGAGAAAAGTGGTTAGAGATAGCTGCTGAGAAAACTTGCAAACAAAGAAATAAAAATATCAGAATATTAATGAAGATGTTACTCTGAGTACCTTCAAATTACTCAGAGGTGAGGGGTGAGGTAACTGCTTAATGTGTGTGTAAGTGTGTATGTATGGGTTGGTGTTGGAATGAGAGAGCAGGGGCATGGGATAAATTTGGAAAACATCTTAGGTCATCCCCTTACTCTTGTTAGCTCCATGTTTCACATTTGTGAAGATTCGTTGGGTTGTTGATGTGCCCAGCAAGTGCTGCTTGAGAATCTCTTTGCTCTCATGGTTAGAAACGTTCATTTATACATTCCTTATTATGTTCCTTATTCCTCATTGTGTGAGTTAAGATGGCTTTTTGGTTTTTTTTTCCTCCATGGTGTTTCATCAATTCTGTTTCCTCTTTGTCCTTAAACAGACTTGGAAGGTCTTCTCTGTGCTTGAGATAGTGTGGTAAGGTAGGCTTTTGTTCTCTTGAGAATGCCAGCAACACTTCTCTGAGTTTTATTTTACAGCACACGCTAGACAGACACCACAGGATAAAGATTGATACACAGTAACCCAAAATAAACTTCAGTATTGTACTCTATATTGAGTTTGACTCAACCATTATCCATCCATTTAATAGTTTTTCTCTCATTTTCAGTGACCTGTAAATCAATTCATGGGCCTATATTTGTCAAATGGACTCAAGATTATGTGAGAAGCAAAGTCTGCGTGGTCTGTTGAAAATCACAGGAATTTTTAATATCTTTCTCTAGCTACTCAGAGTTGCCATAACTCTCTCTGAAACTCATAAGATTAGGGGTTTTTTGAGCTGTACACTAATGATTGGTTTGAGTTTTTTCATGTCATTGGGATTGCTTGTCTCTCCTTAGCTGCTACACACACAGTTTGGCCTTTTCTCCAAAATTGCTTTTTACTAGCTTGCCTGTGGGTAAGAGTGTGTGTTAATTTGTGGACTTTATCTGTCAGCCAGAGAACCACCTGTGTGCTGTCTGATAAGCAGGATGATGACTGGGATGAGTATTGTTAAATAAGTTATACATCAAATGAGTGTTGGGTTTTTTACTTACCTGAAATAGCCTCCATTTCAGAGCTCTAGTAGAGCCATCTTTTCCCTACAACCCTTTCTTTTACTGCTAATTATAACCTTCTTAATGGAGGGCTCTGCTAAGACAGAAGCTTTGTATGAACAAGATTTTTTTCAGAATAGGGTATTTGAGCAGCCCATTCTGTCTTGAAGTAAAAACTTTTTAGACATATTCTATATATGTTGTACCTGTGAGAGAAGTACAAATAGCACAATATCTTGCAGTAGAATTTTGTGCCTGAGTTCAGTAATACTTGGCAGAGGCCAGCCAAAATAGAAAATTGTATAGATTATGTTTAGAAATAGAATATTTGTCTCTCTAGGACAAACTTGTGACAAACTGGTATTAGGTTGATATTAGACTTAAGTTAGGAAAACAGAGGAACAATGAAATTATGATAGAGCAGTTAAAGGAGAAGATTGTAATGACTGGGGTGTGTTTGCTGTTCTGAACAGTTAAAACTGGTGACCACTGTTAAAACAGATAAAAATAAAACAACAAAAGGATGGAAAAGCACAATGTTCAGAGTAAAAGTTTCTGTTGAATTGCTGACAAGGGCTAAATTTAAGAAGGGTGATTCAAGGGGAGTGAAGCTATGGATTGGGGTTAAAAGGCTTGGATAGGGCACTGTAACCGAGGGTAGTGTGTTGAAAAATGTAAATGCAGTTAAAAAACCCCAGACTACATTAAAATGGAAGTGCACTGGAGGAAATGCAGAGTAATGTTCAACTGCAGCATACCAGCTCTGCTGTATTTCCTTTTGGGGTTTTTTGGGTTTGTTTTTTTTGAGTTTTTTGTTTTTCTTTTTTTGGGTGTTTTTTCTTCTATTTTCTTCCTCAGTTATCATCCTGCTACCGAGCATGCCCCCATGGCTTTCTCTGCAGACCATAAATACTGTCTGTAAACCATCTCTACTGCACCTGTTTCACAGAGGTTTGGTATAAAGATGAGTGACAAGTAAAAGTTGATGGAATGCATGGGAAGTTAAGAACTTCAGAGCAGAAGTGGAGCAGAGTGGCTCTTGGGAGACAGCCCACAGAGCTCTGTCTGTTTGTACTGAGTTTAATACAAGTTTACGAGTTTAATTTGTACTGAGGGTTTAATACAAGCAGTGATGAGTTCTTGGATTTAAAAATCCTGTGACAATGTCTACTGGCAAATACAGACATCTGTGTTTGTAATGATTTTTTTTTCTTGTGGTGTTTTCAAATGTGCCATGGTGACTTTTTATTGATTGCCCCCAGTTAGCCTCCTTTAAAACTGCAGTAAACTGTGTGATCAAAATCAATTTCTCTGATTTTGTTTTTGGTTTTGGAGTTTCACTTTCGACAGATCCTGGCAGTTACTTTGCATAGCTTTGTTTTATGAAATCTTTCCTTTGGGTAGTTTGCATGGATTTGATCCAAAGCTCATATAGTCTATTGTATGGCTCCTTTTGGATTGCACTGCCTGTTGTGAATCATAAGGTGCATATTCTTCAATTTACGCTGTTGCTTGAATATTTTAATGTTTAACTCTGCACATGTGTGTGTCTTATCTATCTCCAAATGATACTTCGAGTTTTTCACAGTCTCTAAGGAGAAGCAGAGAGCACTGCAAACTGCATGGACCAGTGTTGTCACTTAAAATTATACCTGTATGGAGCTGGCTTATTGTCTTTTTCTTTCTTGAAACCTCACTCTCTTAAATGATATTAATAAGAAATAATTGTCTAAGGACAAAACCTTAAGAGTTGAATTGGGTAGCTCTGCTTTGTTGTATTAAGGTGAGGTAGCAGAAGGTAGCCCTTGCATGTATTACCTTTACAGAGGCCAAGTGTGATTCTAAAGTCTCTTTTCTTCTTTGTGCCAAGTGGTATTTAGACCATCTTTCTTGGTTGCATCTAAAGATCAGAGCCAGGTGTGATTTCTTATGTTTGGGATTTCTACAAACTATACCCCTGGAATGTATGGGAGGCAGTTCTTGTGCATGCTGATGAATTTCTGCTTCTAGAGCAGCTCAGCATGTCTTTGTTCTGCAGCTGTTCATAATAACTTCAGGCCTTAGGGCTGTAAGTACTCAGCATGTGAAGAACTCAACACCTGCATGAACCTAGCTTTCTTTCTCCAGAATACCTGGTTAATACCTAATTAATGACCACATTATTTAAAATTGTTCATGCGTTTATGTCACTTTGCCTGTGAAATGCTTTAGTGACACCTCTAATATTTGCTCACAGTAAAATAGGTCTGAATATTCAAGAAGAACATGCACTCTGAACTTCTGTAAGCTCTATAATGGCTGCTGTCATGTCTTCTGTGACATCAGCACTTAACCAGTCTCATTAATACTGTTTGGGGACACTTTGAGCATAAGCAATGCTAAATAAAGCTTAATGTTGTGCCGTACAACACTACTGGTGCAGATGGCAAACAGCAGTTTCATTTTTTGTGAAGTTGGACCACTTACACAATGTTTGCATAAATTCAAGCATGATCTGATGCAAGGAGAAGTAATGTGTAGTCATGTTTTCAGAGTAGCATGCCAAAAGCAAAGCCAGCTAATGACAATGTTTCTGATTTGAGCTTCAGGTATACATTTTTTTTCTTTTTGGAAATACATGACTGATTTGAATAACATGTTTGTAAGAACCTAGTGTCCCTAAAACGATCAGAGAGCTGTGTTAGCTTTGTGGAGCTTGACGATGAACTAGAACTTCTGGCGATGTACTGCCGAATATGGAAGTTATTTTTCCCTTTAAAGTGGAATTGCATCAATTGGAATTTACCAATAGCTGTGAAGACACTGAATCTAAATTCTGATGCAATTAAAAGGAAGAGTTACTGTCATAATTTTGCTGCTTTCTTGCAAATCTTGTAACAAGAAGCATGGGAGGAAGTGGCATGACTGTCATCTTTTCATGAGATGCTGAGGGAAGAAACAAGGGTGAGCTAAAAGCTGCAACAGTTTATTGCAGAAGCTATTTGTACATAGTTTTATGGCCATTCTACTGAAATTAGAAGATTCGCTATTGTAATTAACTGTCATTAATAACCCAACCTTGAGGACTTTTACAGCACAAAAAAATGCCACATAATGTAATGAAAACTGGTAACTCTTGAGGTAAGAGTCGTCATATGGCATGAAAATTAACTTGGATGAGCGTTTGATTTTCTGAAGTTTTTAGAAGCAACCTTTTGTCAAGGGCAAAGCTTCTTTCTGTACTCATTCATTTCTTGTCAGGAAGTAAGGAGTTTCCACATTCCTGGATGGGCTGACCACCTGATTCACAAGGGCATGAAACTTTACCATGCTCATTCAAATATGATAGCCTATCATATTGAACACATTTTTCCATAGTGTATTTCTACTTTAAAAGATCTTAAGTAATTAATTTTTAATTTTTAAGAAATTATAGAATTCATGGAGAAAATTATCTACTTGCTCTTTAAAAACAGAATACGTTTGGAATAGATGAATTGACATCACTAAAGCCTGAGGCATAAGTTTAATTAGTTACTGGCATAGCTTCCACTGCAGCTATTATGCAGTACATACCTCAGGGAATATTTGTCTCAATGGATTTATACTGTCTTACGCTGCATGAATTTTTCTTACTAATGTTAAAAGAAATGAGTGCAAGTGTTAGGTAAACTTTTTTCATTTCCTGAAATGCTGTTAGACTTTTAAAGCATATAACAGTGTATCATAGTCTTAATAATTTTTTGATTTTTAAACTTTCTGGAATGGGCTTTCAAATCTTTGCAGAGACACTAGGGATTTATTATATTTCTTGCGCAAAATCCTTCACAGGTACCAGAGCAGTTCTTTTTTTTCAGAGGAAGTATCTGCCTGTATTAGCAGGAACACAGCATGGGTACAAAGCAGGAATGTGGTTTTCTGTTGTTTTTAACAATGAACCTGAATTTTTGTAGTTATTGAAGAAAATGTTCGTTTTTATGGAGTTTATGCCCATTGCAAAATGGCAGCAAGTTACCCTTGCACTTTTTTGGGTCTGAATTTGTTCCAGGTCTCCAGGGGGTGCCTGGGAATTTGTTCCAAAACCAGGCTTAGCAGCCTCACTCATGGTCCTGTTCCTGACCACTGTGGGAAGTGCTGGGCACTGGGCTGTGTCTGGGAGCCTGTGTCAGCCCTTTCCAGGGCTCCTTCTTGTGTGGAGCCACAGGATATTTTCTGCACCTGCACTCTGAGGAGTCTGGCCACACAATGGTACTGGAGGAACAGATTCTCTAAGGGGCACTGCTTTATCAGGCCTGGGAAGCAGCTGCTGGCATTCAGACTTCTGGAAAGATTATATTTCCAGCCCAAAAATTCAAACAGTTATAAAGAAAGTTTGTGTGCTTGTGTTGTGGTACTGTCCTAAAACTGAAAGCTGTAGTTTCAGGTCATGTCTTTGATGCCAGCTTTAACACATGAGAAACCAGGTATAAAGTTTTTTTATCCCTGGGACAAAGGAAGATGAGATATTGATGGAGAAGCCTGTGAATGTATCATAGTGCACTAATTAGAAGCGATCCCTGAAGTAGAGTATCCTCTCCCTTCTGATTTGATAGAGCATGGGAAATTACTGGTAATTATCATGCAGCATTGTGGATTTACTTTTCCTTCTTTTGAAACTCTTTAAAACTGATTGTGAAAGAAACATTTTGAAATGTGCAGTTTCGGTGATTTTGTGCTACTTCTACTGTTTATGAAATTGCCCTTACTAATTGAGAAACATCATGAACCCTAGAAGTCACCTGTTTGCCTCTTCCTACTTTTGGACTGTTGGGATTGCACAGAAGTGGAAAACGTGCAAGTCTTCAGCTACTCCTAAACCTTCCTTTGACAGGTGTGTCAGAGACCATGCCAAAATCTAGGTGTAAGATGTGTTATTAACTCCTTGGGTGGACACGGCCCTTTCAGGATCTTGGACACCTCAAGCAATTTTGTCATGACTTCTCCCCCAACCTGACTGCTTCAATCTGTGTTCCAGGAGCTCAGACAGTTACTTTGTTCGTTTGACACTTCTTTTTTTGGTTTTTTTTTTTTTTTGCTCCCAAGTAGCAGCTGAAGGAGTCAGAGTTGTATGTTTCTTGTTTTTAAAATGACTGTTCTCTTGCTCATGTTCAAGCTGAAGCTCCTCTTCAGAGATCTGGTTGGAGGCACAGATGAATCATCCTCCTCTCTCCCTCCCTCTGCAGTGCCACAAAGTCACTGTAGCTGATGGCTGAGCTCCTGAGACTAAAGGGGAGCAATGGAAAGGCAGCTGGAGAAGCTGTATTGTAGAAATTATCAGAGTACTGAAGTTTACCATCAATGAAAATAATTTAGGAAAAACTATATTTTTAATCCGTAATCTGTTAAAAGCCACATATTTAGAGCATAGGAGGACTGGGAAATAATGATTCAAGTTTGGGGATTAAGTACTAAGGAAGATAGTGACTTTTTGGTCTGTGAAATTGTTAGAAAATGTTTCCAGCCCTGGAAACTACTACTTAATATCATGACTGCAATCCTGAGGCTCTAGATAGGAGCAAGCCTGTATTTCATCAAGCTGTGTGAATGTGCACGATCACATCATTCAATGAAAGGTTGATTGTTTTAAAATAATTGTCAACAGCCCTATGACCTCATCCTTTGGTGTGAAGGAAGCCAGGAGATTTCTTTGTACTATTCACTGTTTTTCTCTAAATGTATATCAAACAAACTGCAAATCCTTCAACAAAAAGGTGGATAAAGAGATACTAAAGATTCAAACAAATGATAAACACATGGAAGATAAAAGTAGAAATAAAAACAGTCTTGCCTGTTGGCTGGCTTTTAATTCCAATTCTGTCTAATGTCTGCCATGGTGGAAGCAAGAGGAAAGAGAAAGGTTATCTGCAGATGTCTCAAGGAATTCTGAAAGAATATGGTGTCTCTAAGTATTACAGAACCATACTTGTGACAACTGGTCTTTGGGGTGGAATTTGTTGTAAGAAATGCTTTTGTTGGGTTTCACTACTACTGTACATTAACCACATACTGAAATAAACACAACAGCTTAAACTGTACCAGCATCTTTGTGAAATGGTTTCCCATGCTATGTTTGGTTGGTATGAATGAGACTCCTTGACTAGCCTTTTGTAATCACTGTTATTTTCAGCTAATGAATGAGGTTCTTGCAAGAGGAGTACCTTTTCTCTCTGGCATTTAGGGAAATAACATGCATTTTAGATGGATAGGATAGGGATCTAATTGCAGTGGGGTGATTTGAAGGTCTGAGGGGTTCCAGGAAGCTCAGATAGTATGTCTGAATGTTGCCATAGGAAATCTAAGTTGGATTTCAGTATTTAAATGGACATGGCTTGGATCCTGCAAGACACAGATGCTGCCTGCCTGCATCTGTGTGTCCAGGGCAGTGTTCTCAAAATATTGTGCTGCATCTGTGGTGGTAGGCAGAGAATAAGTGTGCCTGGAGTGCTCTTGTCCTCCTGTTGCCTTACTTGAAGTTGTGACCCTGGCCTGCTGGGCTTTGCTTTATGGTGACCCTGGTGGGGTGGTGGGAGCACTGCCTGTTCATTTGACCCCTCAGCACGGTACTTCTGGATACACTGAAGTTCCTTAAGGCTGCTTCGGAAGTTTGTAGAAACTTTCTGAGAGCGTTATAGTTACATTCACTACCCGTGAGAGTTCTTTGTCTTTGCTTCTTCCCTTTCTCACTTCCTACTTTCCCTCTTCTGCTCTAGAGAAACCATTCCGTTGAGCAACAGCTCAGTGTTACCTCCAGATAGCTGGTGCTCTGTGTGAGCTGCCAGTCAGCTCTAAACCCAGAGCAGTTTGAATCAAACTCATAGTGAGAAAACAAAAATACAGCCTTATGTTTATCGCAGTAGAGATGGGATGCTTGAATACTGCTTTGTGTTATAGCAAATAGCTGTACAAGATGGAAAACTCTGATTCTCACAGAATGTGAATGTAATATACTGTGATTTTTAATTTTCTGTTATTAATTTACCTCCATGGTGCATATTTTCATAGTTTCTTAAAAAGCAGTGCTGCAGTTAGGAGGTAATGCAGACAAGAATAAATCTACAATTAGGTTTGAAGCTTTCAGCTGTGTTTTAAACTGAACTGTACTTTTTATAAGGGCATGGTTTCTATTTTTTCTTGTCATAATATAAAAAAATCAGAGCAATTTTATTGATATGGGGAAGTATGTCTTGATAATAAGTTTGAGTGTACTTATTTCTCAGTATTTACTAAAAAAAAAATGATGTTTTGTAACGTTTGATCATCTGAATTCGATCTGGGTTTGTTTTTTTTTTTTTTGTTTTGGGGCTTTTGTGGTTTTTTTTTTTCCATGTTTTTGAAGAGAAGAAGCTATACTAAAACCTGGGCAATGGTGTCCTGCAGCAACTGGGAAATAGTGATCTAAAACAAAAAGGGTGTGGGGGAAGCCAAAAATCAAGGATTATTTTAGACAGCCATGTCTTTTAGCATAGGAATGGTTTTCAGAAAGTGAGGATAGAGAAACAGACAGTAGATGCCAAAGAATTCTTGCTGGGGCTAGGATCTTGTGGTGCATTTTGAAGGATTTAATCTCATTTGGAATATTTGGAGTCCTTTCACTGTGAGTGGATATTCTTACTCAGGCACTTCCATTGTTGGTACTGCTGTGGTTTCTGAGGGCTCATGCCAGAGGTGTAAGCTGCCCTGTGAGAGAGGGATCTTTCTGTGTGTCTTGGCCTCCTGCATCCTCCCACTGTCAGCCTTTGTGGAAGAATGGGGAGTGTGATATATGGGAAGGGTTTCAAGATAAGTGAAAGTTAGTATTGACCTATGGCACAGATATGAGTTTGGAGTGGCCTCTGTCACTGTGCCTGTATGTGCAGGTGGGCAGAACAGCTGGTTAAGAGAGGGTCATGCTTCCAGAATTCTCTTTGTAGTAGAAAGAAAGGAATAATCAGTTTTGAACAAGACCTCTGAGACATGGGTATGATCAGAGCTGAAGCCCTTTGTTTGTGGTTGCAAGACATCTGTAAACAATGTGACTCTAACAGAAAATATTTTTATTTTACCATAAATAACAAAAAATATCCTGGATGTCAAGAGTTAGGGCAAAAAGGATTATAGATATGTGGGTGGCCTGGAGTCTGGTTGTGTAGGGAGATGGATTAGCTGGTGTTTTTACCTGTATTTGAATATTTATTAGAAGTCCTATAATGAAGACCTTTTGAAGGTAATTATGCAAACTAAAAGTATTCATTACTGTCCTACCCACAAAATGCCAGACTTAACAGTGAAATGGTTTTGTGCCTTTTTGGACTAGAAGTGTGCCCAGGATCTACTGAATGAAGCATACAATTAACCAGTTGTTTTGTGGAGTTCTCTGTTGTGAGGCCAGTGTGTATTTCTTCTCATAGCAAACAAATGATTAATTTCTTGGAGTTAATTTCTAGATAATTTTGCTTAAAGGAAGTCTAGTTGTTTTGGAACCACTTTGGTTAAGTAAAAATGAAATGTTTTCAGTTGTGGTATATTGTACAATTTTTTCTCCTGAATGGAAAGATTAAACAATTGTAACTACTGCATTCTGTAGTTCCAGGGTAAATGTTTTATCTGGAGTAAAATTCTGGTCTCTACTCAGTACCATGATTCCTATTTAATTTATTGGAAACAGGGCTTCACCCTTAATTATGAGTAGATCTACTCAAAATGTGAGTGGGATGCTGGTTAAATAACAGTTAAAAACAGAACAAAGCCTCTTGTCAAAGTAGATGATGTGAGTATGTGTTACATATTATTACACTGTATCCCAGAATAGACCCAGAACTCTTGTTGTTCCAGTGTACCGGTCTTTCAGTAGAATGCATTTCTATATTGAAAAAAAAAAAATCAATTTAACGCTGCTTTCCTTCAGCTGTGGAAGAGTTGTACACAGAGATCAGAAAAGCATCACAGACGTTTCAAAGTCAGACACAGTACAGAGCTTAAAAACAAAACAAAATGCTGTCTTTGTTTGCTGTCTCAGTAAACCATGTTTTGCTGGCTCCCTGCTTTTGGCTGTAGCCATTGGAAATTAAGAGGCTAAAAGCAAAGCTGGCAGAGAGCAGAACCACGTGTGATTTTTGAGTGGAGCACGTTACAAGCTCTGATGCTGTTTGGGGGGCAGAAGAAGGGCAGCCTCAGCTTAGAACCCTGTTGGGCAGAGCCTCCAGGAGAGTTTTCTGCTGCTCTTGCACAGCTCTGAGATCTCATCTCTTAGCACAGCAATTTCCACTCTGAAAGATCAAAAGGTGTTGGTGGAGGGATTTTTTTTTTTTTAGAAGGAGAGTTTTGGCTTGTTAGCTTGACATGACTTTGAGGGTTTTGTGCATCTAAAAAAAGGCACATTATTTTTCTTCTTTTTAGATGTTATTGAGGATGCTGCTCTTATGTTTTAAAAAAACAAGCCCCAGCCAAGCAAAAAAACAACCACCAAAAACCCAAGTACAAATAACTTCCTCAGTTGTTTAGCATAAAATTATTCCTGAGAGATCTTAGCACATTTATTCTCATGACTTATATTTCTGATTAAAATGTTCCTCCTCTTCCTGTTATTTTACTATTCCTTCCTCTCTGATGTATTTTTAGAAAATAATCACACATATTTTTAATGTATCAAACAGGCCAAGTTCTTTTGATTTCCCCTTTTAAGTGTCCTTTCCACTGATTGATCCAGCCCTTTGCTTTGCCTCCACAAGTGTGGTTAATCCTTTACTGCAGAACTGTGTGCAGCACTTCAGGAAAGCCATGGTACTGAGTTACTTATATGGCACAGACTATTTTTTACAAGGCTCCTGCCTTACTTCAGCCTCTTCAATTTTCTTATTCAGACTCCTTATCTGGTTTCAGCTGCTTTCCCTCCCTTCCTCCTGGCTCTTTCTACTCTTGATCTTCAGCCCTTCCCATACATCCCCTTCCTTGTCAGGTATGACTGCTCCTTCCTCACTCCCACCTCTGGGATTTCTTGTCATATTTTTTCCAGCCATGCCAGTCCTCCTCCTCTTTCCCCTGGCTCTGTGTTTCCTTTTCCCCTCCCTGAGAGAGATTTTTTTCATCTCAGGTTATCCCATTGAATTTGTTCTGCTTCACCCATTTTGCTTCCCCAACAAGTTTTTGATCCAGACCCTCTTTCAATGTAAATGCTTTTCCTTCCTCAGTCCTTTGTTTCTCCAATGTGATCTTTGGCAATTCCCTCTTGCTGTGGGGCTATTGGGAGCACAGGGCTTGGTCTTGGAGCCAATCTCTGCACCTGGCACAACCAAGGGCTGTTGGGAGAAGGGATTTCTGCCCTCCTGCTCACAGCCTTCAATGAGTACACTTGAGCATTCCAGTATGTGTGGCAGTAATGAGTGAAATGAAATAGTCAATGAAATTCATTGAGAATCTAGCAACTATTACTAAATCTGTCAGTTGTATATTTTTTTAATTTTTTTTTTACCATATCTGTGAGATTTTTTTTTTATACCACAAAGCATATTCTTTGTAATATTTAAAGATATGACATGTTAAAACTTGTGTTTTTCAAAAGTATAGGATTTTAGGATAGTTGAAGCTACTTTGTTCGAAGCTTCCCCTCCCCCCAGCCCCAAGTTAGGCTCTTGTTAGAAATAAAAGAAGGAGATATTGACATTTCTTTTTAAAAACATCAAATGTTTTGTAATATAGATTTTAAAAAGAATTCTCAAGATAATACCTAGATAAATACAGGTTTTATAGTAGGAAATTATTTGCAATAATGGAGAGTACTATAGGGATCCTGTGAAATTTGTACAGTGTAAGTTACATTTTCAAGAGGATAAAAGTAGGTCAGTTTTGGTGTTGAACTGGTAGCTTTAAGCAAATGAAAGCAAAGAAAGTATGCTTTTGTACAAAATAAACATTTCCCTATTTTTAATTTGAGCAAGTTTTTAAAAAGCCATAAAATTTTAACTGTTACCTCAGCTAAATGTTATGTCTTTGTTTTCACTCAAGATGCTTGAAATAAATATCAACAAACACTTAAAGATAAAGTGGATTTTTAGCTGAAAATTTATCTGGTATAAAACTTATTAGTGAGAGGCATAGTTACCTCTATGATTTGTGTCCTTGTGCCAAAGAGTACCATGTACTTGATTAATAATTATTTGCTCTACATTTGATTCATCTTATATTTGTACAGTTGCTTGATGTGAATTAGAATTTTATTTCTTGAAAATATTGTACTGCTTGTCATGTTCATGATATAGTTTTTTCCCCAATTTGTGCAGCCTTATGTGTTTATTAAACTGTTAGCTCTAGAATACGAGGGCTCCAGCTTGAAATGCAAATGTTGTTAGTGCTGGGTTACATTTTCTTTTCCTGGAAGAAAAAAAATCACAAGAGAACAGAGTGTATTTCCTTATATGTCATAAGAAAAAAAAAAAATCTCCTGAGGCACCAAATAGATACAGTATTGTCTGAAATATCTAATATCTGCTCATTGCTTGGCAGAGATATTACTGAGCCACCCTTACAAAATCTGTTCCAGAGCCCACTAAATAGATTTAGAAGCACACAACTTATGAGGGAAGTAATTGCATTACAAATATCCTGCTTGAATTTATTCCTTAGTGCAGACAGCTTAAAGATGCTATGAATAGTAGAAAAAACAATGAAAGCTAAAATCAGGAATTTTTGTATGCTCTGATAGTTGTTCTCTATTATGAACTAAATAGTTTTAATTTCAAATGAAAACAAAATTGTATTAAAGATCGTTAAAGGTAACCAAAAAGTAAACTTACTTGGGTGCACAGTTGAAATATTTCTTTCCACTTTTGACAGTATCATGAATCTTTTTTTTTTTTGTTTCTCACAAGTGTGGAGTCTAATACAAGGATTTACTTATTTGAGCACATAGCAACAAGTGCTGTGGAAAGGGGGCTTAGGGATCACTCTAAGCCTTTTCATTATAAGGGCTTCCTCTTGGGAAATGAAGGGACATTTTTATTTTTAATATTCTTTTCCTCTCCAGCTGACATGCTGTCTGACCTGGCAGTAGCAAGGTCCTGAAGGGTGTAGAATTGTCACTGCTGGATCCTTCAGCTGGACTTGGAATGGGCTCTCTCTGAAAACCTCTGCATGTTATTACAACAAAGTGGTGCAAAGTGCTTGGGGTGAGGAGGTGGAGATTGGTTGGTCTTTGCTGGTGGTGATAGGATGCTTGTTTTTTTCTTGAGCTGGTGAATGGGTCTGAATCGCCATAAGGAAGTGCTTCAGGGCTGTTTCACAATCTGTGGTTGCTCTCTTACTGCTCATGAAAATACACATTATTGTCGTTTCCACGTTCTTACAATTTCTCGAAGGAGCTTGGGAATGCATTTGTCATCTCCTACAGTCCTGTGTCCCCTTCCACCCTTTATCTGGTTCTGAGACAAAAGAGATCTAAATTCCCCGTGTTCCTCTGGTCCCTCTTCAATGGCCTGTGTCACCGTATTTTGCCATTTAATACAGGGTATGTAAACTCCTCCAGGGAGTGCTCAGCATAGGGAATGGAGAATGTGGGTCTGGGAGGGAGAGGAGTTACTCTCACCATAGCCCAGCTGAGAGCTGAGCTGTGATCTGGTGAAGCATCTTAATAAGGACAGAGACTTAAGCAAAAATCATCTCTATCTATATGGAATCTTAGCTTACTACTTCAATTGGGAAAAAAAACAAATCCAAGATAACTGTGCCAGCACTGCGTCTTTTGCGTGAAATAGACTGGTGTTATGACCTAGTAGGGTAATTCTACTGTATACTACTAGGTTGAGGGTAATTTACAGTGTTACAACTTTGTAAGTTGCAAAATAGCAATATTAAGTGTTATTAAATTACATACATGTAACTGAAAGAATTACAGTGTGCCATTATTCCTCATTCTATAGAGGAATTCTGTATTCTATTCTCCTCACTCTGGTGGTGGCTGGAAGGACAGATGAGGCTTTTTTTTAAAAAAAAAATTTAGTATGTTCAGATTCATGTGGCAAAGCTAATATGAAGAAAGAAGCAGCTAATGTGAACACAGCACACATCCTAATCACTTTTACTAAAACTTTGCTTCCACTCCCGCTGTTATTTGAAAGGGGGTGTCTGTGCAAAAGGCAGGAGTTTGTTTGGTCTGAAACCAGTTTGTTAGCAGCTCACTGGGAGCTGCTATCTCTGTGCAATCAGTGTTTGACAAAATGATTCCTGCCCTGGCTCCCAGCCCCATTCCTGCTGCTGGAGCTCGCCCAGGTGGCAGCCGCGGAGCTGGGGCGGCGCGGGAGCCTCCGCACGGATCCTGGTGCGTACTGGGGTGAGCGCACGGGGCAAGCTGTGCCACTCACCTGCTTTTGTGTGCTGGGCTGTTGGAGTGTGCTAGCATGTGCTGTGGTTTTGTCCCGCTGGAATGAAGAATTCGTGGCTGTGCTTGTAAGGGTGCAGTGATAGTGCAGAACTTGTAGTAGGGAAGAGAGAAACTACTTAAGCTGCATTGCTTTTCCTTATTTCTTTTGTAGGCCAGGTGCAAAGCACCACATTCATATCACCTCCTTTGAAGAAGAGCTTTCTCTATTCCTGAGTAATAAAAAAGACCAAAAAAACCTTTGTACTAATGAAATGTACTTATGGATATCTTATCCAGTCTTAAGAAATCTGTTTTTATAATTTTTACCTAAAATGTGAAAATTACATTTGGAGTTGTCTATTTACTTAACTAAGATGGATTACTCTGAAGAAAATTAATTTGCCTGTCTTCGAGAGCATGTAGAAATAATCTGTGATTCACCTATTAGGCATACTGTATGGTATTTCTGAAAATAATTTAAATGGAGGAGGAGAAGGAGGAGGTGGAGGAGGCCATCCTGAGGCAGCCTAATGTTAACTGCAAAGGTCTTAGAAGTGATGTAGCTGAGCAGGATCTGTCAAAGCTGTGATGAGTTAATAGTGAAGAACATTAGTGATGAAATGCATTTTCTGTTGGTTGACCTTTTACATTATTTGAGATTTCTTCTTATGTTATTTTTACATGAGCCTTTCTTGAAAATATGATGCCAATATCTTACTTCACTTTGTTTAACTCCACCTTCACCCATTTTTAGTTTTGGCTCTCCTTCTCCCCTCTTTTTTTATTTTATTGAAGCATTTGTCAGATGTACTGGCAGGAGTGTGAAGCAGAGGCAGTGAGATGTCCCTTTCTGTGCCTCAGAAATTATTTGAAGTAGAGTAATTGGGGGTCTGGGGATGGAAAAACTGGAGATAATATCCTGAAATAGATCTTAGGAACCGAAGGGATGGCCCATAACTTTGATATTTCTATGCTTGTTTTGAAAGGGTTGTGGAAAGTCCATATAGTTAAGCTGCAGATGACTGTCCATATGAGATTCCTCTTCTGCCACACAAGTTTTTCCTTTCTCTGTAACTAATTAACTCTATAGCTGGTTCTACACACGGTGGTGTTTAGAGCCGCAGAGTTAAACCCCAGTTAGTAACCATGGCAGCTCACAATGATCCTGGGTGTCTGGCAGCCTTTCATCAATTCAGCACATTTTTTAAGCTGTAGGATTGGGTTCCTGGGTCTGTGTTAGCAGTTTGATTGTCTCTGCAGCTCTACTCCTAGTGTAGTAGGAAAGCTTAGAGTGCATTTCCCAGTGGATTTAGAATTTTTTTGCTATGTGGAATCTAAACCTCCTTTCCTAGTAATAAAGATTTTAAAAAGCCACTCCCAAAACTCCTGAGTGGGCAAAGCCTAGTAGTTTGGTCTTATGGATAACTTGAAGACCAGCAGAACTTTTGGAGCATTGCTTCCTCCATATTACAGCCAATAAAGTATGGAGATTGCTGCTTCAGACACATGGCTTGGTTTGTGCCTAGAGGAACATTCCAATTAGTACCTTGTGGAAGAAAGAAGGTCAGAGCTGTCCCATTGACTTCTATATGTATGCTTTAAGAGCTTTGGCATGATGAAATAAGAAATTAGTCTCCAGATTTTGAAAGGAAACTTAAATGTGTGTCCTGGTTTATGGCTTGCATGTCACCTGTTGTGTTGCTTAAGCAGCTGGAAAAGGTATAACTATTTAAATCTGAATTCAAAACTTTTGGTTAAAAATGTATTTGAGTATCTACTTCCAGTGCTCATCTTGCTCTTTATTATAGCCTGTAATTGCATTTTTTTAATAGATAAATGTCATTTCTTCCATTTATTTGTACGAAAATTGGCTTGCTATCTAATGTTGGTGACTCCTAACTTGGTCTCCTTTGCTCAGGAAAAATCATTGTGAATTTTTGAGAAAAGAAAGTCCAACCTCCTCTGCTTTATTCAAATTGCCTGTTTTCTTTCTTAAATTAGGTCTTCCAACTAAGCTGTCACTTATAATTTAAATGTGACAGAGGAGGTGGCTGAGTTGCATTTAGTTTTTTACCTTGAAAAACTGTAGGACAACCCAAAACTCTAGCAATGCTTATACTCCATAGAGTGCAGGAAAAGGACAGGGTAACATCATAGCTTTTCCCAAGGCAGGTAACTAAGTGTGCACTGTATGCCAATAGAAGAAATGTGCACCTAAAAATAAAAAAGATAAAAGCCTACTGCATAGGCGATTGGTACTTGTCCTGCTAGGAAATAATCTATGCAGGTCACTATACTTCTTGACTCCCTGTACCTTTGTTTTCACAAGTAATATCTTACAGAATTTATCTACACATCAGACTGAGAATCTTCTGTGTGTAACCCTAGGAGAGAAATGCTATGAATATGCCCCTCCTGCTCATTGCAGTACTGTGCTGTAATAGAGTTAAGCTTTCCTGTATTTACCACTCATAATCCATGTGTACAAAGTTGCAGATGCTAACTATTTTTCACAAGAAAATATAGGTGCTAACTTTAACTTGCTGCTTTCACACAGTGTTGTAAGTGCTGTCTTTGATTAGCAGGGATCTCAGGAAAGTGACTAGACAGATGTAAATGTGGAACAGTTTATAGTTTGTCCTTACTAAGCAATTTGTCTCCTATATGTTTTTTCTTACGTGTTTTTTTTCTTTTTTTTTTGTTTGTTTAAATATTACCTATATTATTTCCTTAATATTTCTATATTAGGGAAAAAGTAATTTGCAAATCCCCTCCCTTCCCCTTTGAGTGTTGTAAACAATAGACTGGATTTTAGACTACCAGGGCCTGCTGATTTATGTGTTCCTGCTGTTCTAGACCCAGTGCCTGGTTTGCCAGACTTCTGGCTCTGTTAGGAAATGTTTTGTATTTAGCAGCTTAATCCATGAATTGGCTTGATTTTCAAGGGAGAAAATTTTGCTTTCCACAGCCAGATCTTTGACTGGAGCTGATGCCCAACTGGCTGGATTATTAATACCTGGTTCAAAGTGTCCAGTTCATTTTTAATTTCTTGAGTTTCCCACTTTACCTCCATTTTTTAAATCTTGGTTGTTGTAGGCATACTGAGTTTTCGTGACAAACTCTTTCTTCTCAAGTACCCCATAAAATAAGGTGAAATTTGTTAGCAGGAACTGTTACTATTTATTGTGGACACCTGTAATTGTAGAAGTTGTATTTTTCCCCCTTTAAACGGCACAGCCTCCTATTATTTTAATGCACACTTACAGGCTGTAAAGGAGCTGTTATGATAAAGGGTGTTTACAGGACTGATGTAGTCTAAGGAAATTCAGAGAGGCTACTTTGCAGCCTGTCCCAATCCCCAGCCTCTCTGGAAGCTTTTTTGCATAGTTACTCTAGCTGTGAATTTACAACAGTACCTCAACAGGGAGAAAACTGACTGGGCTTCATTGGATAAAAGATGAATACTACTTTTTACAAATATTGTGGTGTTTAGAGTATGTCTTCCCAGTCTCAGACATTTTCAGTAGGTCTTGGTTCTAATTCAGCATATGTGTTTCCTTTTAAAAACAAGCAGGATTGGTTTTATGTTCTTACCAAGTACCTTCTATAGTTTCTGAGGGTGGAAGTCAGAGTGCTGTGTGGGAAGGCAGAATACATTGATGCTGAAGGGCTCTTTACCTGCGCTACAAGCTGCTAGGTTTCCTTTTCCCCCTCATTTATCTTCATTCCTGTGCCCTAGCCCACCCCTATTTTGAGGATTCCTTGGCTTTTTTTTTTTTTGCATCTTAACTAAAATCTTACAGGGTTTGATAGCTGTTCAGTTAGCAGAGCTGATTTCACTTCCTTTAGGATATCTAGCCCTAAGAGCTGCACAACTGGCATTTATTCTGCCCCCAAGCAAATGGGATAGACAGAAAATAAAGTTTGAGTGTGTACAGCTTTGGGGTGGTTGTAATATATTTCAGTTTTAAAAATGATTATCAGCTTGATACAGTTATATGGTGGATAAAACCTGCATCTTCAAACCTGTATATCAGTTTTTAAGGCTGTAGTGGTACAGGATCTCATGGTGGTTTTAATGCTTTCCCTCCTGAGATTCAGTGTTTAAGCCAGATACACATGCAGCATAAAAGGTTATAAAGATAATGAGTTCAGAGTATTACAATGGCAAAGGTGACATCACTGCAACAGGCAAAGTGACATCTGGCTGTGGTCAGATACAGGTGCTCTTGGGTTTTGGATTGTTGTTTTCTCTGACAGGTGGGTAGTGCAACTCTGAGTTTTCTTCCTCTGAAGAACAGAAAGTCATGTCTAATACACTTTTCTGCTATGTATGTCCTTACAAATATATAAAGCTAGCTTTTAATGTGTAAAGTGACAGGATGAGTGACCAAGCAGTTTTTCTTGTACTGTTAAACCCTGTTGAATCATTGCTCTCTGCCCTGCAACTCGAAGGCTTCTCAACTCCTTCAGCCAGGTACTGGCTGTTGTTACTGCCTGGGCAGAGTTACAGGTGATGCTCACCATGTCAGGGTTGCTACTTCTGCTTCAGACTGGACCACGTAAGCCTGGAATTGAGTTCAACATGTTAAAATCTAAATAAAAACTTCCATGTTTGGTAGCATTTAAATGGGATAGCTTTTTCAAGAAGAAGATGTGAAAAAGTCTGGGCACCTTCGACAAATGTCATGGATCAGCTAGATTTGCTGGCTTTCTCTTGCAGTCCATTTGGGCAGAATTTCTACTGGTGATGATGGTCATTTTCTAATATATCCAACAGACACCTATTCAAGCAGTGACTAGGGAATAGAATAAAAACAATCAGAGTGTTCTTTTTTAAATAATTGCATTAAAGTGTCCACTTAACTGGATAATATTAGATTTATGAAATAAAGGTTACAGAATTAAACAGAGTATAAATGAGTGTCAATTGACTACACTCTTGCCTTACAGATCATCAAAAGGATTTTATATATACTATGGCAATTTAGATTTTTTTAATGTTACATACACTGAACAATTTTGATATTCATTTATACAAAATAATGTTCTAAGACACTATATACTGTAGGACAGGAGACTGCAGAAATTATTTTGGATCAAAATAGTCTTCAGGGCATCTTTTCTTTTGAACATCTCATATTTTTAAAATAAGGAAAGAAGTTTAAAAACATGATGTGAGAAGTAAATGTTAGCTGTGTCCTCCAGAGGGTACTTTAAAAGTTAATGATTTTTAAAAATAAGCTGTGGCGATTGATTCTGATTTTCTGGGTTTTTTTCTGTTAACCTTATTGTGTATGAGATGTGTGTGAATTAAGAATGCAAATAGTCATGATAATTCTTGTTATTTAATAGAATTTTTTCCCATCTTTTAAAAATACTATAAATTTTGAACAGCTGATAAAAATATTTGGCCAAAGATTCTTACTGAATTCAGGGTGAGCAAAGTTTTTACAATACTTAGTTGAAAACTGTAGTTTGTGGCTAGCTGCCCCAGATTTTGAGTGTATGAAAATAAATATCCAAAGACAAGGACAGAGTTGTGACTTTCTGAAAAGGGTATAGTATGCTTTTCCAGTTTTCCTTGTGCGCTTCAGAAATTTGAGTAAATATTTTGACGTGACCAGGAAACCTAAGCAACTGAATGAAAGAGTCTTATTTTTTTTCTGGCCTTAGAAGCATCTTTGTGTAGAAAAATACCTTTGAAATTTTAACTCTGAGTAAGAAGAACTTAAGAGATAAACTAAGACAAGTAAATAGATATGTAGGATTTCCCTGAGAATTGCATGTATGCATCTTGTGAATAGATTTGAATAAGAAAATTTGGAAGTATGAGAGGGAATTTCATGTTATTGAAAACCAAAGTGCTTTATTTTTCATACTGTCATCTGAAGGCAGTGTTATGAGGTACAAGAGAACAAAATATTGTGCTGTGGGATAAAGAGGGAGAAAGGAAGCTGAAATACTTGTTTTGATTACCTGTGTCTCCAACCTTTGTTTTCTAAATGACAAATAAATTACTTCCTATTAAACTGTCAATGGTGTTAATGTTAAGGTGTGGTTGGTTCTGTTTAAGGATTTGTGTAATTGTGTAAATAAATGGAGGCCAGACCATTAATTTTGATCTGTGTGTGTATTTAATAAATATTTGAAATACAGGAAATATGAAATTGACTAGTACTTGGCTAGCATAGTCCTTATTATACTCAAGCTTCCTTTTTGCCTTTTAAAATGTGTTTTTCCAGTTATTGAATGTTTATTTGTGTGGGCTTGGCCACAATGAATGTGAGATAAAGCTTATTTAAATGAGGAAGCAATTGATTTTTTTTTTTAAATGTCATGCTAAGTAAGAAAGATAAACATGATTTTTAAGGATCTGTAGTGCTTAAATTGTTGCTTTAGGAGAGCTTCTTGTAGCTGCTGGAATATCTGGCCTTAGCAGATTAACTAGTAATTACCAAATGTGTTTGAGAACCAGACTAGTTACTTATCTCCCCCCTTTATAGGTGAAAGTTCTTTCTCCAGCACTTCAGCTGTTCAATGGACTCATGTGACTCTTGTCATTGTTCACACCCTGTATAGTACTTCAGAAAAAATTAGGTCCAAAGCAAACAAAATCTTTCTTCATGCCTTGTAGTCTGTGCTGACTTAAATTTAGTGTTGGTATTGATGGTAGATAATGAAATATGTATTGAAAATGCCTAGGTCTGAAAATCCCTGTAAATACTCACAAATTCAATGTAGTAGTCACTGACTGTGCAGCACTTACATGACAGAGGGACAGAAGATAGATGAAAAGTGACCAGATGTAGGATTGGCCCATTCTCTTTAAATGATTGAAGGCTAAATGGAGACGCTAGTATGTGTGTATGTATATATTTATGTAGGAATGTATGAGGTTCATTTCCCTAGATGGGTACTTGCTACAGCTACCTGTTTCCATCACCAGCAGGTGCAGTGATGCACTGAGGCACTGCTCACCTTTCACACATCTGCATTTCCCCCTGCCTGCAGCAGTGAGAGCCAGCTCTGCCCCGAGCTCTGGTGTGCTGTGTGGAGCAGTGCAGGCATATCCAGACCACTTTACAGCTGTGCTGCACCTCCTCAGCCCTGTGTGCCCGTGGATCTCATGTTTGCTGCTTGCTTGCTCTGTACTTATCTTCCTCTAGCAGAACATCCTCAGTGGGCCTTGTTTCTTCCCAGTTTTAGATTGGGATTAAAATTGATAGATAGCTTTGTCTTTGATACTTTCCAGTGTAGTATGATGTATGTTCAGCTCTGTTTCCTTTTCAGAGGTATCTGTTCCCAGGCCACCACTCCCATGAATTCTGGGATGTGTCCACCACAGCTCTTGTTTAGAATAGTTAACGACTTTCCTAAAGGAGTCTGTTAGTTGATTTGGGATTAAAACTAAACTGTTTACAAAGTAGAACACACCTATGTTTTGGGTGTTTCTTTAAACCACTACTGTGTGGGTGTTCCTAGATAACTTTTTTATTTTTCAATATTTCCCCATGTAGTGGATCACAGAGGGGAGGAGCAGTGTATACACTGTGTAAGAAGTGCTGACAGATATGGGGTTTTGTTTTTCCTGACAAATGGGCCTAAAAACTTGATTTCTTGATGAGACCTGTTAAAATCAGTAGAACTACCTTAGTGTAAGTGTACTCCTTGATCTGCAGTAAATGTCAAGGATGTCTCCCAATAAGAACAAAGGAAGCAAGTGCCTTATGCTCCATGTTGTCAAAATTAATATTGTAAAGGACCCTACACCTGAACTTAAAGCATTTTGCAGTAAAGGCAGTTAAATCTAAATGCATCTAGAATATCCTGTAATTTCTAGAAGATATTGGAGTATCTAGAAGGAGTGTTGTTTTTTGCCTTCCCAATAAGGAATACAGTTCAGGGGAGGGTGGATAGAGAGTACTCTTGTAAGCTGCCTGGCAAATTGCTTTGCCTGCAACTTCTTGAGTTCAATATTTGCTACAAATGGAAGGATACTCCCTTCTGCTAAGTTAGATTTCTCCCTGTTCTTTTCAAGAGATATTTGTATTTATATTAGTTATTCAATGATTTGTTTAATTTTCTATGATTTATAGTGTGAGTACACATTTATTTTTTAGAGCAGGGAGCTACTTTCAAGGTAGGCTGCTCTTGGGGAACAAAAGCAAAGTAATATAATGTCATTTTTCCTGTCATCCTGAGAACTGTGTAAGTCAGTATTTAGAATTTCAAAGCATAGATTGCATGTATATAATTGGAGCCATAGCAGTTTAACAGTTATTTAATAGTAAGGTCTACCTGAAATGTAGATGACTCCTCTTCAACACAGAGGAATAACACTCAGTGTCCTCCCTCAGCCTACAACATTCAGACCAGGAGTGTATCAAGTGTTCAAAACGAATTGATCTTTCCTTGATAAATTGATGAGTAAAAAGAATTGCTAATGCTTAGATCAAAAAACAAGTCTTTGTTCTGTGTATGGCATGTGCAACTTTTTCCTCTTGATTCTTGTTTAAAGGTAAAAATGAAAAGCAAGTATGAAGCTTTTTAATTGAGAAGTACTTAAAGGCAATTTCCATGGGTATTTGTAGTTGCTGAAATCTTGTTTCTGCTTGCTGAAGCCATCATCTGCACCATCATACAGTGATGTTCAGCAAGGCAAACAAGTTCCAGTATACCTTTATATATGGTCAGACCACCATTTCATCATCCTTGATGGCTCCTATGCACCTGCTGTCTGCTTTCTTTCTTTAACTCTCATCTTTAAACTTTCATTTTCCCTCAGCAGAACTGCATAATCAGTAGTTTTCTTTAACCTCTATCTTATTTACAATAACAGTGAGCCTCAAGCATTCTCATACCACGTGGTATGTTGGGAGAAACCATAAAATAGCTGTCCCTGCTTGGAAGGAGACTTATCCAAACAAAGATCATACTTTCTCATGCAACTCATCTGTGAACAGGAAACCTGCTGACTGTGCTAAGCAGATACACATCATTTTTTCTTCTCATGTGGACTTGACCATAAGTCCTGTACTGTTTTGGGTTTTTTTTGTAATACAAGCCAATGAGTCTGTGTGGCTCTGATAGCCATGAAGGTTTGTTTAAAGTTTCATGCTGGCTGAATAAACACTAGGTTGGGAAACTGCAAAGGTAGTTTCAGTATGATCCATTACTTCAAAGGTAGCATGCCAATCCCTTTTGCAAACATTGAGTAATTATGGGATTGACTAATTTGAGGTGAGGATTGTGGTCACCAGATCTTCTCCCATCTATAATGCTAGGCTACACCTCTCCTGCACATACCATTGGTGTATCAAACCCTCTCAGGCAGTTGTAGCACCCATCACACATTTTTTAGTCTTGAGCAACACTCTGCTGTTCTGGATTAGTGTTGAGCATGGTTATTTCTTCTATTTGCATTCTTTGTACCTCTTTTCCCTTGGATAAGACCAAGATATAGAAGGTTGTTTTGCTAGAGTAGATTTTCCCTGCTTGTTCCTTTTTCACAGCTGTAAGAGAGCAGACAGAACATATGAAGAACCTAGAAAGTTCTACCATGAAAAGCTCTGTCCAGAGACCTTCATTCTATTAAGGGAAAGCAGTGTCAAGTGTAGAGGACAGCTGCTGCATTTCTAGGGACTTTTTGAGACCCATTGTTTAAGGTTTTGGGTCTGTTTTCCCAGCTATTAAGACTTTATGAACAGGGCTATCTTTTCTAAATATCAAATCTCTAGAATTAGATTTAATACCTCTAAAGAAACATGTGACCTACATTTTATAAAGAGATTTCCATGGTTCCAGGACATCTTTTAATGGGGATTATTAAAATTGTTGTTCTCAATCTTTTCAGTTTCAAACCTTTTTTTTTTTTTTTTTTCCTTAAGAAATTTACGTTGGGTTTGAGCATATCAGCAATGTGCTGGAGCTCAGAAGGCTATACCAGACAAAAAGGAATCCATGAGATACATGGCCCTATTCCAAACTCACATGAATTAACCTGTACCTGCTGTAATGTTTGTAGGAAGAAAGGTCCGATTAAGGTGGCAAATAACTAAATAACAAATTTTTCTGGACAGCTTGCAAGAGTTGTAAGACTTGAGGAACATGACTGTCAGAACTGCTTCTACCATTGGCTACCTCTTAAAATTGTTGATGCTTAGCCCCAGGAAAAAGTGGAATCATAATACATTGTCTTCTGAAGCTGTGGCAGGTGGATGCCAGCCATATTTATAAGGAGACCTATAGCCCTAAACTGTCAGACTGCAGAAGGAAGAGTGTTAAATTCTAATTTCTGATTTACAAGTCTGGCAGCGCATGGTATTCACATGGTGTGTGATTTGAATAATGATGTGTCTACTCCTGATCTCATTAACCCTGATTTAATCCAGGATCTTATTTCATTAGTTCCTGCAAGCTTTCATACAACTGGTTACACAAACAAAGCCCTAAAAATCCTGTAACACTGTAACTATCTTTCCCTCTAAATATTTTCATGATGCTTTTTTTTTTACCTTGAAAAAAGTCTCAGCTTGTCTTTTAAAACAGTGATGCATCTTCAAGAACCTTAATTTTACATGCAGTGGAGCTACCTTACACTTGCCCCCCCCAGAGTTCAATGGACTTCTCTGCATAACCTTAATAGCTGTATGCTGCAGAGGGATGAGCAATTGTGTTGGTTCAGTAGAGTACTTGGAGAGAGGTCCATCACAGACCAATAGGAATGTCTGTAATTTGCCCTAAGCTTTTTATGGCACAAGTCTTCATTCTATAATGCAGAATTATGGGATTGAAGACCTCTGTAGAAACTTGTACAATTTTTCATTACTTTCTAATTGGATAGAAAAATGGCTGTTTGGGCCATCACCAAGGTTTTTTAAAGTGTGGTTGAAATAAAAATTTTGAAATTCTGTACAGCTGTATTTTATTCATTTTGTATATTTTTGTGTAGCACAATGACTTTCAGTTTTTGTTTGTTTTTAGTTGT
The DNA here is from genome assembly GCA_024734035.1 of Alethe castanea. Taxonomy (NCBI): domain Eukaryota; kingdom Metazoa; phylum Chordata; class Aves; order Passeriformes; family Muscicapidae; genus Alethe; species Alethe castanea. Next base: position 98,202,032 of record JANRGV010000051.1, on the reverse strand, counting down.
TCTTTCTTTTTCACTGTACAACATGATTTAGAAAAGATAAACCCTTTCTTAATAAAACCTTCCATATGATTTTAAACAGAGAATGCAAGATACTGGGTGAGTCAGTTAATGTTCTCATTAGAAAATCCTGCTGTTAAGGATCATCTGGTTTGTGATAGGACTTTGCATAAAGGATTTATGTTGCTTTGTCTCTCTCTAAGCCTATCTGTGTCATAGAGATAGCTTATCTGACACATTACAATTTGTGATAATGTCTCCCAGCACTTTTTTTTTCCTAAGTGTGTATGTTGTTGCTTTTTTCTGTATTGGTCATCTCTTCAAATTGGTGTGGTTGTGAGAAGGAGCACAAATAAAGCAGAATTTTCTCATATATATTTTAAGTTTCTTACATATATGTGTGTATGTATGCTAATATGCACAGGGGTTTTTTTATAATGACAGCAGAAATATTTTTACTACATGAAATATAAATTTTTCACCTTTGAAACTGTAGTCTGTTACATTTTCTAATAAGGCCAGGTGCCTATGGGAAGAAACTCTTAACATGCTAAATTCTGGCATATCTGAGCCTCTACTCAAAGAAATGAGGAATGGCATTGAGCTTTCAAGCCAGGTTAACAATGCTTTTAATAGTTGGATGAAAATGGAACCTTTGTGAGAAGAAATTTATTTTTATTTGAAACAGTTTGAGTAATTTCATTCTGTTGGAGCTGGACTGGGGGGAGGATGGCCAAGAAACACCTTTTGTGCCTTCCCACAGTACCTCCCTGCAGTATTCAAGGACACAGAGAGGAGCACATGTGTGTTTCTGAGCACCTGCACAGATGTGTGTGTGTACATGTACTGACAGCAGCTGAAATGCACACAGGTGTACTTGTGCAATAGCCAGATACAGGTGAAAGGCTTGACTTCCAGCTGATAAAAGCCTGACTGGCCATCCATTGTCCATGAAGGTTATAGAGGTGGGGGAAGAAAATGCCAATTAGAGAATCTGGTTGATGAGCATCTTTCCCATGGCAATCCCTGCTGCAGCAGTGCCTTTTGCCCTTAATCCCACTACTCACATATGTTGCTAAATATGTAAAGCAAAACAATTTCCCAGCCCCAGATTAAAGCTGGGAAGGAGTGTGTACTGCAGGGGTTCATGGGTTAGCAGACAACTCCACAGCAGTATGAAATCAAGAAGTTGCTTCCAGTTCATCTGTAGGTTGTGAAACCTGCTGCAGTCTTATAGTGTGATTCTCTGGGAGGTTTCTGAAATGCAAAGTCCTCCTCAACTCTGTGACTTGCCCACTCTAAATCTTAGAGTCTTTGGGTCATCATCTCTCAGGTGTCTCATACATGGATGGTGTGTCCCTCTGTTCTGGTGACAAGGTGACAAGGTTTGGTTTTCCTCACCTTTTAAATAAATTTATAACAAATGTCTGCTTTTGTATTTCTCACCTACTTTGGGTAATCTGCACGTGAAGATCAACAAATATACTCACTGTTTTTCAAAGTCTTCCTTAGAGGTGTCTTGTCACAGTGTATACAAAATGCTAAAGTGCTCATGCACCCGGGCTGTGCCAATCACTTCTGCTTCTTCGTGCTTCCTGCCATCTGCTGTGTCTGTTCATCAGTTATGCTTTTGCTTACACCTACTTTGTGAGGCCTCAGAGAGAGCTACTGTTGTTTGAAAAAAATGGGTCAGGTACATTGAGTGGCTTAGAGTGGCATCCAGGACCCAGCACCCCGTGATTTTCCTGTTTCCCTTTTATTTTTATTGCTCTAATTATAATTTTCATGTCTTTCTATAATTTTAATGTCTGTTAAGTGCATTAAGATGTAATGAATTGCTTCTTCTGGTGGTAGTGAAGCTGATCACTGATGTAGCCAAGCACATCTCCAAAACCCAAACCACAAAGAGCAAAATAGGTTTTTTTTTTTCTTCCTGGCTTTCTCTGAGACAGGTGGTATTTTGTGATTGATTGTTTTAAAATGTGCTCTCCACTGTTCTTACTGTTATATTCCTTGCTGTTTCTCATAGTCTCCTTCCCCCTCCACCCCCTCCATGTCTCTTTAATATTTTCTGGTAATTAAAAATACCACAGTAAACTAATTGCTATAGGTAAATATGAGCGTTGATTATATTCCTTTTGAACTGAAGTACAAAGTGTGAGGCTAAAGGATGGAACAAGATTTTCCTGAGCTGAGCAAATGAAGAAACACTCAGCTGAAAAATTGCGTAAGGCTCAACAAATTTGACAGTTCTGTTAATTTTATTATAAAGCAGGCACCCATCTCTCTAGAATTACAAGGCTTTCTACATATGTAAGAGGTAAATCTTATCCAGAAGACCTTCACTTATCAGAAGGATGTACAAAAGTTGTAACAAATGACATAACAAATCTGTGTAAATATGGAGATTCTTTAAAAGAGGAGCTTGAGTTTGCTGTAGGATGCAGGTCACTGATGTGAAGAAGAGGAGCAGAGGATTTAGGTGTGTCACAGTGTGGCCTCCTGTGTTTTGGAGGGCATTGCAGCTTGGGCATCTTGGGCTGGGATAAACAGGAGATTTCAGACATGGATATCACAGAGAAGTACCAGCAGTTTAGGCAGGAGCAGGTTGCACTGTGCCATCAGTGCACAGTACTTTTGTGGTTAATGTGGGATACACTGGATACAGGAGTTAATTTTTTTTCATTACAGCTGTTGGATTGTCAATTAATAGTAAGTTTGTTTGTTGCCAGTTGTTTCATTAAATCTGACCTATTATTTTCTTTACATTAATGTTTTCAATTGCCCCACTATTGTCTCAAATGTCTGAGGGATGGCCTTTGTTATAAGTAAAGTTTATTAATAAAATTGGTACCAATATTAGTATTTAAATGTTCTAAGAACAACGTCAATGACAGGTGGGCTATAGAAGCCTTTACTTACAGCTTTTTAATGAATTTATGATTGTGCAGGCTGGTTCTAGGTGTACAGTAGAGAGTGGAGCAGTGTCCTGACATGAAGTTCTGCAGTGTTCATAAGGCCCTTCCATCTGAGAAGCAAGGGTGGCACTATGGACTTACCTGAGCAGCCATGAAAGCAGCACTTCTGGCTGTGCTCAAGGCTTATTTTGTGTTGGGAGACAGCAGATCAGTGCATCTGTTTTATGTAACACAACAAGAAAAACAAAGGAGGGTAAAGCAGGTCAGAGTCCTCATCCTAAGGTACGTGTTCTGCTGGAGTAGATATGCTGCTCAGTATGCAAAACTTGGTGAACAAACAGCACTTTTCTCTATCAAGCTGTAAATCAGAAGTCATGTGAGCCACAGAAATAGACTTGATTTTAAAGGCTATGTACTGAAACCAAAGAGAGGTTTAGGAGGCTGTGGTTAGAAATAACACCAGAACTAGGCAATACTGGCACAAACCAGGAGGCTAACTGTAGCCCTTTTTTTTTTTTTTCTTTTTTTTTTTTTGTTTTTTTTTTTTGGTCACACACCTGGCAGACAGCTGAGAACATGTTTCCTATAAACCTGTGGTAAGCTGATATGGAAAAGAGGAGGGAGAATGTGGAATCCTGCAGCAGTGAAACAGGAGCATAGCTTTTGTCCTGAGCTCAGAGGATGTGTGCAGTAGCAGTTTGGGATCTGTGCCTCTGTTAGAAGCTGGGGGTCACTGTGGCAGTAGCACAATCTCCAAACCATCCTCCCCCCTCTGCTTGGTGACAGAGCCACTGGTGAGTGTCTCCTGTCATGACCAGCTGATGGGGAGATCTCAGTCTTGATCACGGTTCTTGAAGGTCCTATGTCCTCCCTCTGTGTCTTGGACCTGGTATTGCCCTAGAAAGGGGAAACTAAAAGCTAGTGACGCAGAAGCCAGGAAAATAAAAGCTAGGTGGTTTCTTATTTCTCCCTGAAACGTCATTTTGCTTTTTACAGAATGTAAAGCTCATGCTATGAAAGTATACTGGATTTTAGTGCAGGCAATACCTTTCTTATTGAAAATAATTTTCATCTTGATTCTAGTTCAGTTGCTGGGAAATTTTGTTCCAATCTTGCTTCAGGATACGTTGTTTATTTATGCTAGAACTACAAGGTTCTTGAAAATCAGAGTTACATTTCTACCTAAGCACATTTATAATTATTCAATAACCCTTAACTAGTATTAGTGAAAATGTCACAGGAAATTACTTAGGAGGACTAAATATTGAATTGATGTACTGTGCAGCAGAGTTTTATTTTGAGTTATTTAATATAAATGGATAATTGAACTCATATATTGTTTGAAGTTACAGACACTGCTTGCAGGAAATCATGGTGGCAGTTGTCTCTTGAAATGTACAGTATGGTTTTTGAGAAAAGGGATTGAAGGCAGCACGTTCTGTATCTCAGAGGGGTCCAAGTGCTCCTGACATTTCCACTGTCATCTTTTGATAATTCAAATGTCTTGCATTATTTCCTCTTTGCTGCATATGATTCTGGGCTCTTGTTCCTGCTCCTATATTTGGCTTCAAGCAGGGCACATGCTACAGATTTTTGAACAGTGAAAGACTCATTATTTCTCAGCTTTCAACTCTCATTATGCATGTGTCTTGTTTTCAAAAGCTTTGATTTAATCTGTTGCTCCCAGGACGCAAGAATTGTTGTTCCATTCATTTGGAAGCCACAGATAAATCACCTTATAGTCTGATAGTGATTCTGCTCATAATTTTTCATGGCTCCCTACAGTTTTGAGGAATGAAGTGTTAGCTTCAGGATTTTGTACCTGCAGCAGCACAAAAAAAAAAAAGCATTTTGTTGCATTTAGAGTCATGGAAAAGGTTGCAGCAATTTCCTCAAATGTTTTCAGCTGAGTTTCCTGTAAAGGTCAGAACTGCTATAGTAAAAAACTTGAAACTTCAGTGTAGTGAAAATGGCAGAAATTCTTGTACTTTCCTAACTGTAACTTTTGTGGCTGACCTAGTTCAAACCTTTGCTCTAATTTCAAGGAAGCTTTTTGACAGAGGGGTGGAAACTTCAGCATGTAAAGACACATAAAGAGAAGAAACTTCTTTCTTGTAATGTAATAAATGATTCAATTCTAAGAAAAAAAGCTAGTTCTTGCAAACAGCAGTAGAAAAACTATATTTTCACTTTGAAAGCTGTTAACTGTTCTCTTTGTCTCCCTTCAGATTGACAAAGCGTGTGTCACTTCAATGAGTAACAGTTTTTTACTTACAAAAGATAAGGTGCTTAATTTATAAATTTTATATTTTGAAATAGCCATTTAATAGGGTTCAGGTATACTTGAATATATTGTATGTGATGCACTTTCATCATCACACTATGTAATTTGTTGTTATTTGAAGTTTTGTCACATTGTTAAGCTGACAAGCTTAGGGATAACATCTTTCAAATTTCCTGTGGCTTTTACTGATGTCGGATAGCATTAGAGAAGATCCAAATAAAAACAGCTCAGGTATTGTTTAGGATTTTGTGTTTCTTTGGAGAAACTATATTTCAAAGTTTGCTAGAAGAAAATAAGCTTTTCACAATGGTTTGGCTGTTGGTATTTATACAGTACGGTTGAATGCTAGTTACAAAAAAATAGTATTTTTTTATGTATTAAAAGGGTGCACAAATTGTAAGGGTCTTTATGCCCCCATAATATGTTTGAAATAGTAATATTTCATGGAGTGAAGCTTAGTTTATTTTTTAAATTCACAATTATTTTTTTTCAGTATTTCTCGGGTTGAGAATGCTTCTTCCGAGTAAGAACTGCTTATCATATTGGAATCACACTGAAACCCACGTAGATGGGAAGTGGAAGCTGTCTTAAGATTCCTGGCATCAAGAGAGCATCTTTTAGGTTTAGTGGTTGAAATGCAAGGTTACTTCTTAAGGGTTGGGTTCCTGAGGCATAGCCTCTTGAAAATGATCTGCTATTAACCTGAACCTGCAGTTATCTCTGTGTGGGCTAGGAAAGAAGTGCATCATTTAGATCCATGAAATTTATACCAGGCAGTGCTCCAAAATCAAGACTCAAATAGTCCCAAAGATCAGGTTTAGAGATATTTTTGAAGCTGTTAGCACACTGAAAGCCTACCTCTTTGCAAGTGGGTTGTGTGAGCGAGACAGCTGCTCATTCTGCAGAAACATCTCACAGGAACAGAGAGGTAAAGAGCCGAGCACTGCACTCAGGATCCCTCTGAGCTCCTTTCCTCAGGCTCTGTGTGGGGTTTCTGTTGACATCTCTCTTGTGAATTTGGTTGTGGGAGGGGCTCTCACGGTTGTGGAGCCTGTTCCAGATGGTGTCACTGCTGGGATTCCTGGTGAAGGTTCTCACACTGTGTCCCTCAGAGGAGGCTCAGCATGGCTCAGATGTCAGGCTGTACCAGTCCACCCACCCTGCTCTCCTCAAGGGCAGATTGGCCTGCAGGGAGTGGTGGCTGTATCTGATTAGGGTGTGACTATATCTGCTGTAGCCAAAATAAAGCCAGAAACCAGTGCAAAAGTCCTGGTCAGGAGGTGCACTGAAGTCCTTGCTGGGCAGGTTGATCTTTTCGCAGTATTTTAGGGCAATATAATGTAGTCAAATACCTTACCTGTCTAGTTTCTCCTCTCTTTTATTACACAAGCTTCTTTTTCAAGACACAGCAGTCCCTGAACTTGAAACTGGGTTATTAGTTTCTGTTCATCCTCCTTTACCATTCAAATTCAGCTCAGTTCTTGGGCTACTCATGGCGGATTGAGGACTTCTATCCTAACTGAAAGTTGGCTTTCTACTTATTTATGTACATGGAATTTCTTCTCTAAAAAAAATATTATCTGCAAACTTCAATGTGAAATGAGAACTAGAAATAGATTTTGTCATACACTGGGGAAAGTTCCCACAAGCCACCTTTGATATGCATGGGTTTGCAAGCTCATTTGTCTACTCTTTCCTCATGTGGTAGGCTTCAACTCCTTGCAGATCTGGAAGGACTGGGTTATATAGGGAGATTTCTATAACTGATGAAGCACCAAGCTTTTAGGGCCATTGTAGTTCATTTACCAAATATGCAAGGTAGTCATGTTCAGTATATTTTTTGCAGTAAAATAAAGTGATCTGACTTGGTATATTTATTTGGCCAGAGTTGTTTGTGTTTGTTTTCACTTATTTTTTCAAGAAGAAATGTGGTTTTGAGTAAGGCATTGTGGTATTTTAAAGTAATAATCTATTTTTTACAGCAGGTTAGGGTGGGGATAGATGTAGAGGGCTATGTCAATATTTCTGAATGTAATAGCACCAAGGGTCCCTTTGGCCTGAGGATAAGGGTGCCTGGCTCTGTTTGAGCCACAGCTGAAGAAAAGTTTTAAAATCCTAAATTCCCCAAGGGTAAGCACTACAGAAGAGAACACAGCAAGGAGGCAGAAGCAACATACTAGAGAGAGGAGGGAGTCTGAGCTCTTGAGGTTGATCATGTCATGTCTGGCCAGTAGCTATGAAAGATTATGGCCCTTCTTATGAGCATCAAAGGTAACAGTAATGAAAAGTAGCTCAAACAAGTATTAGAAAGGCACACAAAAAAAGAGAAATCCTTAGACAATTTTGGTGACTGCAAGGTGCTGAACCTTCTGTATGAATTTCAGCTTAGTGGACACTTGACATGTGTGTCTTCTTTTCATGAATAGTGGATGAGAGAGAAGTGCAAGACTTCCCACCCTATAAACAAATCCCAGTGTCTGGGAGTTGTCTTGTATTCCTTTGCTTTTTTCAGGAGCCAAAAAAGGCTCTCAAAAGCTGTCAGCAGCAGCAAAAGCACCAGTGTCATTCATTTGGAGACTAAAGGATGCAGCATTGTTTTGTGTTAAAGCAGACAATTTTCTCTGCCAGTTTTGAAGTTGTGAAAGGACTTCTTAAAATTAAAAAATATTGTACTGCTGTTTTAGAATTTGTGAATTGAGGATTTAATTACATTCTGACATAAAAAATTAAAAATAACACAGTAATGACACACAGCAAGCAAGTTCTGACAAGATAGGGTCTTCTGTAGGATGTTGTCTTGTGGTCTTGTTCACATAAGAATGCTGTTTGACTCACAAATTCTGTTTAAACGGCTGATAATTTTTTAATACACAGTGAGTTTGTCACCTAGCTGCAAAACAAAGATAAAGCTCTGGGTGATGTAATTCATTATACATTTTGTTTTTTAAGGCTGTGAAAAAGAAGCTTTTGGAATAATGTATGTGTTAAGTCTAGTCTACTTCTTTTAGAAAGTAATATATTCTTGTAAATGCATACAGCGTTCTTAAATTCTCACATGATTCACTTTTTTACCAGAACTATGCACAATATTTTTTCTAACAACAGCAGCATCTATCACACAGATATCATGCAACTTTCATACACATTTTCACATTTGTTATTTCAGTTATTATTGTTACCAAGGAGTTGTATTTTAGATACTATTTTAGCTGTGTAATGGCAGTAGATAGAGGATTTACTGTACCTTCCATGGGCAGTAACTTATAAAACTTTTATCTCTGCTAATGTACTGATACAGAAGATACTGTACAGAAAATGCTTCGTACAGATGTAGAAGACTGTACTAATTTTGTATAGCTAATAGGTCAGCTTTGAAATAACAGTCGGTTTAGGGAAATAAAAGGTTAAAAAAATCTGAGATTCAGGTTTAAGGTGAATCTTACAGAGAATAACTTAGAAATTCTTGCTTTGCTTGATGCTGTTCACAGATGACAACTTCAGAAACTTCAGATAGAAATGTGTTTTCTATGCTTTATTGCTCATGTCTGATAATCTAAATAAGATCTACAGTATTTCCTGTGTATGGTACAATGCTGTGGGGTGGTGGAAGTTGATCGTGCACTGGGATGTAGAAGAGTGCACTGAATGTAAAGACAGGAGGAGAGGTAGAGGTTTTTGTAATGGGAAGAGCTCATCCAAAACCATCACCTGTCACTGATGCCTGTTTAATGTAGATCTCATCAAATTTGCAGATGACATCAAACTGGGGGAGCAACAGACATGCTTGAAGGCCAGGGCTGCTCTTCAGAGTGCCCCAGACAGGAACATTATGGAATCCAGCAAGGACAAATACCAGTTCTTGCCCTAGCAAGGAGGAATGCTGGCAGATTTGCACAGTGGGAGCAACTCTGCTGAAAAGGACCTGTGGGTCCTGGTGGGTAGCAACATAAACCTGTGCCAATCTTGTATCCTGGCATCAACACAGTGAGCAGCATCCTGGGCTGTGTTAGGTGTCTGCAGATTGAGGAAGGTGGTAATCCTCCTTTACCTGGCACTCATAAGTCCACATCCAGAATACAGAATCCCATTTTGTGGATGGGATGAGAATTTAGCATAAAGGGAAGATATTGATGAGCTGAAGCAAGTTCTGTGCCTGTGGAAGCTGGAGCACATGGTCCCTAAGGAGATGCTAAGGGAGATGTGGGCTTGTTCAACCTGAAAATAGGGTTTTGGGGGAACCTTCTGTTGCGTAAAAGATTGTTATCCAGGAGAGAGAGACACACCCTTCACAGTGATGCCTGGTGGGCAGGACAGGAGAGAGCAGATCGACTCTAGAAGGAATTTCCAGGCAAGATGTAAGGAAAATTTTTGTCACTATGAAGTCAGTCAAGCAGTGGCTTTTCTGTCCTTGAGGTTTTCAAGACCCAGATGCTCAAATGGCTTTGAACAGCCTGGTCTGACCTCAGAGGTGACCCTGCTTTGAACTGAGTTGGAGTAGGGACCTTCTGAGTTCTCTCTCAGGCTGAGTGGTTCTGCAGCTCTAGGACAAAGCTTGGAGCCAAAACTCTTTTTTTTTTTTTTTTTTTTCTTCTGTATTTTTGGGACATGGTTGTAAGCAAATGGTTCAACCTCTATAGTGTGTCAATTACCTGTCTAGAAAACGGAGGTAATGCTGTTTGTTTGCTTCAGTGGTGTTTCAAGATAAGAGCTATGAAAAGTGATGATATTTTGGATGCTTTGTCAAAGTGGGTATAGACAGCAACATGCTTAGGTTTTTAAAGTCTGCCTAAGAAGAGGAGAGAGAGGGTACTGTGCATCTCTAGCAGTAACTGTGAAGCTGTTTTCTGGGGATTTACTTTAGTGAAACCCCACTATATTCATTTTCAGTATATATTGTCAATCACCTTAAAAGGTAGCAAGCAGCAAAATGTGTCAGTGTTAGCAGCAGCTCTGACAGCAGTCTCACTATATGCTTCTACCAATTATGGTAACATTTGTCATATTTTCCTAGTTAATGGGTTTTTCCTGCTATGGGGGTTGTTTCTGTGGGCTTCTCGTCGGAGGGGAAACAGACTTAGTTGCCTTTACATCAGGAGCACTGTCCCTTTGTATTAAATGTACAGCTCACGCCTTGATAAACTGAGATGTCTTTCTCCCCTCCCCCCACCCCCACCTTTCAGCTTTGGTGATCTTCACCAAGAGATTTTTAAATCTATCCTACAATTTTCACACATAGGGAGTTATTTTTAAAAGAAAAACAATAGTGCCCATTGGAAAAGGTTACTGAAAATTGCTTTCTTTTTGTGGCATTTCAACTTCATAAGAGTCTTTGAGGTAACATTAGAGCAGGCAGAAGTGTGCTCATAGAAGTTTTAAGAAATCTTAAGAGCCTGAGATTTAGAATATTCTATAATACCTTTTTTTTAACTGGTTCTTTTTTTTTCCTTTTCCCTTTCTTCTGCAGGAAATAAAGAAAGACATGAAGAAAGAAAACACTGCCAACAAACCACCAGAGAAGCCTATAAATGAAGTTTCCAATGGAAGCCCTTTACTGTTGTCTGAGACAATTATTAGAACCAACAAAAAAGGTAAAGTATATGGACATTAAATTCAGGCCCTCCAAAGAACAAAATGTAAACATTCTTTGCTTCTAGAAATAAAGCTAGAGTCTATTTAACTGAAAAGGCATAGCAGGAATAATAATAGCAAAAGAAATCTTTGTCCTCTTGGACTGGCATATATGGATGCACGTCTAATATTTCCACATTAATTTGCACAGACATCCCTTTCTTTTTAAGGAAATCCCTCCTCCATACATTTAATTGAGGAAAGCTGTGTGTGGAGATTGCTAAAGCTTATTAAAATAAGGACATGGCAGCTTGCATATATGGAGGGTTTTGCACAGGGATGTCAGTCTACATTCACATATTCATGCTTTATCTGGGACACAGAGCTCTAAAGAAGGGGGGGAAAGTGGAAAACATACAACTTAATGCATTAGTTTCTTGGGAAGTGTCTTTCACTGCCTTTCATTTGAGACCGGAATGTGTGCTCTTCATGTCTGGCTCGACTCCCCGTGCAGATTCCCATGTAGGGTTTTGGGTTGCTGTACTAAAAGCCTCCAAATCTTGTGTGTCATTCCCTAGCTCCCAGCCCTGCTTTCAGAAATATCAGAACAAACCAAAAAATTTGCAATATATAGGCAGCATTTTTCTTTATGTTTATGCTTCTGTTTGTTGGTAGGAGGACAGCTGGGTCTGTGCAAGAGATGAGCTGTAATTTTTTCTGGAGGATTCACAAGACAGTTTCTTGCTTGCTGTCTTATACAGAATAATCTGCTGTCGTTAATCATTGCCATAATGTAATTTCCATTTTGGTATGTCTCCTATACTGTTAGGGTTGTTATGGGTTTTCCCTCTTACATATTACCAGCTAACATTTTATTTGAGCTGCAGTTTCAGTAGAGTTCTTATACTCTGGGTTTACAACTGCAATTGAAGAAGAATTAATAATTTTTGCAAATCGTATGACTTGCATTAAAATGTGAAGCAGACTAATCTTTACCTCTTTTTTAAGGATTGTTATCCTCTGAAAGAAAAGATTGGAAATAAATCTCAGAAAACTTTTGTCTTTTGAGCTTTCAATGTCATCTTGAATCTGGACACACGTCCAACATTTCTGCTTTGGGTCATAGGTTTTTCAAGCAATAGCAGAGTTAAATTACTAAAAATTATTATTTTTCATGGCTGCTATACAGAACCATATGAGTAGTTGGGAAATTATCTAGGGACAAAGTTTGTTCCATATTGCTTCAGCTGCTCTTTGGAGAAGGCTAATAACTGTGGCAGATGCAAAGATTTGGTTCAGTCACAAGGGAATAGCACTCCAAATATGATTCTTAGAGCACCTTCTCCTCCTCTTTCTTCCCTCTGGCTAGAAGCATTAAAGCATTCAGGAGAGAAAGACTTTTCTGTCTCTAGCTGAAGAATACAAACCCTCAGTATTTACTGAAAGGAGAAGAGCAAAGTCTGACATGAAGATCTGTAAGGTTATTTCATTGGACTTCATTGGTGGGGATTGCATTTCTCATGGCCCCCTGTCCATCATGGCCCAGTTGGTGCACTGTTCATGTTGGCTGCTTCTCCACAGCCATTTCCACTGCTGCAGACAATCAGCTGCAGGGCCATGATCTGGCAGCACAGCCAAGGATGCACAGAGCACACAAAGCCAAGAGAGCTTCCCCTCATTCTTCCTGGGATCAGTTCGAGCATGGAGGCACAGTAGCCTTGTTTAAGTGTGGAAAGCTGAGCAAATAGTTACTGCTGTGTTCAGAAAGAGTTTTCTAAGATCTGTGTGGCCAATCTCATTGTGGAAAGTGTTGCCATATCATACTGAAGAAGGAGCCCTAAATGCCATGTGTGTTATTTTCTTCAAGTGTTCTTGACCTGGGATTTTTATTAAATCCTAACTCAATCTGTTTACTGATCACAGAATGTCACCTGAAAGACCTGAAAGAGGGTACAGGGTGTTTGTGTTTCATTGGTTGGTTGGTTTGTTTTCCTTTTTTCTCTTTGTTGATAGGAAGTGAGGAGGACAGGGATGAATCTAAAGGTCTTTAGCCACTGTTCAGCAGTGAAAATGGTAGGCAGTATTATTTATTTGCTTGGGCAATTAATCCTGCTACTTGCAACTTCAGAGCAGATCCAGTGATGTAGTAGTGAAGCATTCTGTGCTGCTGCATTGTTTTTATTACCAAGATGATGATAAGTGCTATTCTACTGGTGTAGTGTTGTATTGTGTAGCTGTACTACTTAACTTGGTTGGCCTAATTTAAGTGTCAGCACTTTAGCAAGCATTTACATTTTGAGGAGAAAAATCTTGGCTTCTTGGGCTTCTGGCTTGTAAAGAGTTTTTCCTTGAGAAATTTTGACAAATGTCCAACAGTGGTATTCAAGGAAAATAGCTAAGTTATTTGTAAGAAACATTTACGTAACTAAGAGGAAAAGAATGAATTTCTGAACTAAAAAGGTTTTTAGCATCCAACTTTATGTTCTGTTTTCTCATGCTAATTATTTCCAAGTACGGTATTGAAATTAGGTGTTCTAAGAGTAAAAACAGTGTAAATTGAAATAAGTGGCTGCATAATATTTATTTGCTGACTGGGGTTAAACCACAACAGTTATGGGTGTTACTACTTTGGATTGCATAGGAACAAATTAAAGTTGGTGTAACCCCACCAGCAGTAGCCTACCTGGGTTATTACTTCCATTACATAGTGAGAGTTACAACTGGTTGTATGCCACCATTTGTTTATCACTGAGGTTTTTGTTACAAAGGCCAAGAGGAGATGGAAGGATTTGATTTTTTTCTACTTTTCACTGTGGGCAGTAAAACCAGAATATGTCTCATCCTTTAATGTTTCTTGTTGACCACAAATATTTGTGATCTAATGGAAACGAGCAGTAGTGACCCCTGCTGTGGTGGACATAATTGAGGAAATGCTGTCACACCTGGCCTTGATATATTTGTGTAGCTGTTTCCTCTCTTTACAGGGTTAAAAGTATGGTCTAGAAATCAGGGCCACACGTAAGAAATAATGGTGTTATTTTCTGGATCTGCCACAGAGTTACTGTGGAACTTTTGCTAAATCTCTTGAACTGTTGGCTAAATTACCACACTTCTCTTCCTCTGTCAGGTATTTTAATATGTATTGTTTTTTCAGATGGGCAGGGCTTTATTTTTTCTGATTTATTGCAGTGACATATCCAGATTTATGAGTAACTTCCACGTATTTCAGGTGTCTCTGCCTTAGGCTGCCTATTGGCAAAACCTGGTTTGTAGTTGCCTCATTAAGATGATGAGATCTGTTCCAGCATGGTAATGATGGCAATTAACGTGCAGGAAACTGAGCATTTTAATTTAGCACTGCAGTGGGCTCATGCTTCACCTCTGAAGGGCTCAGGAAAGGACCATTTGCTGGAGTGTAGGGATGGGGCTGGGGAAGCATGATGGCTTTGTGCTTTCCCTGGCTGTTCCCAGCAGCTCTAGGCTGGTTTGATGGGTGCTTCAGGTGCTGCAGTGCCAGCCCTGCCTAGGGAAAAAGGCTGTGGCACTGAGGCACCTCTCTGAAGCTGTAGGAATGTCAGATGTTGATTGGCTTGCATATTCATTGCCAGAAACTGGGAGGGATCATTCTTTTGCTTCTTCCTATAGCTCATAAGCCAAGAAAATCCTTTCCTCACCATGAGTGGGGTTTTGAGTACAACTTTACCCTTCTTCAGATTTTTTTGTTGGCATATAGAGCTATTGTTCTAAAACTTTTATAAAACTGACATTAAAAAAAAAGTAATAACAATAGCTTTTTTCTGTTTAGAATTGCCATTGTTGCACTTTGGTAATAACAGGGTGGGAAAACCCTTCCTTCCCTGGGAACATTTTCAGATTGTTTGAAAAAAGCAAAATTATTGCTATTGTTGCAATTATTTAATAACATAAGAAAATTACAACCAGGTCTTGGAACAGAAAAACACTGAAAGATATATATTTTTTTTCCTAATATGCTTTTCCAACATGGTGAAATTCCACCTCTTCTAAGTTAACTTTCAAAATCTAAAAACAGATCCAAAGTTGGGCAGCAGTTTCAGATCTTTCATAAATTCAGTATGATCTTCATTCAGGTATGAGGGGTCACAAAGGAACTTTGCCTTCTGTAAGCTTTAAGTGGCCATAGCTTATTTTAGACTAGCTTTGTTCTGATTTTTGAGTATCCTATTTTTAAGTATCTTATTCATTGTGCTGTTTTGTGTGTCTGGGAACAAGAGCCCACTTGCTTAGGTCAAGTTGCAGAACTGGAACTGATAGACTGTATTTTGTAAGTAAGCTAACAACAATTGTTATATGAGTAAACATATTTGAGGCAAAGATATATTGCCTTGTCAGATATATTTGTTTTCTATAAACTGTAATTGTAGGCTGCATTGAGCCAGCAAATCTGGAACAGTTTATTATGTGTTACATGTTTTTAATCAAAGCCAAATACTGAAAGCAAGGAAAGTTTTTTCTAGTTCTCTTGAGAATTATTTAATTTACCTTCCAGCCTACATCTAAATAATAGAGAGCATTTGCATGCAATGCTAAGAGGGAAGTTTTCTGTAAATAGGTTTGATGATATAATAGGTTTAATTTAGGAATAAATAACAAGTCTTTTGTATGCAAAACTCAGACTTAAGCCCATTTTGGTAAATTAGAGAAATGGGAAAAGTATTTTGCAAGAAAAATGCTTCATCATTTTGATAGTTTTTTGATTATTTGGATATAAAAAGGTACCACATTTATTAGAAACACAAGCTGTTGGCTTCTCAGCGTATGAATGTGTTGACTCTGAATCTTATATTAAATAATCTATGTAAGCTGTGATTCTGGTCATATTTTTCAACAGAAAGGCAACCTTCAAAATCTTTTTCGTAAAATATTTTATTACCAAGAAGTGCAAGTGACTGCTTTCGTCGTTCTTGATGAGGTGGCTGGCCCTCAGTATGCTCAGCTTTGGTTTTCCTTTCAAACACAGTAAGTTTGAAGGCATTGATCTTTCTTTTCTTGGATTATTCTTCTGCTGTTTACACATTCAGGCCCTCTCCACAGACAGGCTTTGGTGTTCCCTTGCAAATACTGCCAGCTTCAGAGAAATTATTGCTAGCAGGGGAAAAAAAATTCCCTTTCATTTTTAAGATCAGCTAATTGGGGTATAATCAGTATACAGTTTACACAAATATGCACAAGAACATACTGCTCAGCCTATTAAGGTTAAAATATGCATGCAACATATGACACCAATCCAAATTGAGATATAAAAAATTAATGGCACAGGAAACTTGAATGTGCAAAATATTTATTCTTTTCGTTTAAATACTATATCTGTCTATGCATATGTAGTGTCTCAGATAAAACACATTTCCTTTAAAAGTACTGGTTTTTGTAAATAAGGGTGTAAATTATCCCAGTATTTAGGTAAGCTGCACTGCCCTGGAAGTCAATGCTTTCAGTTTAGAGAGGCAGGAAAAGACACCAGTCTGTGCTGGACATGTGGTTGTGTCATTGACATGATTTTTTTTTTTTTTTTTTTTAATGGCTGGAAGAAACATCTCAGTGCTGTCTTCTTGGCAAGAGTGGAATGGGTGCTCACTCATTCTTTTCAAGTACATCTTGTTTATGGGTTCAATTTAAATAATGACTTGAATTATATAAAATCTAAGTTTCTTTTCCTGTGTTATGGTCATTTGCTGCCCTAGTATTCAGTTAAGGTTTTATAATCTGTCTAGATTCCAGTATCTTGTTCCAGGGGATCATTTATTTTCTTGTTATTTACTGTGCAGTGCCCCCCATCTTTTTTTAATCATAATTGGTTGGTTACCCTTTCTTTTCAATTACTCCTTTCTTGTAGTCTTCAAAATGCATTAATGCTGAGCCCTGACTTAGTTTCTGCAATTTGGCATAATTGGATCTATCCACTGGTGTGGTATGCTAGTATTATGAAGCTCTGTTCAGGAACAGCCTATAGAAACAAGAAGTAGAAACCACTCTGGATTTGAAGTGAAATTCCAGGTTAATTCTATCCTCTGGACATCTGTTTGCTTCAGTGGCTGTCTTGTGTGTTATATAGTTAGCTCTAGCAAACCCACTTATGGGCCATCCTGGGAAACACTGAGCAAAAACACAGCCACTGCCTCAAGGAGCTGACTATATATATACCTGTGTGTAATATTATGTATGAAACAAGATAACAGATAACTGGAAAAAAAAGTGAGTAATGTAAGAGAAGATGCAATATTTGGGCAATTGCTAGCTAGATGTTTTCAGGTTTCTTGCAGTCAGAGCACACTTGTTTTAATAAAACATTTAGATCTGGATCTGCATTTGGAAACTGGGAGGTCAGAATGGAGAAAATTGGGACAATGGTTTAGAATTTAATTTTAATCCTGTTGGATGCTGGACAGAACAGAGAAGAGGCAGAAGATGACCTTTTCATATGGAGCCTAAAGAGATGTGGGAAAGCAGTCACTGCTGAGCATTCTCAGCAGCTTCCAGATGAAACAGAGGGAGGTAGTTATGGAAACAGATGTGGGCATCATTTAGTTTTTTGCCTATTTTTATTTAAGCTAGACCCAGAATTCTATTTGTATCAATGAAAAAGCAGAAAATTTTTAAGAAGAGAGTGAGAGCAAACAAGTGAAGTGGTTGAACAGGGCTACAGGGAGCGTTGAAAGAATAAGGAGAAGAAAGTATTTTTGCAAGTAATTTGTGTCTATGCACATACCCAAAAATGCTGTTGAGGAACTGTTTAGAGAGTGGCAGCTTCTCTTTCATGAACACTGAAAAATTTTTGTCTAATCAGTTAAAGGATTTTTTTTTCATTTCTAAAAGCTTTGCAATACATTTTATACTCCTGAAATAGAAAAATGTCAGGTGTATAATTTATCATTTGTGTGAGCCATGCGAGCTCACTTTTATCACAATGTGTGATAACTGTCCACAAGGTACTAGTCAAGAGCAAACATGTTGTCAAACTGAAGTGCAAAATGTTTTTCTATTCAAATTTATATTGAAATCTCCTTTAAAGAATGCAAAACCCAGTAAAATATGCTGGTTGTTGAAGTAACAACAGCAATGAAACCTCTTCTTGTCTCAAAACTGTTTCCCCATCATAAAAGTGACTTGATTTTTCCACAAGGTTCTGCTGAGAAGTCTCCCTGCTGCCAGCAGTTCTCTCCTCCTCAGTGCTGTTGGTTGTCACTTGGCACCCAGCAAGGCCTTGCTGCCATTCAGGTCTGTCCCTGACCTTTCACCTCTAGACTGAGCTGTGTCTGTCTCCTTTAGCCTTTCATCTGGGTGATGTGGGATTTTTGAGAAAAACATGGCTAACTTGATTTGAAAATGAGCAGACCAACTTTTCTCCCCTGTCCCTTCTCACCTGTAATTAAGGAATAACAGAAGATGAGCAGGGTGGTTCACCTGATGCTGAACCTTCGAGCAAGACTTTGGGATCTGTGTACATTTCTCAGTGCCAAGACACATCTGGTACTGTAATGGGAGAGAATTGGACTTATTCTGTGGTAGAGACAATGAAAGCACAGAAGGGATACTGTTCTGGAATATAGAACACAATGCTATCTAGACTGAAAATTTGGGGTCAAGAGAATATACTTTGACTGTGCAAGTTAATGTATTTTCCATGAGCTCTGAAACTTCACAGGTGTACTTTAAGCTGGGTCAATAACTCTTTTCTTGTTGTTCCTCCAGTTAATCTGGATGAATTTGTAACTGCTAAGTTAAATATGCCCCTGTAAACACAAATTAAATATGATATTATGTAAATATGCCCCTGCAGGCACACTGACAGGCAGATCTTGAGTCCAGAGCTCCTTTACCTTCGCTTGATTGGGTGGTAGCTGGGATGGTGCTGTGTTGATTTTGAGGAGTTGGGGAACTGGTGTTAGCCTTTCCTGTGGGCTGGTACTGGAGCTGTGCAGCTGTTTACATCCTTCCCCCATGGCCTGTAGATAAGAGGAAGCTGTGCTATGTAAGTTACAGCACTAATCAGCATCCTGAGGTAGTTGAAGGTTTCTGGCTCCTGGACAGCCATAAAATCCTTTGAATGATTTCTGGGGTTATAGGTGAGAAGCAGAGCCTGTCAACAGCTCCCTTGGGTGTCCTTCAAATTGCAGTGTCATGAATTGAAGGCCTAAATAATTTGGATAAATAAGTGATATTAGAATTTCTTCTTTAACCAATTAACCCTTCCCTGTATAAAAGATTTTTGGTTGTGGGTAAAAGTTTAATGTAAACATATGCCTTCATACTTTTTTTGAAAAAAGCTCCATACTTGTGCTCTCTGCATTGGCATCAAGTGACTTACTCTGCTGCTGTTGAAGTGTTGTTCCTACACTTCAGTGTAGAAAACCTTTTGATTTCTGTCTACTTGGACCAGAAGGAAACTGCAATTATTACTCAAGACCACCTTCTGATGGAATGGTGTTTATAAACTCAAGTTGGAACAAACTTCTGCAGAAAGTGTCTGGAATGTACATAGCAAAAAGGAACAATGGCTGGTGGTAGGAAGGCCCATCACTGTTTGGGTGGTTTAGGGGAGCTGAGCAGAGCTCTGCTCAGAAGGATGCTGTCCTAGGGACGTCTGTCAGCCACCTTCCTGTGGGGTTTGGATAGCAGTCTGTGTCTGGGGAGGGGCTTTAACTCTGAATGCACTTTGCAGAGGTATTTTTCCCTTCTCCCTTTCCCATGTGGGTGTATACAATCTCTAGAGTGGTTTAAGCAAAACTTTGCTGTTCTCTGCAAGTGGCAACAAACTACGTGAAAGCAGTGCCCATAAGGCACACTGTTTAGACTCTTTTATGATGTATGATAGATTCTATGAAACATTTTATCTTCAGGAATTGATACATGCTTTAAAAACAGTCTTCTGATAAAATGCCATGCCTGGAATAAACTTGTCACTGCATTCACTTTAATTACTATTCACACACTACATGAAATGCTTTAGTTCATTGGGTTAAAAGCCCCTGAAATTAGGGAAATTGCTTTGCTATAACTAGATTTGAAAAACACATGGAGGTATCAGACAGTGTTGATGATGGATTATCCCGAGTAAGATGGCATTTTTAGCTATTTAGGCTTTCAGCTTTTGAATTCCTATATTATGTAGGTGCAATATCTTGAATAACAAGATAATTTGCCTGCAAAGATATATTTCTTGTTTCCACTGGTATGAAATTTCCTAAATCTAATTTATTGAGTACTTCATGCATGTTTTATCTTATTTCAGAATTTTCTTCTTTACAGTCTACCTTACCATTATCAGGGTGCACACAGCATGGGACGTGGTGCTGTTATTAGTTGTGTGTTGTGATGTATAGTACTGTTTACCCTATTTTTTATGGTTATGTCACTATTCTCTAGTGTTATTTCACAGTTAAGATATACCAGTCATTTGCATTAGTTCCCATTCTATATCTTTTGCATTCCCCTTTCAATCATAAATACATGTTTGTGCCTGTTCCTTTCTTGCTGTTAATTTGTAGAATCATCCTCTATAAAAATTCAAAGCATGTTGCTGATGATGGTTAGTTTCCAAGCTCATTGGTAGGGTGGTTGTGCTTGACAAGGGAGTGAAATGTGGAAGTGTTGACAAGTGGCTGATGGCTTATTCTTGGCCCCAGGCACAGGATTGCGATATGAAAGATTATTATTATCTGTCACACAGCAAGAGATGTTATTTCCTAACTTCGGCGCCGACTTTATTTAGAAACAGCAGTGGAGGCTGGGCAGAGTTCCTCATGGTGAGAAGCAGCTCCCTGCAGATGCCCAGATTAGCTGGGAATGGTTGTTGAAGTCAGCAGGGGTGTAGTGCCACTGGCATGGTCCTCTGTCTGGGCTGTATTGCTCTGGTGAAGGCCCTCCTGCTGTTACTGCAGCACCTTCTGTGGCTGCATATTTGTTAATCTCCCACTCTATTCCACAGACTTCCAGAGAGCCCTGGCACCACTGTGACAGCCCAGGATGTATCTGCTTTCCCCCAAGAAATAATTGGCTGCTCCAGAATCTGTTTCTGGTATTGTTATGTCTAGGGACCAGATTTTACCAGCTCTCTACCCAGAGAGTGCTCAGCCTAGCACTGAAAATACTCTACTATGGCAATTCACAGATTAATACCACACTATTTTGACTTTCCGTGAACTCTATTCATCATAATACTGTTATTTAAAGCACAATTTGTTAATGTATTTTTTCATTATATTATGATAATATTTTTATTAATGTGTCCAAGCCTGATGCCATTGTTAAGACTTCTTTAAGGATTTCAAGCATTTACTTTGTATTTCCAAGCTGGTTGTCTTGTCCTGTACTAACAGGTTTCATTACTATGCATTTAGTACCAGATGTACCTTGTGCTGGCTTCTGTTAGATGCCTGCTAGATTCCAGATGTCCCTCATCTGTAGAGTCTGGTATCTAGCGCTGCAAAAGCTGCAAGATGCAGTGTCAGCCATTTTTGCTTCATTTTGCAACTGCAATCATAAGACTTGGTGTTTTTCAGACCTAGGAATTCTCTGTTAGACTACTGACACAGCAAAGCGTTGTCCTAAATTACAAGGGTCATAGTTATTTCTGGGAATTCATAAGAGGTCAGGAAGTCTCCAGGAAATTGTTTTAATAAAAAAAAAGGTCAAGTGACCTTAGGAAAACCAAAAGATTCAGTCACATGCATGGAAGTTATGGAGCAAATAGAGTAGTGGAAAACAAAAGTAACAAACATTGAAATGTTAGCCTGAGGCTTTAGTTTCATGAAGATGTTTAGCATGCATTGCCACCAAAACAAGAGCCCTTTTTCCCTTTTTTACTCTTCCTATGTTCCAGTAAAAATATTTGGCTACATCGTGGGCCAGATGAGGAGGATGATCACAGTTAGCATTAAACTAGCAAGAGGAAAGCTTGTTTTCAATAGCAGGTCTGTTCCTTGCCTACCTCCTCATACTGCTTCACAAGCACTTGATCTGACAGGATGGCAAGGAGTGTTGCAAGACCTGCAGGAGCAGAGGGATCAGCAGTACTGCCTTTTGTTTGGTTGCAGGTGAAAATAATTCCAAAAGTTCTACAAGAGACTGATGGTTTGTCAAACTTTTTAAAAAGCTGGTTCATAGCCATTCAATTAAATCAGTGGCTAAAGAAAATTGCTGTCTTGTTAGTTTCCATTGTGAATGTTGCTCTTCACTTTTCTCTTGTGTTGGGAAGGTATGAGCATTGGCCATTGTCCAGAAAAACCATCATTGCAGTTGCACACAGAATTCTTCTTATGCAGACGCCTTCTTGCCTGCCAATTCTGCATCTTGTAACCACAGAGCTGTTTTGGAGATGGATTTCATTACTGACACAGCTGATTTGAGCCAGGCCTATTTATTCACAGCTTTTAAGTTTGAGGAAGTAACTTCTCATTCATGTAGCAGGAGTAATGGAAAAGACAAGAGGAACTTAACAGTTATTTTTAGGAAAAGATAGTGTTTATCTCAGCAAAACTGAAAACATTGTTGAGACATTACAAACTTGAAACCTAGACAGTTGTGGTTTTGTTCTTCTACAATTATTTTAATGTGAAGGAATTTCTCTTAATGCAAGCCCTGTCAGCTTCAGTAGTCTTCCACATACATTTTTACAGCTATGCAAATTGGTATTTTCCTATGTAATGTATGGAGAAAAACACTAAAAAGCTGGAAATCAATAATGCCAGAAAAACTGTAAACCTGATAACGTGCTTTCAAATGCACAAAGAACATTCTGAGCACTTTCACAAATAAAAGTAATATTATCAAACAAATGCATCAGCATAAGAGCTGACAATAGTTTTGTAGCAGACTGGATGATTCAGAAGAAAAAAGTAGTGAAGGGTATACAGATGCCATTAAAAAGGCTACGAAGTTGGTAAGGTATGAAACCAGCCTGCCTGCCTTGCCTGGCATCTGGAAAGTGTGGAAATCTCCTGGTCTAAGGAAAACAGAACAAAAAATGAAAGGGAGAGTAAACTGTAAGGAATTGCTTGGTTCTACATGGAGAGCTCTAGCACTTTGCTTAGCATGATGCTAAGCAATTTTAGGCAGAGTTCTGGTGCAAATTTTGAGTGGTGGCAAAGTGCTTTGACCTGGAGATAGAAGTAGGTTGTGTAATGCTGCTGTGGAGGGAGAAAAGACAAAGATTAAGGGAAGTTTTGGTGGCACAGTCAGTAGGGGATCTTGCATGCAGTTACATCCTCAGATAGAACTAGGAGAGCTGTGCAGCCAGGTTCCAGGGGTTTGTTAATTTGGCAGGAAGTTTCATCCTTGCACAGATCAGAGCTGACATGAAGTCATCCCTACTCACAGCATGTTGTCAGAAGTGGAAATGGTTGTAGCCCTAGAGGCAGAGCCAAAGGGTATTGAGGTGAAGAGTCATGCAAGTATGACATGCCCAGATGTATCATGGAGTGGGGAAATCTGGGCTAGCCACTGCATGAGGGACTTGCAGCAAACAAAGCAGCAGTGTTTTTTGACATGAAATTCTGTAAGCTTAGGAGTTGGCATTTGGCATAGTGAATTAAGATTGGGTTACTTCTCTACAGAAGCCTTTCAGAGTCTATTTAAAATCCATGAAAACTAGCAAAAAGCTGAAAATACAAGGTAAGTAAACATCACTAGAAAGGTGGTTCACAATAGATCCCTTGAACAGGAGACAGAATTATTGCTTGCTATTTTGAGAATTATGGGAATTAAAAGGCAGACAAGCTTTTTATAAAGACTTCAAACCCAACCAGCACGTGTTCTGCAGTCAGGCTGTAGGAAGTTCTGTGCCAAAAACTGGGTAAACAAGTGTGAGCTGACCATTTCCAGAAGTGGGCAGTGTAGTTAAAATCCAACACATGGGTTTGTTTGAACTACGCCTTTGCTGTATTTTGGGGCTTCCCCACCATTTGTGTTGTGAAATTCAATTCTTGATGCAAGAGTGGTGCACTGCTCAAGTAGTTATTTGAAGTTAATATTTAGAAACATAGCATTATCCTTGGGACCAAAATATATTTATTGTGGAACTAGACCACTTTCTGGCAATCTGCAGTGTAAAGGAGAGAGATCTTTAGTAGCTATTTCATTATGTAAGGTATTAAAAATTGTATTAGATTTTCAGCTTTTCAGTGTAAACACTGGACCTAAGAGAAACTACTACTACACTGAAAGGTATTTTTTTCAATAAGCAGACAACTGATTAATATACAATATAGAAAACTATGAGGATTTTATTTTCTGCCTTGCTCATCTTGTTTTTCAAATCCAAAAATGCAGTGTGGGACACAGAACTGCTTTTGAAATAAAAATTTAACAAAGACCTTGAAGAGGAAAAGACAAACTTGTCATAAAGAGATTCTTCATAAATGCCATATACCTTAATGAAAACTTAATTGTTAAGGTCCTGTTGGAAATCTATTATAAACGTCATTTCTCAGTATGAAGGCTCTGCTGTCATTTTCTGAATACACAAATACTGGTTTGCACATGAGAGAAGAGTCCTTGAAATCATAACAGCAAAGTCACTGTTGTCCTGTGACATTCTGGAGGCCTTTGCTACTAGGAGTTTTATTCTAATTTCCTAATGGAGCAAATATTTTTTTAAGAGCATCTGTTTATTTGCCCTATTGCCCTTGATTTTTCTGAACGCTCTGCATGACACCAGCTAGAGTTGGCAAAAGAGGTCTTTTAATACATTTATAGGAACATAATTGTTCTTTTAAATTGAAAGCAGAACAGGGGAATTAGTGCTTCTAACTGAATGAAAACCTCAGTTCTGAGAGGCAACAGGCAGTGGCCAAGCTGCATGGGTATGCTGGCCAGTCAGTCTTGTGCTGCTCTGAAGCAGTCCCAGCATCTACTGTCACTTTCCCAGCTGTGCAGGTGTAGGATACAGGTGGAAGCTGGGGCAAGATGTGGTGGGAGCAGGTTGGAGGGGTTAGAAGGCACTGGGTGCAAATCCATGGTTCCCCAAGCTTCATTAATTCTGCTGCTCTGAAATAATTCTGAAAGAATTATTAGATGCCATTGGATGCCATGTTCTTCATACAAAGATGAAATAATTTAATAACGTGGAGGTGTACGTAGAAGTTTCACATATTTCTAGGCAGACAAAACAATTCTTTTTTTCACTTATCTTATGTCACTTTGTCCAAATGAAATGAGGAGCAAAAATGCAGAAGTTTATCTTCCTGATTTCTCTTTGAGGATAAAAATAAACATTGGTTCTGGAGTATTTTTATTACAATGATGAAGGTTTCATTTCACCTTGTATTTCAGCAACCTTAACAGAAGTCTCACCAGTAAAGAAGAAAGCGACGAATGAGAAGTATTAAAGAAAGGCTGTCTGCAGCTCCCTAGAGAAATGCCAGTCCTCATAGTTACAGTTCTAGTACTTGCTTTCTTATCCCAAGTGGCATTTACTGCAGATAAGATCCTGAGGGAGTTTGACTCAGCCTGGCAAGCTGAAGGGTGGGTTATACTAACACGTGGTTTGTAAACAAGGAAAGGGATCAAATATATGAAATTTGATTTTTGTGGGTTTGCTGACAGCTCACACCTGGTTGTAGTAATAAACTCTCCTCTTGGCATCTTTAGTGTCACAAGCTGACTCAAAGGAAGGAGAATACCTTGGAGAAGCTTGGGAAGCTTGGTTGGATTTCAGCAATAAACCTGTAGACAAGGAAGATTAATGACAGAGAAATAATAGAGTCATGGGGCATAAGGATTTTAAAGGACAGTCTTAAAATAGGGTGACAGCATAGCTCAGGTTGGAAGGCACTTCTGGAAATTGTCTGGGTCAGCCCTCTGCTCAAGCAGGGACAGCTAAAGCCACTTGCCCAGGACCATGTTAAGTTGGGTTTTGAGGATCTCCAAGGACAGAAATGCCACAAGCTCTCTGGGCAATCTGTGTCAGTGTTTAACCCACACGGTAAGAAAACCTAAACAAAACAACAAAAGTCAAGAAAAATATTAGCTATATTCCATTAACCAAAGATCCTGGTCCAGTCCTAGTCCATCAAAATCACTACTTTCCTACTTTTCTGTCTGTTGACCAAATAGAAAGATACTGTACAGACAGGAGCTTGTAGTCTTGAATGCTCAGGGCACAAGTTGTAAGTTATTGCAGATTGAAGCCACACTGTGTCCCAGGCAGTCTCTTGAAATGTAAACTTACTACTCTACATGTTCTACAAATGTCATTGTGCCTGGAAAAAAAAAGGACAGGATAAGAGATCAGGAAAGGCTGAGTGAATGTGTTGTGAATGGGATTGACAGCACAGATGAAAAGGTTAGCAGGAGTTAATGTTGCCCATGGAGTCCATTAGCCCATACCAGAAGACTGGAAGGTCCAAACTGAGTTGTTACATTGCAGTGTTGAGCACTGCTTCACTGTGTCTTCCTCTCTTGCCAGTGCTCTCCTATTAGAGGAGCAATTCAAGCACAGATGGTTCAGGTAACTGTCCTGGGCTGGCCTCAGGGATGCATTGCATCCTTTAACTAGTAACTTCAAGCACAGAAGCTTTTAGAGCTTTATGTGTATTTCTTTTAACACCACACAGCTCCATGCTGGAAAACACTGAAACAATTTAATTTTCAGTTGCCTGTCTTGAGAAATTTACTTGAGTGGTTGTGCTATCAGTCCTTTGTTTCTCACTTTCATAGCACAGTAGTCATTTAAAACAGAGGACACATATATTTAGACCAAAGAATAAAGTGATGAGAAATCTGAATATGTGCAGGGTAACGAAGAGGTGAATCCAGCCCTAGAAATAAGGACAGGTGGCATGAGTGGAAGGAAAAAAACCAACATGTATTTAAAATTGGAAGATAACGGTGATGCCTTTTATAAAGAAGCTGTTTCTGTATCATTTGAAATCAGCCGAGAATCAGTCACAGGAGAGAAGGCAGATGCTAAATGATTCATTTGCTTGCCTCCTCCTTGAGATTCCTTTCTTTGCCAGCTTGAGTTAACAGATGTCTTAAAGATTATGAATTCACAGGAAAATAATGCGAGACAATGGGCAGCCAAGACAGTATTCTGATAGTCTAAATATTTTGTTCTTCATATTTTTTCAGCTATTAAATCTCAAAATCTAGAAAAGCTCTTGTATTAAGGAAGGTCTTTGCTCACAAACACTTTAGTTCAATGGGGCTTTGGATGAGGAGTGCTTCTTCTGTATTTGTGATCCACCTTTGGTTACAGGCAAGTCAGCTGGCCCTGGGGACACGTGAAGACTGATTTACTGTTGTGCTGTACATCAAATAAAGTATTTTTGCAGAACTTTGTGATCACTGGTGAGAATGAATTTCAAAGAACACTTTCTTCTTTTAATGGTATGAAATCTTTCAAGGTTAATTCAGTGCAGTTTGTTTTCAGCTTCAGTTTCTCTGCAGACACTATTCACTAGGTGAGATTCTTGCCTTAATATGCTAATCCCTTTAGGGATTGGGAATTCCACCACCCAGGTCTGTATTGAAGATGCCAAAGAATAAGAATACTGAGACTTGTTACAACAAAACTTTTGCAATCCGAAACAAACATGACAGTGTATTCTTTCTGGGTTTCTACATTGAAAACACTCTGCATTTAAAGTACCAGAAACAGAATAAGATGTGAAGTAATTATTCTGACTCAAAAGGGGTTATTGATCTACTCCCTCTTTAAGAAAAAGGCTAGATACATTGATGAATATTTTATCATTTATCATTTATGTGTATCTCTGTGCTAACTGAAGTGAAAACTGAAGGACTGAGGGCTCTGAAGTGCCTGCCAATAATGTGCACTGTAAAAGTACCAAGAGACTGTAGAGTCACTCCCTGCTTGTCTGCAAGCAGATGTGTCGCCACAAAGCGCTAAGTTCTGTGGTGCAGTTAGATGGACTCTCTGTCTCTGTTTTCCTCTGTTTCCACACACAAATTTGGCTTTGTTCACTAAGCCATGTGGAGTTCAGAGGTCTTTTACATGCATACATATCCATTGAAAATTGATTTACAAGAGCATGTTTACACCCAGAGTGAAGGCCAAATGGTCATCAGATTTACTGCCATTCCAGCTCCGGGTTAAACTTCATCTGTTGGAAAAGGATATGAAACAGTGCTGTGTTTGCTTTAGCTTGTTGCTAAAGAGTCATCATCCTACCTTAGTGCACTGTTTTTTAAGTATAAATGCTTTCTTTGTCTTTACAAAAGGTTGTTTAAATTGCAGTTTTGGTGCAGGCTTCATCTCTTTTACTGGGTTGTAAGATACTGAACATCTGTGAACACCACAAAATAATAAAACAAGTGAAGTGGTCTAAGTGGTCACTTTTTACTCCAAGAAAAAAAGAAAAATAAAAGTAATAAGTTACGTAAAGGGCTATTTCTGTAAATAAAAAAGTATGAATCATCTCAGACGCAACTAAGTTATCAGATATTTTGCTTGCCTTCATCATGTCTTCAAAGGCAGAAGATAGTGAATTACGCAAAGCCTTAAAATATTTTTATCCATCTTTCTTTACAACATAAAGATATCAGGTATCTTCTGTGAGCTGCTTGATTTGAAATTTTGTCTAAGATACGGAGTCACAGATTTGCTTTTGTTATTTTTTCCTCTTAGGTGTTGCTAGATGCTTAAATAAAGTTTTCTATGTTACTAGATTTTGTTACTGGCTGGATTTCAATAATGCAAGCAGCACACACTTTATGAGAACAGCCAGTATTTGTATTAGTTCCCAGGTGTTGGCTTTTGTGGATATATTTAGACTGATATTAGTAGATGACTTAATATTTACAGATGACTGTATCAGGATATGGTGTAGCTCATTGTAGCTCTGTAAGCAAACATGCTGCTGCTGTTTACAACATAGAAAATTATTCTAGCCCTGAGGACAGATATGAGCATTAGTCTGGAAGTGGAAGTTGTCTGTGGCTGCAGCTGTGCTGTGGGAATGCAGCTGAGTGCAAGGCATGGCTGAGAGGTGGCTGGGAAAAGTCAATTAAAATTCCTTGATCATTCAAGGGCTGCCAATGGAAGCTGCATACTTCACCTGTTCCCCTTCTCCAAACAGCACCATAGATTAATCAGAAAAAGCTGATTAGTCTTTGATCTTTTTAAAGCAAGATTTTAGTGGATATTTGTACCCAAAGTAGTGATGGACAGCACGTGATAAAAGGGCTGTAAAAAGTGTTGATCCCATAGTACTGCTGGAGTCATTGACTGCTGTCTTACCTGTTAGCACGTCATATTTCAATTGCTTTTCTTCAGGGGCTTTCCTGTTTCCCTTTATGTCATGAGGCTTCCTTGAGTGAGGCTGTTTCTAGTATTGTAGCTTCAACATCTGAAGAGGGATGTGGGGACACCAGAGTGTGTATTTGGGCCTCTAGACAAGAGTGAACACCATATTGAGACATGACAGTGCTTCCAGTGACTAATGGAGCAATTATAAAGTTTGACTATTGCATTTTGTGTAATAAATACGAAAGTCTTTAAAGTCATGAATGATCAGTTGGCTGAGATTGCAGCAAGGTTTTTAGAAAAGCTTATGTGTGCCTAGTGTTTAAATGAAAACCATTTCTAAATCTTTCAAATTGATGGAATAGAATTGTAGGCTGATTATGCATATGTGTGACTGTATACACAGCTGGAAAATAAGGTTAAACCTATGAGTGTTGTTATCCTACTATCTTAACTTGTATATTGAATAATATTAATACAGAACAGGAAATATGTTACTGGAAAAGTAAGTAGTAGTTGTAAATCTTGTGGATAATAAAGCACTAGGGGTATATTACAAAAATTGTATGCATTTATTTTTTCATACCTTAATAGTGGTTGCTTTTAGTTATGGAGAAAAAGTTACAGGAGAATGTTTTCTTGTACTGACATTTTTAAGCACTGTGATTGATACATGTATCCCTCAAACTCACTCTGATAATTTCCTGTCCTGGTAAATAGACTGTATCTGCAAAACACATCCAAGCATCTTTGTTTTTCTAAATTGGTTTATTTCATTATTGTAAAGGCAAAAATGCATCCATGCAGGATTTAAGGGGCTTTTTTGTTTAGGCAGGAAAACAGAATAGTTGAGGTAGTTATGAGAAAAGAACTGGGCAAGTAGGATGCTGTATAGTTGTACAAAAGTGAGTTGAGCACATTAGACCTATTATTGGGCCACTTTGGGCCAGTATCTTTTCTTGAATTTGTAAGATGCTCCATGGTTTTGGTTTTCCATTTGTGCTGGATTCATGCTGTTGGTTTAATGACTGCAGTCAAGGAAATCCCTTACACTCAGGGCTGTAAGTCTTTGAATGTTCTTAGGAGCAGAGGACTTTGAGGTGTAAAGTTTGCTTTCCATGAGAACTAAAGCTACAAGGCAGTGATGATGGAATTGACTGTTGGACATTTTGGCATTTTTGATTAAACACTCTTTTGATAAACTGCAACTTTTTGAATGTGTTAAAATCTTTTGAAAAAAAGTAAATTTTTCAAAAGAGCATGATTTGTTTGTGGCATCTTTTGAAAATGACACTATATTAAAAAACTAAGTTGCTGGCAGCCTTCTTACCATGAGCAATCACTCTTAATATTTCATTAGTTTAGTAAAAATGAATGCTTATAAATGTCACAGAGACTTGCTTAACTGATGAGAACAACTAAAAATATATGGGAAAATTTCTGTGGCATTCAGAATTTCTCATGACCAAAAAACTAGAGATGCTGCAGAGCTGGATAGATGCAGGTATTGCAAAACTTTGCCTCCTCTTCTTTGTCCAACCTTGCCTGAGCTGACTTTTTCTCTCCCTGCACTGTATATGTAGGCTGGCTTGCCAAAACAGCCTTTTGTTTATTTTTTTCCATTTGTTGCTCAGTTTTGGAGAATAATGATACACATCTGATCTGCTTGATACAGAAATATTTCTCCTCCACTTGTGGAGAGAACTATCTTTTGTGGATTCTGTGCCAATGTTAATTTTTGAACTTGTGGAACAAAGAATATTAATTTTCACTTTCATTACCGAGATACCTTTCAGGAAACCTGCCTTCTGCTCAGCCATCACATAGCTAATAGTACCTGGGGTGGTAGAGGGCCAGCAGCAGCAAGAATAATTGATTTATTTCAATTTATCATATTTTTTTATTGCTGTTCTGAACATGTACTCCTGCATTCTTGTGCAGCCCTCAAGTGCTAAAGTATAGCATAGCATGCCCTTTAAGACAGCAGGCTGGTTTGGATTATAGCATTTTCATGATGGTAGCTGAGGAATAATAACAAATCTTAACTCGAGGAGTGCAGCTGAGGGCTCCTCCTGGGGCTTTTTGCTCTTAGCAGAGCTGAAGGACAGGTGATTGTGTAAGCCTGCACGCTGAGCTGGAGCGTGTCAGCAGCCCAGGCAGGAGTCCTGCCAAAGCCCTGCTCTCCACAAGGGTTTGAAATGTCATGGCTTCTTTGCCATGGGACACACATGGCTGAGTGCTCCTGTCCCAGCAGGCTCTGTGTGTGTGTTGCCCTTAGCCCCAGACTGGGTGAGACATTTTCCCAGTTTAGCTTCCTAGTGTTAGCTTTCTAGGCTTTAAGATTTGTCTGGGATTATATTTCAAGGTAAATTTAATGTAGTTTCCTAGGCTTTAGGAGCACTGCTGAACTGGAAAGTAAGCTGTCTGTTGTTTGTGGATGTGTTACTAATTCTTATTTCATTTTGTTGCCTTTAATGGCAAAATGAACAGATTGTACAGATGTTCTAGAGGAAAACAAAATTCTGGATTAAAAATCCTAGATGCCAAGTATAAAAAAGAGTTTTGGTTTTTGTTAAGAGTTGTTGATTTGTTGCATGTGTTCATTTTGTAATAGCTCTCATGACTGTATTTTCTGCAAAGCAGAAAACTCAGTGCTGTATTTTTTGCATCTTTTCAGCATTTCTTGACACATTTGTTTAATGTATGTTGTTACCTGTTGGAGTGAAAATAAAATGTTGACAATGGTGGGTTTTAGAGACTAATTTGAAACTGATCTAACAGAGGTCAGAGTAAGACCTGCAATGTAATGTCATTACAGAGAGATTGAAAATCTGTTGAAAAGCATGGATACTCTGGTATCTTAAAATACAGTAGCACAGTTGTTAGCAATCTTTAAGAAAAAGTCATACTTTTAAAAAGTGTTTGTGAATTTTATTCTTTAGCTAAGTTGGCCAGAAGTCAGCTTCAAGATAGCAAGCTGGTAGTATAAAGCTAATACTTTTGAAGATTAGGAATCCGTGTGGTTTAACCTAAGTGCTTTTGTTATAGTAAGGAAAAGATAACAAAAACTGAATATGCATAGTGTTTTTGCAATTTTCAGCTCTTTTATTTCATTTACTGTATGTTTGAAGTGCTGATGTGCACAGACAGTTTAAGCTATGTGAATTATATGATGGAATATACAAGAAGTGGCAAAGATGCAACAGTAACTCATGTTTGTTTGTGGTATATTCAGATGTTTTCCCTAGAGATGAACACAAAAAAGCAGTGAAGACCCAAGTAGTTGACCACTATCTCAAAATTTAGCTAAGGGGATAATTTTTTTGGGATCATGCCATGATAACATGATGTGCAATGAGAATGGAAAGAGAAAAGGCCTGTTTGGGCCATTTGCAAATCTTGTTGCATTTCTGTTCTTGCATTTTTAAACTTGGTCTGTCGTCCAAGAAAGAATATTTTAGGTTTATATATTCTTTCTTGTCCTTTACAAAAGCTGATTTATTGCTACAGATATCTATTGTCTGCAGTATTTCTTAAAGCTCCTTATACAGTCATTTCAAAAGAACTTTATGCTAACTAGTGTAACAAACATATTGTGTAATGTTTCCTCCCAAGTGTTCTGAATATGAGAAAAGAGACCAAATGTAGAGATAAGTGCAAGACCTTGTGTTGGATAATGGGTCCCCTCCTGTCCACAGGTGTGAGTTACATGGGGACAGTGGGGAACACCAGTGCCAGGCAGTGGGACCTAGTGCATGTGGCAGTAAACAAATTCCCAAAGTTACAGGTGACCAGGGGAAGCCATCAGTTCAAATATGCCTTGGCTTGCCCATCTGTACAGTGAGGACAGGAGCATTTACTGCTCCTTGCAATGCACTGCTTGTGAAAGGCAATACACGAGAGCAGCAAATTATTCTTGTTGAGAATGGGCTAGAGAATGTGTAATCTGGGAAAAGCTGTTGGCTGCTGTAAAAGCACCCCTTGCTGCCACAAAATATTTTTGCGTCTCTGGAAACAGGTTGGAAGCTGAGTGTGCTTGTCCAGTATTAACCAGGACTGTGTTACTGCTCTTAAAGTACACTTTAAAAAGCCTGTTTGAAACCCTGTCACTAAGTTCCAATTCTTATCTTTTTATCTTGTGATGGATTGTTTCACCAGTAATGCTAATCTGAAATAATTATTTACATGATGAAGTTTAGGAGATGCAGGTACTGGAATTAGTAGATTCGATAACAGTCACATTTTCTGCATGTGATTGAGTGTAATATGTAGTTTAACGCTGTATTTTACACTTTCTTTCTTAAAAGATAGATTACAAAGTATGTAGCTTGTATGCAAAGTCCTAGGATTCCTGTTGGAGTTTGGAGTTGCTTTTTCTAATTTGCTGGTGATGATTTAACTGCATTCTTGATTAAGTTTCTATTCCGTTCATGTGCATTTTAAAACTTTCAGATCAAGAAGGAAAAAAATTTTGGCAGTGTATGGCTAAACTGTGGAAGTGTCTTTTGATTTTATTTACAGTTAGTTATCTAATGTTTCCTTCTGCTTTGGGTTAGGCTTAAGTGATGATCTCAGCCTCACTAGTACTGCAGTTGTGCCTGTCACGTGCACAAGCCTGGCTCCAGCTGTGCCATATGGAATTAACTTCTTAGTTAATTTATTATTTTCTCCTAAAAGCTTTTGACCACTGGTACTATGTTTTTGCTTTAAGTTGCTTCAGTTAATTACTGCTGTTATGCAAAATAATTATACCCATTAAAAGGCTTGATTACTGCTGCGTGTTCTTAACAAAAGAATAAATTAATTGGACAATGAGGCTTGCTGTTATCCTGACAGTGCCTATGTGCCTATGCATTAAAGTGTGATGTCATTTAAAAAAAAAAGGTGTCTTCCTGGCTTTCAGGTTCCTCGTAGACAAATCTTGGCCATAAAATCCAGAGTAGCAGCCAGATGGCTGAAACTTGGAAGTGTTTCTGTGGAGTCTAGCAAGAGAGAACACTCCTGGGTAGCAGTAGAACATTAACACACTCGGGGTAATACATTACTAGCAGTGATGCCATACTGAATTGTGGCTTAACAGTGCTTAATGGAGTCCTGCAGTCTGTGTGATTTAGCTGCACATGTCAAAGCAGGACAATTCCCAATTCATCTGCCTGTAGAAAAACACAGCAGCTTTACATAACCTGTTTGAGAGAGTACTGGAAGCACCTCAGATATTCTGTGTCCCCTCACCTCCTTCAGTTTATCTTTCTCTTCTCTGGTATATTAATGTCACAAATTCAGACCAGACCAAAAAACCCAAACTAAACAACACCCTCTCACAAACACATCATCACCCCCAATATTTATTTCCCCACCAAACATTCACTCCCATCTTAGTTCTGTTTTCTGCTAGATGGGGAAGAGACCTCAGCAGGTTTTTTTTGTCATCCATCCAAAGCCATTCACCTTTTAACTGCACGTGGGTAACGAGAGAATTGGAATTGACATGTCAAATCCCAGGTCAGAATTACACTGCCAAAGCCCTCCAGGAAAAGAAGGGAATGAGAACTTGGCCATTCTGGTGCCATCTAAAATCAGAATTGTATTTTTGCTAGTGAGTGGGTAAAAGAGGATGGACTCCTTGTGTGGTGGAAGACAGTGACAGAGTCCACATTAGAATTTAGTATGACTTAAGACTTTATCTGAAGTCTTATAACTCTATCTTCAATACACTTAAAGCAATTTAAAAAGTTAACATTTTTAATGCTATTTGCTCTTAATTAGGTAGTTTTCTCAAAAGCATCTAACTTTTGGAAAGGAATTTGCAGTCCTAACTTTTTTCTTGGCAGTTGTCATGGATAACTCATATTTTGCTTCAGTTGTCATGGATAACTCATATTTTGCTTCTGCTTATTGGTGGAAAGGAATTGGTTAAAACAATGGGGGAAAACACATTTTAGAGTGTTCCCCTTTAAATTGTCTTAAGCCAAGACAAAAATTCAATTATTTAAAAACCCAAAAAGGTGATGCAGTAACAACCAAGGCTGACTCTGTAAAGCAGCTGTACCATTAAAATCTATACACCTATATGTGTATAAGTCATCTTTAGTTATGCAATAGTTGCCTTTGGTCTTTTTGCCTGTTAAATTTAGAACTGGTTTCTAGCTGAATTATATCACAGCCCAGCTT
Organism: Alethe castanea; assembly: GCA_024734035.1. NCBI lineage: Eukaryota > Metazoa > Chordata > Aves > Passeriformes > Muscicapidae > Alethe > Alethe castanea. Next base: position 98,166,850 of record JANRGV010000051.1, on the reverse strand, counting down.
GTCTAGCCAGGAGACACTGAACTGAACCAGTTTCCCCCAGTTACAGATATAGCTTTAAAGATGGAAGAATCGAAAGTCAGACTGAGACTGATGGGCAGATGATGCCATGTGCGGGAAAATCTGAAATAGATGACAGGAAATTTCTTCAACTTGTGGTTTTTGTCCTAATAGAATGACAGGATAGGCTACAAAGACATTAGCATCAGTGAAAATTAGACTCTACAGAAGCCACCATAACCCACTTACATGTGCACACATTTCTATAAACGTCTGTTTCATTACAGTGGTTTTAATATTCTTTTCTTTTTAAAGAAAGGTAGTTTGGATTTGAGAATTCCAGTTTACTTTGAAATAGTTTACTTTATGCATATTTTGCTGCTGCTGCAGCTAATCATGAGCTGTCAGTATGTGACCTTTCCTAGGTCTGATGGCAGCAGGTAAGTGCCAGGGTGACTTTTTTGTGTGGCATTGCCTCAGCTTTTGATACCCCTTAAAAAGGCAAGCATTGAACACCAATGTGTTGTCATTGCTTCTTTTTTTGTCTTTGTTGCTAATGCCAGAGGAGCATTTAAATGTATGGAAATTATGCTCTCTGCATGTTTACAGCTGGAGCAAACCCCTTTGTGGTCTCCTGCTGCCAGAGGCAAAAACACCATTTTAGTGATCTGAACAAACACCACTTTGAAACAAATTAGATTTGTGCCCTCAAAGACTTATTTGTTTGCTTATTTGTTTCAAGCTTCTAAATACAAGTTATTTCTATTTTCCATTTAACCTAACTTTAGACCTTTTAAAACTAGCCTGTTCTAGCCACATCAGTAGAAAAAGGGCGATAGAGCTCTTCACACTCTCATGTTCTTCTCAAGTGCACCAAGCACTAGCATTGACATAGGGACCATCAGCCCCTTCTGCTTAAAACCAAAGCACTCCTGGGTCTGTTGTCTTGCATTAGATCAGAGAGAACAACTAATTGGTACATAGAATCAGTGTTTCTTGCTGGCTAGCTACCCCTTACTTAAGTATTTCTTTAGATAAAGATTTGGAAGGAGAGGGGAGAGCAGTAAGACAACCATGAGACTAATGGCAATAAATGTAGACTTTCACTAAATTTTGTATACAGTAATAATATAACTTTATGGGTTGGGAGGGGGAAGAATTCATACAGTTTTGTTATTAACATACAGAATTGTGTTTATTTCTTACTCTCAAGAATATTCTCCAAACACTCACATGGTATTCATTATTAAATAGGATGACAACTGCAATCTGTCATAGCCAGCCTCTCCTGCACAATGAAAGAAGCCCTCAATACAGAGGGTATCTCTTACATTTAAGTTTTTTGGAATGCAGCTGTGTAAAGTTGTCAGTTTATGACCATTTTTGTTTAGATGATGAAGAATGAGCAGGCATCTGTAGGTGGAAAAAAGAGCCAATTTGAGTGAGTTTGGTTGCACTGCATTAAGGCATTAATTTTAACATTCAAAAAGCTACCACTCATGCAGGATTGCAGTGGCTGTGAAAAATATTGTCAGAAAGCTAAAATCAGTGGATCCTTTCTGCCTTCTTTCTTTAGCTTCAATTAATAGGTTAGAAAAAAAATCTGTAACTTTTTTATCACTCTTCACTCTCGAGTAGGATTATCAAGAGACATTGCAGAACAAAAAATATGCTCACCATAAAATCTACTTCTGAAATTTAATTTCAGATTAAGACCATGCTTAGAAAGTATATTGAAGTATATTAAGCCACTCATACAAAGTAGAGATGTAACTTTAAATTTTAGAATAAGTAAGGAAGTAAGTTTTAGAATGAGCTTTAAGTGCTTTTAGTGAGTAAAAGGTCTCAGATACCAGTGTAGAAGTACGAGTTCTAGTGAAGGTTGAAAAACAGTCTTAGATACTAGTGTTTCCATGGAGGCTCCAGGAACAAGTTTTAGACATAATAAAACTATAGTAAGAATATTGCTTACATTTTTCAGATAGAACAAGACAGACCATATGCATAGTTTATATGTAACCTGGGGTGCTGAGAAACTAGAACTCTAATAGGTTAAGAAGTAGTGGTTTGAGTTTGTGTCTCAGCTTGTTGGGAAGTTTCTATATAAGAACATGTTTTGGGGAGAGTTTCACTCTTTGCCTTTTGCTTTAGCTTTTGGAATTAACCCACATATCACAAGCATTCAGATTCTGATAACAGTACTCAAATAATAATTTTTCATCTTTAATAATTTCCCCAGCTTGTGTTTGGCATGGAATTTTATTTTCATTTTACGATTTCCCCATTTCCTTCATTTCCCTCAGGAGAGAGAAACAGAAGAAGGAGATGTCAAGTGGCTTTCAGTTACATGCCTCAAAATGAAGATGAATTGGAATTAAAAGTTGGTGACATCATTGAAGTTGTGGGAGAGGTGAGCACATCTTTAATTCAATATATATACATGCATTTCTGACATGTCTTGTGCATGCTAAGCTCCTCAGTACATAATTTAAACCAGACATTTTTCTTCTCTGCTATACTGACCTGTCTGGTTTGGGTTGCTGTTGGGGATTTGGGGATGTTGGTTTTTTTCTTATGGATTTTGTGACTTTTTTTCCCCCTGTAGCACTTCTGCTGATTTTACATCAGTTGATGTTTCAGAGTTTTGTTCAGGATAAGAGCTCTAAGTTTGTGTTACAGAGCTCTTGAGTTTATATCTCTGAAGAACCAAAGATTATAACAGAAGAAACTTTTCACAGTTTTAGGACGCCAGCCACAGGGAAAAACTACCTTTGCAAAGTTCAACACATTTAAGAAATTTACTTTAATCTCTACTGGAGTTTACCTCTTGTCACCTTTGGCAACAAATTTTAAGGATTTCATTTTTGGTCTTAATCAGTTAAAAAAAAATGAAATGAAAATAAAATGAAATAATCCCCCCAACAAAATATTTAGAGACTCAAGATGCACTTATTTTGGTTAGAACTGGATGTGGAAAATTAATTACATGAAATGGGAACAAATTATGCAAGCTTGGACAGAGAGACAGAGATTTTCTTTGCATGGGTGACTCTGGCTGCAGAATCAAGGAATAATATTTGCTCCCAATACCTTCAGTGTTCCACTAGGATTTTACAAATATCTTCCAAAGCTTAATAGCATGAGGACCAAAGTCAAAATGATAACATGCATCCTTTAAGTAGAATGCATTTAAACTCACTTATTCTTATTTACTTAGCTTTAAAAAGAAGTCTTAGTCTGCTCAGGCAGCCCATATAATGTATATTGCAGTTTGTATAATTTATTTGTAGGATTTTTTTCTCTGCCATGACTCAGCAGTTAATAATTCAACATTTATTTTCTGGTCAAGGATATATAGTTAATTTACTTTTTCCTGCATCTGTCACCTAAGCAATCAATTCAAAAAGAATATAAATTCTGCTGTAATCTACAGTATCCAGCATTTTCTTATAAGAGATTAAATTCTCACATCTGAATGTAAGAAGCTTAGTGATCACTGGTTTTGCTGTAACCTAGCAGTGCATGCCAGCTCTGCACATCATTCTTCCCCTGGAATCAGACATGATATGTCGCTTAACCGACCTTATTCTGTCTGTGAGCAGTTTTGTGATGAGGGAATTCAAGGTTATAAGAGCATATTTTGAATATACTGTGAACTCTATGTTATAATGAGTTTCGTTACATCACATGAACTGTTTTGATTGGCCAATTTGAGGTACGTTTGACCTCACATGGCCATGCAAATACTACTTTGTAGTTTTAAGTCTGTGTGTTTTAAGAGTAAATTGATGGAATAAAACCATTTCCTAGTATCCAGCCAACAAATTTACTCTACTGAATGAATTATTTGATTAAATAATTTATATTACACACTGGGCGTCTCTTATGGAATGTATCTCTTGTCTTTTTTTTTAAATTTGAAAAACTTAATTATACATACCTTATTTATTAACACCCAAAAGAGACTGAAAATGTCTGCATTAAAATTGAAAAATGTAGAACTATAAAAGTGAAACATTCCATGTAATTGCATGTGTGTTTATGGTTAAGAGCATGTTTTGAAACCCACTTGGATTGCTCTTTTGGATGAAAGTAGATTAGCTGGTAGAACAGGGAAAATAGGAAATTAAAAAAAAATTCTCAGTACTTCAGAAAGTATTGTTGTGGGGCCTTTATTTTCCATTATATTTGATATCAAGCAGTTGATGCTGAACACTCGTAACTTCCTCTTCTGCTCTTACCATAATAGTGTTGATTCCTCGAAAAAATAGAGCAGAATTTTTCTTTTGAAATAGGAACTTGATGCAGAAAGTTGCACCAATGAATGTGCTGATTTAATTGTTAACCCTTCTGCTTTTAGGTAATGCCACATAAAGAGTCATTACATTGAAATAGAATTAATAGAGTTTTTGTCATTTTACAATACTTCTTATTTCAGATGATAAATATTTGATGTGAGTGACTTATTGCTTAAAGAATATGTCTTCCTCAGTGGTGAAAGCTGAGGGATTTTCTTTGCGGGGCCAAAATCAATGCAGTGTTGTTGTACAAGCTTCCCCCCAAAGAACCAGAAAAAGTCTTTCCACATAGGTAACAATTTGAGATAATTCTTGTAAAATGCAGGTTTTATTTATCATTACTCAAGATTAAAAACTGGATGATATCTTCTGCATTATTTAGAGCAGTTCAGTAATTGGAGCATTAATGGTCATTCACTTTCTATTTCCAGTTGCTCTTTTCTCTTATGCCATCTCTTTATTCATGAATAGATTCAGATTCCTACAGATAGTATTTTATTGTGTCTTCCTAAGAAAGTTGTATCAATTGAATTCATTGGTTTAATTGACTTGGATTAATATTTTTAAATCTGCATAGATTTCTGTTTAGTTGAAAATAAATCAAATTCCTAACTGAGTTACAGCAAACTAAAACTGGTATTATTTAGGTCAAAATACTGTCTGTACATCTTCATGTAGTTATTGAGCAAAAAACCCCCAACATGTTAAGATGTTGCTTCTGGTTGAATGACTCATTAAAATTTCCTGTTGAAAAGAAAAGCTGATTGGACTTCATTCTGAAGGTAATGTGTTCTGCTCCTCCTCAATCTGTTCAAGATCACTGCCCCCAGCACAGGGCGGACAGAAGGGAACACAAATCTCAGCTCCCTCCAGCAGTGTCCAAGAATGTTTCCCCAAATTCCCAGTGAAAATAGGTTGCCCTGACACCACAGGGGGATGTGCTGAGGATAAGGATGTCTTCCCTTCTCCCGCCTCTGTGTATGTAGTAGCATCCAAAGCTGCCCAGATCCTTCTTCCTGGTGCCAGCAGATGGGATAAGGTATCTTGAAAAGGTTTTTATGCCTATAGTAGTGGTAGGTTAAATGGGAAATTCCTGTTGTGACAGAAGTGATTTGGGGCTGTAGAGTGGATTGAAACAACAGCAAGTGTGAGTTTTGAACTTGTCACCAGATGGATATCCAGAGAGGTTGTATGTGTTGAGAATTCACAGTGCCTTCCTACTTGTCCTAAATAGTTAGAAATTAATTATAGTAAGATCAAATGTTCAACACAATAGATAAAATGCTTGTCATTAAAATAGGTTTTCATAACTGCAGAGACACTCATACCCATGAGACATTAATTAACAGACTTAAATTAAAAGTACATTTAAAACTAACAAGAGAAGCATTTTCATCATTGTTTATGTTCACATTTATTGTGTGATTGATACCTTTTTGCTTGTCATTTTCCTACCTCATTAGCTCTAACTCTAATTACAGTTATTCCAAAATGCAACTGTAACTAATTGTCTTATTAAATGCAGATATCTGAATTACAATTATGTTTCACCCTTACACTTTCATAGCATGCCAGATAATTAACCCATAGCATGAGGGTAAGGACATTTGGCATGTCATTCAAGAGTTTTGAGGCTGCTTGCATTTGGGAATACTCTCTCACTGTGCTGGTATATACCTTTTGGCCTCCTCCTGCTGAGAAATCAGCTTTTTGCCAATGTGTAGTGCATGGAGTTAAGCCCACATGTCTTTGACTGAGACCTTCTGTAATAATTCAGTGTTACCACTGCGTTATTCTTTGACTTTTAGGTAATGTTGCTATACATTACATGATAAAATCCTATCAGTAACTTTTGAAATTATAAAATGCAAACTGAATTTTGACAAACAAACCTGTTGCCTCTTATTTGCAAGATTAGTGGATGGACTTTTTTTGTTCTCGTTATCAGATGAAGTGGTGCAAACCATGTACAAGAACATGATAAACTGGGAATTGAGCTGGACTTTTCCTACAGTGACTTATTTTGGCATCTGTAGAGCTGAAAGGGGAATGAATATTTAAGTGTAATGAGGGGATGGTCTGTGCCACAAATACAGAACTGTACAAATGGCAAGAAAACAACTGGGAATGAATACTGGGGTTTCATATCCCTCAGTTACTTTTCTGTGTAATGCTGTGGCAGATTTTCAGATTTTCTTCTAACAAGTTGTTCATGAGGATTTCTATGACAACTTATTTGGTTAGTTCATGTGGTAGGGGATATTTTTTGGGGAAATGAGGGTGCAAGTACCACTGAGTCCATATGATGTCATCCAAGTTCTACATGATCTCTTTCACGGTCCCTCAGTTTTTTGTTTAGAAGATGATGTTAAAAAAACCCAACAAAAACCCAAACCACAAAATCAAACAAACAAAAATTCCCAAAGCACATTTTGACACTTTATTTTAAAGAACCTTGAAGCTGAAAAGATTCCCTAGTACAAAGTACTTGTGCAGTTTTTAATTTTTACCTTCTGCACCCAAGTTATCAAACAGCTTCCAGGTATTTTCTGCTGTACCATAATCCCAAGGAATGGCTGACACCTTAGGGGCATGGCTCTCTCTGAATGCACTCCCAGAATAAGCCATCAAGTGGCACTGTAGGCATCATCTTCTCTTGAGGTCTTGCTTCCAAAATTTACTTTCCCATTGGCAGTGGATGTGATTTGTTTATTTTGCCTCTTGAGAATCTATGTTTTTAATTTCCTTTCAACATGTGATTGCTTTTGTCCTTTGAGCTCCATGTTTTATATTAGAATTTATAAACTAAGGGAGCTTTTTCCTTTGCTTTCTGTGCTCTAGTTCTCTCAAAGCAGAAGAAAATCTGTTGACCTTGAGCTTCTCTCTCTCCTGTTGCCTGCCTCTGGCATTGCTTTTATTCCTGGGGCTGTGGTTTAGTTTCAACAGCCCAAAAAGACTCTGTTATGATCCAGGGAGACTTTCTTCGTTTGAAACCTTTCCTGACTCAGAGCTTCCCTCATTTGCCTTAGCTAAGCTGAGAGTAATCTGTCAGCCTAATAGGCAAAGCTGTGGGTTGTAGAACATCCTGTGGAACAGACCAATATAGGAATTCATTGGAAATACACTTTAAGTCAGTGATTCCAAAGAGCTGAGCATTTTAATCATTTAACAACTTCAGCTTATTAATTATATAGCAAGGGGTAAGCAAGCAGCTGTGGCAGTCCTAGATTTTCTGGCAAGCAGCTGCTGGTAGAACTTCTTTTCCAGCACAGGCACATGGACTGTCAAATGAAGCCCTCCTCTTTTTAGATTGTTTGGTTCAGCATGTGAATGCTGGGCATAAATCAGAACGTAAATGTATAAATTCTGAAAGCACTTTGTTATAATAGCACAGTAGCAAATTTTATTGAGCTTGTGCCTCCAGATGGATTACCCCCCATGAATAATGGATTTTCATTTTTAAGGTTATATTGGCTGTGAATTATTGCAACTTTTCAAACCATATGGTAATGGACTGCCCCAGTTCAGGATATCTAAGTCATGGAGATATTTTAGTGTCTTATATGGTATGGATTAATCTCTAGCTGGTGTGTTTTGAGGCTTAAGGATATGTAGCAGATAGCTTTAGTGTTTAAAATACTTAAAGCTTTTGATACTTTTGATGAAAATTTCCTAATAAATCTTTGAGAGGCCCAGTTTGACCTCAATCTCTAATGTCTTGCTAACATGATTCTGCATTTCCCTTGTGGCAAAAACCCCTGGGTTTTGCTTTAGATTTTTTTTCTGAATTTGTAGCATTATGACATGGAATTTTTCAGTCAGCTGAAAAATTTAAAATAAGCTAATAAATGATCTGAGCATATTCCTGTGCAGTTTTGATTTAGCTGTATAAAGATCTTTGTGTGTGTATAGATATATATATATATATTTCTATACATATGGATAGAGATCCTTAGATCAACACATCACATAAAGAGTGCTAATGTTAACAATGAGAAAACTCTGAAATGTTACTCGAGAAGAAGTAAGCAAAAATTACTTAAGGAAAAGATGGAACTGAATAATATTGGTCACATTATTTGTCAAGTAATCTCAGCATTTTGCAGAGCAGGGATCTTGGGAACTGTGTAAATCCCCTGATTAATCTTCTGGTCAATCAGCTAATGCAGTTATGGTTTAATATGTAGCTCTAATCAATATAGCCACCTGGGAATACTGCATTAGAAAAATTGAAATATTTTGTAGCTCTAAGAGTCTTGGCCATTTTGTGTATTTTCTATGTAACAGTATATTTTTACATGGAATATAACATTTATCTCAAATCATCTTTAGAGATACAGTTTTTAGAGTCTGAGTGCTGGGTGTCATGCAGTTCTAGTTTTCCATATTGCTTTTTATTAGTCTGGAGAGAAAGGAGAAAGCAAATATTGCCTTTTAGAGACTCTGATACTGTAATGTGGAAAACCTCCACCTCACTGAAGTGATTGAGTGATATGTAAGCATTCTATTTTCTGAAGTAGCAGCAAGATAGTAAGAAGAACAAGATAATTCCCAGAGGTGTGCTGGAGCTCACCAGTACTACTGAGGCATTGGAGAGGGGGCAAGTTTTGTCAGGGACATATTGAGATTGAATGGAAGTCTAGTCTGAACCACTTTCAAATTAAAACAAAAATTCAACTAATGAGATCAAGAAATGTGGGTTTTTTACTAAAATGTCTCATGTAGCTAAGTTGAAAAAAAAGCATATATTCCTCTATATTTCGAGGAAATATCTGGTTGTATTATTATGACACTTATTTTCTAAGGACTTAAGTTTTTCACAGCTAAGTGAAAAGACATTTCCCAGACTTTTTTTTCTGTAATAATTGTCTAGCTTCATTTAAAGTGTGGGGTTGTTTTTTTAACAGGAAAGTTAATTTTTTCTTTTCATAACTGGGGGGAGGGTAGGCAGGAAAGAGATGAGTCAAACATTATTGGAGACTGATGTGCCACAGATTTACACTGTCCTCCCCTGTCATATTTTTAGTGAAGGGACAGTGTCTGACAGGTGAAAAACATTTCTCTATCAAGGGTGTGTTTAGCTGATGAATATAATCAGTCATTTTTTGCTGTGCCATTATAACCTAAAGGCATTTCTAAGGGCTGTCATTTCACTGCCTGACACCACCATTCAATCCTGAATGGGTTATAGAGGAGGGAGTTTGCAATTTTAAAGTGATATTTTCTCTTGGGTTTTGGCTAGGTAGTGTCCCTCCTCCTGATACATTATTATGTATTTCAGTACCTCTTTGTAAATCTTGAGTCAAATATGCATTAGTACTGTTCTTTGTTCTCCACAGGTTTCTGACATTTACACATGAATGATGTAGCAGCATTCTTAATTTTTAAAATACAAAATTTCTGATTTTGCTGGGCAAGGCAAGAATGTTCACATTATATTAAGATATCTAAATTAGATTCTCTGAGTAGCCCTTTGTAGGTGTTTTTCTTTCATCATTGATTGCTTATGAAATTCAAACAGAATCTGCAAATCACATCCATTAAGATGGTCTTGAATAGCCACAAAGTGTGCACTGAAAATTTACTGATTGAATGGATATCCATAAAAATTGAAATGTAGACACCATGTGCTCTCTAGTTGCTCTTTTGTCCTTTTATTTAATGCTCATCTGTGCAGCTGACTGCTGTCAGCACTGCTGACATTTACAGATGGGTTCAAGCATCAACATCTCTTGTTTTCACTTATGAAGAAAAAAAGAGAGGTGTTCTGGCTTGGAGCCTATGCCATGTGGTCCTTACACCTGAAATTAATTATTATAAACTATTCAGAGCTATTACTGTCATTTCTTGAATGTATATGATGGTGCTCAGTAAAGTGTTGCTTATGTAAAACCCCATGTTTTTGGGTTTTTTTTGTCTTCATGCAGGTGGAAGAGGGCTGGTGGGAAGGTATTCTTAATGGAAAGACTGGCATGTTTCCTTCCAACTTCATAAAGGAACTCTCTGATTCTGATGATGTTGGAATAGCACAGGAGGAGCAAGTGAAATCAAGTAAGGAAAAACTTGTTGATGTTCTGTATGTATGTCAGTGTCTTTAGCTCATAACACAATGATATGATAGCACATTCTTATCGCTTGCTTGGAAGTGTTTTTGAATGCCATGTTCTTAATTTATGCTGAAAGGGTCAGATGATGATGATTTACATATACCTGCAGTGCTACCTGAGTTGAAACATTGTCAGTGCTCTCTGAGCTGTGTAAGACTGTGTTGAGCCTCAACAAACTAAGAAGAGAGAAGGTGATGGTGTCTAAATTTATATTTAAAAATTAATTGCAAGGGATTTTTTTATCTTTAGACATGGGAAGTAACCAAACATCTACCAAGTGGCTTATTTAAAGTGGAGGGATTAAAGTGCCATGTTTTCTGTAATATCTCCAATAGATGTAAGGATTCATAATTACTGGTGTGGGACATGCAGCACTTTTTCCCTCCAGGTGCTGAGCATATTTCTATTACCTCCGACACCCACTGCCCCAGCAGCCAAAGGCGAAAAGGCCAGAACTGGGACATGGACTTTGTTCTCTCATTTACAGTGGGCCAGTACTGCTGCAGGTGAAAAGCATGTTTGGTAACTAAGTTTGCAATAGTATAAGCATGGGAGTGGGCTGTCCTATTTATAACTTCTCATGGAGAATAACCTGAACAAAAAGTGTGCTGTTACATGAAATGGGAAGCTGTTGGTCTTCATGGTTTTTATGCTCTTCAAGCAGATATTACTTTTTTTTTCCCCTAATTCAATGATCAAATCTGAATCTTCAGAGAAAAAAAAAAAGAAGTCAGTTCTATTTACATATTTCAGGCAAATTCCACAATACTTGCCAAGGTCTTCCTATTTTTAGCACTACAGATGTTCGTTGCTGTGTAGTGTTCTCCTGAGATCTCTGAATAAGCAGAAGTCAAAGGATTACCAAGATCTTTGTAAGCTGATTTCAGCTGAAATTTACCAAAACCTTTGTAGTTTACTCTGTCAATAAGAGGTATAAAATTTTAATACTTTCTTCTTTTTCCTCCTTTTTCCAGTTAAGGCAAATTTCTCACGCTTATTCCATACCACAGAAATAAGATCCTGAAAACCCTAACTTTTGCTATGATGGAAATCTTTTATATTTTTTTGTAATGGAGTACAATTTCTTGTGAGAATGTGTACTGGTGACCTAGTCTTGTGGTCAGTGCTGTTCAAGATATTTAAATGTAACATTCCTTCAGACTGGAATGAACATATTTTAAACTTTAAAATTTTAATGTGGTAGAGAAGGGAGAAAGGGCTCTAAGTGAAGATGCATGTTTCAGTGAGATTGCAAACTGCCTTCTATAACCTGTATATGCTACCATGAATTACGTGCATTGCAAACACAGTGAGTACTGGAAGTACTAATTGTGTAGAGTAATTTCAGCTCTGGAGTCTGTAGTGTTTGGTACTATATAAGTGAACAAGGTAGGTGATACTGTTTAGGATGGAATATCCCAATTTTTTCTATATGAATGAATGAATATTCTTTCCCTAGGTTATTTGGTAATATATACTTAATAATAAGCATCGTAAAAATGGCTTTTAACAAAAACTTACATTGGAGTGTGCCAAAGCAGCCACAAGACATTAACTGTTGATGTCCATTATGGCCCATGCTTTGTTCAGACTTGGGTTTGTGGGCTGGTTCTGACTGCCAGTGGAGCCTAAACCTGTGATGCTTGTCTGGAGAAGACAGCAGTAACACTAATACTGTTTTTGCATCTTTAAATAAATTGAAGGTAACTGTAGGTGGGAGATGGGTTTCCTGCTTTCTTGTATTCAATTTAATTCTTTGGAGGTGCTTTGTGGCTATCTAAAATGAGGAGCTATGAGATATACCTATAAAACAAAAGAGCACTGTAAACCTCCTGAGAGAGAGAGAGACAGTGACTCAAGGCATGCTGAGATTGTTATGGGGATTTTAAATTTTTTTTTTTGTTTTTTTTCCCCCTTCAAGTAAAACTATCAATGTAAGAATTGCATTCCCTTAGAAGAACTATGGGAAATATACATCAATTCAATTTTCTGTGTGTGGTTTACGTAAATGATACAGCTGTTGCTTTCTAACACGTAGTGTTTCATAAAGCTCTATTCAGGCACACTGAATATCTGGATTTGAAAATCTCCATGAAATCACAAAAATATCATCAAGTTTACACAACTGACCAGGAATGATAATCTCATTCCATGTTTAGTCTGAAAACATAGTAAAATAAAACATGAACAAGTAAACCCTGGAAGATTTGGCCATCAGGTTAGTAGTACTGTTGAAATGCTCTAGGTTACATCTCAAAAAGGTGTGTGTTCATTCATGCCTTTAGTTCAGCTCCTTCCTCCATGGATGACAAGATGTGACAACACCTTAAATTTGCAGTTGCTCCTTTTTGTTTGTCTGGAAGCTTTGAATGCATCTGTATCACAGGACTTCACAAAATGGAAACCTTGAATATGAATTCTAGATTATGAAGCTGGCACTTGGGTGAGGGGCTGCACCCAGGCATTGAACTCAGACCTTGGGCAGCCACTGAGGTTCTGCTCAGCATTTAGAGGAGCATAGAAAGGGTTGGGGTTTGGCTCTGCAATCTTGAGCACCAGCCTTGAAGTGTTCAGCCCAACCTGTAAAATGGGGAAGGTAATACTTGGCAGATTTACTGTGAGACTTGGGAAAATAGCACAGGATATATGGAGAACCATGAAAACACCACAAATATTTTGAAGTCAATGATTAAATTTAATGTCTTGGTTAAATTTAGTTAATTTGATTTTTAAATCACATTTTACTGACTATCTATAAAGAGAATTTTTGAAGGGCAAATGCAATTTTGGTGAACTCAAAGTGAAAGAAATACAAAAGAGAAAAATTACGTAACTTGGCTTTTTAGGAATAAATTTAATAAAACCCCATATTTCTCCATCCTTCTGTTACAATCTACACCAGCTCCAATGGAGAGAAAGATGTTGTCTGATTTTATTGGTTTTGTTATGTCCATGTACCTTTTATGGCAGATCAAAGTAAACAGCCAAAAGGAATTATCTTGGTTTCCGTAAATGTTCTGCTATACTCTAACCTCAGAAGCTTATTCAGAGCAAAAATTTCCTTTTTTGAAAATGCCTGGAGCTAGTTTTGCAAGTGCCAAATATTTCTGAATTCTGACTGTGGGACTTAACCTGCCCCTTATTTGGAAAGGGTTGGGAACCTGTCCCTCCCTTCAATGGTGAGTGCTCAGCAGGCTGGAAAGCAAGATCAAAATATTTGGGGGACTGGTTGTTTGATTTTAAAGTATTTATCACAGCTCTAAGGTGATTGCCAAATTTCTTGTCTTCAAAGGTGCAGTTTGGAATGTAAGTACAGACAGGAGCAGATACTCTTAGAGTAAACAGAATTCCTTGTTCTTTAAAGCATGCTCTTAAATGAAAATGTTGCTTTTCTTGGCCCAACTGTTACAGCATGAGCAAGTAGTATGCATTGTCAATTTATTACCATATTAGATACATGGATTATAAGATTATTTCCTGTATTTCTCAGAGATATAGTATTAATTTTAAGACTATTTTCAATACCACTTCTAGTCAGTACAGCCTGTTGAGAAGCAAAAAGTTGACATGTAGTCAAAAAAATTCTATTTGAGACAATCACAATTTATCACTGAGAAGGTTATTTCCAAAAGCATTTAGCATGCTCACAGCAGTGTCACGACAGCATTGAAAGATGGCTTTTTGTATCTTGCTGTCTCTGATGTGTGGTCTCTAAGGTACAGCTGGGCCTCATGGTATCTATTAACAGTTTTTAGAACCTGTTAGTGATGACCCAGGAAAAGTCCTGGCTGCTGGAGTTAGAATTAATGATAGACTCATCAACTTGTGCTTCAATCAGGCAACCTCCTCTATTCTGAGTTCTTAAAACTTTAGATTTCCATTACTGTCTGGCTCTCCACAGTGTCATGAAGCTTAACATGCTCTTCTCTTAGCAGTGGGTCGATGTTTGACTGTTTTAATAGCCCTCTTTTAATGGTATCTTGTAAAAAGAAAGTGTAAAGTGGATTTGTTACATTTTTGCCTCCTCATTATATAAAACTAAGGCAATGAAAACATTTTGTTATTAATTAAAATACAAGAACAAAGAATTAGCTTTTTATAATATGTAAATAAGTATAGATTTTTATTGTCTGAAAGTCCAACAGAATGATATACAGGAGAAAAATATCCCACACATTCTTGGTACCAAACTGGGTGTGACTGTGTTGGGACAATTCACATATACTGGCTATTTTACTATAAAATTTTACCAAAGACATCAATTGTTGTGATGGTATACCCAGGGGAGATTGGGAACAAGCTGACCTTGGTATATTCTTGGGCTTGCCTGGGTTTTTAAACCAGACACACGAAACACTTCAGCTGCTCATGCCTTTACCTTCACTTGAATTTCATGTCCTAAGTATCAGAGCATGAGTCATCTCACTGGCAATGAAAAAAAGAAAAGAATTAATGGATATTGTAATAAAAATATTATCTTAAGTAACTAAGATGGAGAAGTGGGATTTGTTTTTTGTTGTTTTGCTTCTTCCCTCTTAATTTTAGAATTTTGCTTTTGTTAATGTCAATGACAAGTCACACCTGATTAAGCTCTTAGCTGAAAAATCAATCAAAATTCCGGTTTTAGTATCCTATCCTTTCTACTAAGCACTGTTTAAGACCAGTTCCCATGTCCAAAATATTTCTAATAAGTCATCTTGGAAAGATGCAGTATTTCTGATGCTCACAGGATCCTGGTACATTAAAGAGATGTAAGTATTTCATTTCCCTGTTTGGATGTCAGCTGTGCTTCTTCAAGTGCACTACATCTGCATTAGGAATGTTGAGCCACTGTGAGTATATCATTGCAGAAATAATATTTTTTCAGAATTCCCCCATGCAAGGCTGCATAAAATAGACAATTTTATTTGCAAGTCTCACGACTTGATGGACAGCAGACCAAACCTAAGAAGAATGCATTCTGTTGGACATTTAATAACAGCTTTAGCAAAATAATGAGATTCTGTTATCTGACATACATGCAGTAAGAATATTTTAACTTCATGTACAATCAGATATGTTTGTTAATTTTCTCGTCATTTTGCTAATGAGGCTTTTAAATATCACTGACTGAAAATACAGATTAAAACCTCTTCCTTTCCCTTCTTTTTACCATCATTCGATCTCTTTACCCCCACCCTGCCCCTTCTCTTGTTTTTGTCTTTCCTTCTCTTGCCTGCTGTCAGGAAAATCTGCCTTTGAAGGGACAATTCTGTACAGAGTGGCACCGGCAAAGATTGACAGCTACAGACGTTATAACAGTGAGTGTGCTTCAAAATCATCAAGCAATAGCTTCAGTCCTCTGAACTGGTTTGATTTATCTACACCTGTAAATTGTGCCACTGCTACCCACTTATGGCTACTCTACGTGCACATACCTGTCTGTAAGCTGAAGTCAGTTTGCTGCTGATGAACTGCCCAGCCTTAATGCAATGAGAATGCATCTGTTCCTCCCCTGCATGTGTATGTTCTGTGTCCATACAATGTATGTGTGTGAGCCCACCTCATTGTAAATTGTGAATTACATTGGGTGTTTTGGTCTCAGCTATGGATTGAATCTAAGACCATTTAGTCCCATCACTTGCCACCTGAAATGAGAATAGAGTTGATAATCACCACTAATCTTTGAATTAGAAGTCCATCTGCTCTAAAAGTAAAGTTCCCATTGTGATTGTTGAACTCATTAAGTATGCTTTGCTTTCTTAAAAGATATTTTGGGTTTGTTTGAAGTTTTCTTTTTCTGGTGATTTTTTAAAATTTTACTTCACTGCATGCTCTTCATTTGGCATTCTGTCTTTGACAGTTATTACTCACAGCATTCTGGCTGATATGTTTTTCCTGCCAAGGAGAGTAAAAGATATAAAGCTATTTTCATTTCATGTTCAGGTTTTTGGCTTCTGCTTTTTAAAAGAAGGGCACATCCTGCTTTTCATGTTCTTTTACTGCCCTGGTAATACAGAAAAAGAGAGAATGGTTGCATCAGATGCAAGACAGAGGAAGCAAGAAAGACAGAAATCTGTCCTTCCACCTGTTTCCTCATGGAGAAATCCAGCTAAAAGACTCACATTTGGTGTGACTAAGTGCAAAGTGTTCAGTCCTGTCTTCCAGTGAACAGGATGTTGTGCTAGCTTTGGCATCTGCTTTTGCCCCAGAGAGCTTTCTCTTGAGAGGATCCATGCTGTGCTGCCCTTCTTCCTCCTTTACGGGTGGGACTGTTTGGTCTCTGAGGATTTCTGTCTTACGCATGTTGACAGCAAAGGATGAAGCAGTTGAAGTGGCATTATTCTATTCTCATATTTGACCTTTTTTTTTTTCTGATCCTTTTTTTGAACAAAAAGCGTTGTGAATGTGTGCAGCTCTGAGTATTTCCTCATGGAAAATTATCTCCTTGTCTACCAAAATTCATTTTGCAGCTCATTGCGAACTCCAACCAAGCCCCTACTCTGGCTGGAGCAGACCATGTGGCTGGTGGTCTTCAAATGTTTGTGCTGCTTCTCGGCTTATATCTCCATGACTGCTTATCAATCATTCAAATTTCATGCTTCTTGCAGAGTTCTTAGACCATCATGTCCTCTAATCCACCCATCTGATGAGCATAATAAAGATTTATGAAGTTAATTTCCAGTATGCTTGACTTTGGACTTTAGGATGAAGCTTCAAATCAGATGCAAGGTCTGCCTTTGGAGCCTTTAATTTCACAATCTTACTGGGTAGTGCTGCCCTAACATTACATTTCAAAGTTTTCCAAAAGCCTGCTTTTCATTAAGGGCCAAATCATTCTTCCCCTCTTCTCAAGTCATCTAAAGTAAGCATAACTGAAGAATTCAGTCACCTTCCCAGTTATGCTAGAGCTTTGCATTTAATTCTTCTTGTTAATCATTCTGGCCCATAGTTGTGCCATGTCACAGGAAGGAAATTGCATCAAACTGATTTCAGTGTGCAGGAAATCAGTGCCTAGATGAGTGTTCAGAGGAAAGCTTGATAACCAGCTGCAAGAAGATAGCTTAAGGCACAGCAGATTGTTTCATTTTGCTCTGGGCAAACACCCATCTAAACTTTGTTTTTAAAGTTGATAAAAGATATCTGTTTATACTACCTGGAGTTGGTTTACCTGGAGGTTTAATTCTACCTCGCTTGGCATTTGGTTGAGACTTGCGTGTTCTTTCACGCTGCAGAGGTGTGTTACTTTCTCCATGAAGATATCCCGCTACGCTTACAGCCTGTTTGTCGCTTTTTGGGCTGGAACTGGAACTGAGGAATGGGTAATACACAAAATCAGGTCATCCAGTAAAGTCTTAAACTAAACAAGGGTTTGCACTGTTGCTATCAGAGATGCTCCTGCCTAAACTAATGCATAAAAAGGAGGGTCCCTTACCCTCCCTGCTCCATCTATTTACAGCTCACTTCCTGCAAACTTACTCATCTTCCTCTTCCTGGGCAAGCCAACTGATGGTGCAGCCAGCTCCTTCCATTTCATATCTCCTCTATGGTCCATATTTGTAGGCAAATATCCATGAGCTTATGTCTCCAGTGAGACATTCCACAGAATTGTTTTCGTTTAGGGAAGTCTTGTTAAAACAACTCATAGCTGCTCTAATTTCAGCTTGCTTATTTCTCCCTAAGATAAGCTGGAGTCAATTCATAACTTTAGATTAGTTATGCCTAGGCAATGCTTGGATTCACCTGTATCACGTTGCATGAAGTGTTGCTCAACTTTGTAATCAAGCTTAGAGCTTTTACTTCACAAACACATGCTCAGTGCTAAATACTTTTATTTTGAAAGCCATTTTCCAACTGCTGTGTTTAAAAAAAATTTTCTTACTTAACCAAGGCCTGTAATAGCTGTTGAATTAGTTGCTGCTTCTAGAGATACCTTCCACTGAAATATGCAAGATTGTCTCCTGCAGAAACACCCGGCCTTGCCTTTATATGCTGGCATGGCTTTCTTGGTCATGAGCTATGCCAGGCTCTGCTCAGCAGCAATTCCAGCTCCTTTGGCGTCCTGCTCATCAACCTGCTGTCAGAAAACCTTTGCTACTGCATATGCTGGGTGAAGAGAGACACAGAGCAACAAAAACCTGTCATTTTGCTGATCACAGCCCTCTTTTCTCTCATTCTGCAACTTTCTTGCACTTCCACGAGCAACGCTTCTTGGATCTCTAATTTTTTTATTTTTACTGATTTATTTTTTCTTCCGTGCTTCGCTTTCTTTTTCTTCAAAGATGCAATAACTGAGGAATAGTGCAGATAAAATGCTTGATTTGACAAATATTTGCCTCTCTTTCCTTATATGTGGATCCACAATGCTGTCAGTAATAGCTATTAGATATAATGGAAGAAGATCAGGATCGTTGAAACAGAAACATTCGTGAGTAACCTCAATTGTGTTTTGTGTTTTCTATTGTTCCACCACCTTTTTTTTTTTTTTTTTTTTTTTGTCTCTCTCCCCTTAATTCTTGAGGAATTATGGCTGGTCAGAGTTCTGAGAAATCAGTATGGCTGATGTATTTATGATGTTGTAAATCCCATTTAGGAGTGTCGGAATGTGAGCAAAGTTAAATGAGAAACCTGAATGTGGATTTTAACAGCTCTGAAGAGAGGACAGTTACAACTTCGTATTTCATCTCACCTTGTTAAAAATTGCTCGCAAAAAAGAGCTTGTATCAAATACACAGCTGCTACAGATGCTGCAATGAAAAATAACATCTGAGAAAGAAGAATTATAAAATTGAGAGAGAAAAATTTTCATGATTAAAAATAAACTTCCTATGTGCTGGAGAACAAATGTACTGATGACATGGGATTGGGGGCTATGGGTGGAAAAATTATGTTGACAGGGGTAAAATGTTACATCCTTCTGTTGATTGGGATTCCCACTGCCAAGTGGTTTTCCATGAGTTTCACAAAAGACCTGTGCTTGGTGAGTGGCAGGTAAAGAACCCTACTGGCTGTGGCTGCTTACCTCTCCTTTCACATGTAAAATTGTGCCTGTACTTGGTGAGGGTGGTGAAAAAAGTCCCCAAATGAAGAGGACAATGGTTGTCTAGAGCTGTAGAGTTGTGAGTGAATGATTGTTCCTGTTTGCTCTTACAGTACTTGGGAAAGTGGCTGGGGACGTGAAGAAGCCACCAAGTTCCGTACTGATGCTCTGTGCTCGTGCTGCAGAAGATGCTTGTGCTGCATTGCCCTCAATGCATGCTGCTACATGGGGCTGGGCACTGCTCCCCTTCCCCTTGCATGACCACTTGGGCAAGCATAGAAATCTTGGGGCATTTCTTTTGTGGCAAGAACTGTTACGCAAAGGAAAATGAACGTGTTGAAAGCAAATGACAAAATGTTTAGCTGACACAGTTACATTTTTTCAAGGAATGACTGAGAATAACAAATAATTACTAATACTGAGATAGTCTGCCTCAGTTATTTGTACATGTATAATCACTCTTGGTAAACAAGCATAAAGTTGTGTTTTGAAAGCATGAATTTATTAATCTTTAAGAAGAATCGACATGTCTTTCTTCTACAGTAGTATTTAGAATCAAATTTCATTTTCTGGTTTTGATTTTTTTATGACACTGAAATGTTTTGAGGATGGTTTCAACAAAATACAGGATTTTGATAGAAAGTAAGCTCTAGACTAATATCTTATAGGAGGTAGGTATTTTTTCTGTGTTCACCAGTATGTGAGGAGGAGGAAGAAGGACAGTTCTTGTCTCATCTGCTGCAGTTGCCGTGTATAATTTCACCACCTTTGTCATTCAGATTGGTCACCCAGGCATTCCATGATATCATTCTCTAAATAGAAGGAAATTATTTATTTCCACTTGCTCTCCTTCCCTTCCATGAAAGTAAAAAATCTCAACAAGCTTCATTTACAAATTTCTTTATTCTGTTAAATACAGTTAACAGTGTTTCTCTCTGGCTGCCATACCAAATCAGGAGATCCTTTGCCTTGTCTCAGGTGTGTGCCTCTGAACAGGTGACCTTTCCATCACTTAAAAGAGCTGAGAAGTGCTTAGAGGGTCAGAACACCGCTGGCTTTTACTGTGTCAGTGGTCCATCTTTTGCTCAGGGCCATGAATTGTCAGCAGAAAGAACAATCCAGAATAAAGAACAAAAATTAAATTGCCAAATAATAGCTTGAAATAGAAAGCTGTGTAAACTTAGAATGTACTTCCTTTTATCCCCTGCCATTTTAAGCTATTCAGAAACAATTTGTTTCCTGCTTTGAATGGAGTTAATTTTGCCACAGCTGTTTATTTTTTGTTTTAACAGCTTTAGTTACACAGCCCTTTATCATCCCTAACTATCTTTCTGATTTGGAACCCTGGTTTGATGCCAACACAGCTCTGAGAGGCCGTTGCTGAATTAAGTCTGATGCTGTGGTCTCTTCTTAATCCCTATTGGAGCTAATCTGTTATGGTACATTTCAGAATGTTGCTCTCAAAAGACCTGTAACTGCTATAGCAGGAGTGTGGTGTGTTTGAAATGTCTTGAGGAAACGAATCTCTCTTATAAACCCATAGAGGAAAAAATATGTGAAGTGCGAAATTCCTCCAGACAGTTTTGAGGAAATTTAATCTTCATGAATACTAAATGAGCTTGCATTTGTAAGGAGCATGAATCAATAAAGAATCAGAATTCTGAGTGTTTTTAAAAAGCTGTAGACCTATATCTTGTTCCAGCCAAAAGCTGGGAACAGTCAGCCCCTGCAAATTTTACCTTCTCACTGGTGATGATGCCCTTGTTCAGACTTCAAGGAAGTTACTAGAAAAATGCAACCAGTGCTTAGATTTGAGCTCTACCTTATGGTGCTACAGATGATTCAGCAGCAATAAATCTAAGTAAAAGAATAGCAGTTTTGCTTATAGAGCCAGGAATTTGAAGTGACACTCCCAAAAGTCTTGAGAAATACCTCCTGAGAAGTATTAAAATTCTGAAAACTTCCCTGCTATTAAGACTGATGTGATAGTAAGCATGTTAGTGAGCACCTTATTGATGTTATGTTCTTAGCTTGTCAGCTCTCCAAATGCTGACAGAGAGCTGGCAGATTCTAGAGAAGTTACTGTTAAAAAGAAAAAAAGTAGCAAAAAATAGTGAGAGGCCTGACTCCTGTAGCTTTTATTCTATACTGGCTTTATTTGAAGTTTTATTTAATAGCTGGGCTTACAATAAGTGCAAGATGTTCTCAGAGTTTCTGAGGACAGCAGTTTGCTGAGCTGCTGGCCCCACCCTTGTGCTCAAGTCCGTCGCTGTGGTAGTCCACAGCTGTTTCACTGCGTGTGCTAGTCAACAGAGACTCCAGATTTTAATGTTCATTTAGCAGCCTGACCTCCCTGATAGCTGGAGCTCTTCATGAAGAAAATTTCATACTTAGTATTTCTAATCTGACAATGTCTCACTCGGGTTCCTGCTTAGATCCCAGCTGTGTCCATGGGCTACGTTTATCTTTTGGAGAAACTATCCTGCCAGCTGTGTTCTGCCACTAAGCTATTTGCAGTAGTGGCAAAAAATTGCATGAAAATCTGAACAAAAAAAAAACCCAAATAACCAAGCAAACAAACAAAAAAAACCAAACAAATAAAAAACAAAAACAAAAAACCCCCCCAACGAAACAAAAAAAAAAAAAAAATCCACCAAAAAACCCCACCAAAAAAACCCTAAAGTGTGACTGGGAGGGGAACATTTTTCTGGTTTTAAGAGGAAAGATCACCTGAGCCAGGTTGGAGGTGCACCAAGAGGATTTCTGATAGATATATACTGATACATATATTTTTGCATATGTACGTATATCATATATATATATACACACACGTGTATGTATCACACACACACATACATATCTGGGAACAACCCAATGAAAAAATAAATGAGGAGAGAATTTTTCAGGCAGAGGTAGGCATAGTGTCCTTTATCTGTCCAAATCAGGAGTGTGTCTCATGTACCTGGACAGGAAGGTAAGAGAGCATGTCTTTAATAGTAAGAGCACATTAGACTATTTTCTGCAGGACTGTTTTGTACTCAAGCAACCCGTTGTTCTTCCTTAATGTTGCTTCACTCACTAATCCTCACTGATCCTCACTTTATCTGATTTGTCCTACAGTTTCCACTGCATACAGTTCTTCTCTTTTGTCCCCATTGTCTCTAGACCTCAGTCATGTTGTGATAAGAGCACAAGCAGGGCTTTTATTCTTACTGATTTAGTTAAGTATAGAGAACTCCTCAGTTTGGGTCAGTCAAAAATAATTAAATTAGGTCATTTTTCCAGTTGATCTGGAATAACTTTTTAACTTTGAAGGAGCTTTGTATCTGATCACTCTAATGCAATTTAGTTTGGACAGGCCATTCCACTTCAGTCCATTCTGTCCGCATTTAAAAAAAAAAAAAGAAAGGAAGAAAGAAAAGAAGCAATAGTGTTCTTTCCTATGTTGCTTTCATTTTGAGAGCTGTTTACTGAGACAGCTCTGTGGCAGTATAGAGAATGAACAACTCTTGGATTATCATCAGGCACAGATGGGTGATGCAAGGGAAATCTATGGTGAGCCTGAAGTGAGGCTTCTGATACGAAATGTGAAGCCTCATCACAGAAGAATGGTCATAGAAGCTGAAAATGCTGTAATGAAAAACAAGTGATGGCCCAGAAAGAAACAAAAGCTTTATTCTTGTTGGATCCCCTTGAGGTTTCTGATCTTTCTTTCATGTCAACTTCAAAGATCTGAAGTCCATGTGAGACCTGTTGAGTAATTCTCACAATTACTTTCATATTTTAATCCCATCCACTGACCAAAGTCCAGATCCTCTTCTTCCACAATTAGGAGATAAAACCTATTTTAATAAACTATTTTAAAATAGATTTTCTGTTAATTTCAGGATGTGGCTAAGAGCAGTCATGGATTCTTATGGGTTACCTCTGTAGGGAGGTGTCTTCACTGCTTCTTCCCTCCACACAGAATAGTTTGAGATTTTGGCAAGGATGACAGTAGAAACCTTTGCCATAATTTTCCACATCAAGATATTTTGTTCAGCTAAAAGATGACGATCACTACAATTTGTTTGAGCTTTTTGAGTTGTGCATGCTTTATACTCAGTATAGTCAATTGCTGACCATCATCTTGCAATTCGAAAATTAAGTAAATTAAGTTGGTTCTAGCTTCTATCTCAGCCAGTGACTGATAATTTGCAAAGCTGGAGAAGGTCCAGCTGGTAGAATTTACAGCTTCTTCAGTTACTGCCCAAGTCAGAGCAAGGGGAGGGAACGAGAAAAGGGCAGTGCCTTTGCCATGCTGCCCAAGGAGATTTATACCTGTCTGGCTTAGTTTACCCTTACATCTCTGAGTGCCTCTGCTGGAAACTGTGCAATGGCTCTGGTGTGGATAACCACTCCTCTCCTGCCCTCCAGAGCACCAAGCAGCATCACAGTCAATGCTTAAATTCCCTGGTTATTGATTTCCTGAGGTCTGGAAGAGAAGTAGTGCACAGGATTTACTTTACTGAGGTACTTAGATGCTACCAGTCTAACTACCATAATAAATATCATAATTAACCAGATTTGAGGTTGTCACCCAGGCCCTTCTTAGAAAAAGAAAACGTAAAGAGATAATACTGTTGCATATTTTAGAAAAGTATTATAATATCATTATTTAATGTTCATTTAAATTGCAATCTTGCACAGCTTATGCAACAAATAATTTGTTCGATGTTATTTGAATTGAATTGAATATCCAAAGACATAGAAATGTTGCTGATGTTCAACAGTAGGTGTGGTAGCCACTCAGGAGGCTAGAGGGACAAAGTATTTTGCTCAGTCTGTTGTCATTCTGTTTGTTTCTAATTGGGAACTTTCTCTAATTCTGCTTTTTTACTCCTTTCATGTTAAAGATACAGAAAATCTCAGGGCAGCGTATCACAGGTTTTCTGGTTTTGGCTAAAAGTCCTGATCTGACACATAATTCCTGACTTCATTTCCTAGCAGCACCCTGGTGTTGAAGCCCATTTAACAGATGAACCTTTCATGTCCTGGATCATGAAGTTGTACCTGGAGGCCTTAGGACTGCTTTCTGTGATTCATCTGTACTGTCAGCCTTTTATGATGAAAATCAGTTTGCAATCACTTTGTTGACCTTGATATAAAAGTAATTAAGAAGAAAATCTTATCTGAAATTCTTCTTTCTTTGACTTGTAACATCCACATCTATGATGTCATGAGTTGCTTGTAGGGGAAATGTGAGGATTTGAGCTTCTTATTGTTAGGTAGAATTAGTGGTGTAGTTGCAGCAATTGCTGTGGTTTTCCTGGAAGCAGTTAATGTAGGGAGGCAGATTTAAGTGGTCTAGGGAAGGAAACTTTAGTGGGTCACTTTTGCTGCCAGTGGCTGTTTGACCTGATGCTGCACCCTTCTCTCAAGTGGCTGAAACATCACCTTATTGCACCTGTGGCCTCTGCTATTCGAGCAGCTGATATTTTCAGATAAATGCAGAGAAATTTTCCTATTCAGTGAAAGAAGTCATGCAAATCAGAACGTCAGTTTTGATTTGTTATATTCCTAGAGGAGAATGTGCATGGTTGCTTTTCTTATGAGGCTGTCTATGCTGCAGAGAGGTTTAATTTTCAGCAGGGAACATATTATGCAGCTTATTTGATTGCAAATTTGTTTGAACAGCTTTCAGCTTTATATTTCCTAGTTAGGTAACGTAGCTTTAGATACTAATTGCATAATTGGCTTAAGTCACACAGATTTAAGGTACAGTGTGCCTGATCTGACTGCTTGTAAGCTTAACGTGGCTTTATACAATAGGTACCTCACAACTGAGTTTAACTCTTTCTTTTATTGAGGTCTCTTCCAAAGAGGTTTTGCCCAAGGAATAAGGATTTGCTTGGTACTCAAGGAATCACTATCCTCATTTGTGAAGTTTTGATGCTGGAGTATGCATGTTTTGTGGATTTGTGGTTTGGTGTAATTTCTAACCAGTACACCAGTGTGATGAAATAAAGTAATTTTTCAAAGTAAAAAATGAGTGCATGGCACAAAGAGCATCTTCTCTACCTGTTTCTTGTGGTTTTGTTTTCCTTGAGAGGATGGTGGGAGGGATCATTTTCCAGTCACAATCTAGTCTGAAAACAGTGAGCTTCACACCTTCTTCCATCCCTCCTTTTCACAGGCCTGAAAGATGCTACAGGCTCTGAGAGTGATGGTGGTGACTCTTGCAGTACAAAATCAGAAGGAGCCAATGGAGGCACGACAATCCAACCCAAAAAAGTCAAAGGTGTTGGCTTTGGAGATATCTTCAAAGACAAACCCATAAAGCTACGACCAAGGTCAATAGAAGTTGATAATGACTTCCTCCCAGTAGATAAGGTATGTGTCATTCCTTAATTAATTATTAATCCTTAATAATTCTTTATTTGTCCCTTGGTGTTGGTTTAAAGAAGTTTTTATCTTAAAGTTTTAAGTTCTGTCACTGGCCAAAACTTGAAGCTTTATGGTCACTCTTTCCTAATCTTTCTGTGGACAAGGTTGTACTTTTTTTATTTTTGCCTCAGACCAGAAAATGGATTCCAGTGAGGTTAGCTGCATGCTAAAACTAAAAAAAAAAAAAAAAAAAAAAAACCAAACAAAAAAAAACAACAAAAAAGCCCCCCAC